>CM038714.1:11514277-12114277 GCA_021613375.1 Megaleporinus macrocephalus | reverse complement strand
CTTATGCATTTAGGCCAAGATTTAATCTGTAAACTATCAAACTATCACTGTCTCAGCCAAGAAGCATTGAAAAGGTTACCATTCCGTGCAATAACTTTCTGTGTTTTAGAGTAGTTTTCTAAAAGTAGTTTTAGAGCATTCAACTCATGCAGAAATTTAGGCAGATGCTCATTGTTTTATATTGGAAATGTGTCTTTCCCTCTCTTTCTATAAGGAAAAAAAATAGTAACTACTGATTCATTTTGACTGAGATTCTGGGGGAAGTGACTCATTCCATGGTCCAGAAACGTCATGCTCCCTCTTTCCTTCCACTTCCCTCTCTTTTCCTTGGTTTTTCGTGCCTTAAACAAAGAAAAAGAGATGTAGGCGTAAGCACATGCATATTTACATGCATATGGACTTATCTGGTCGCCAGTGAAACCAGCGGATGTTGGTATGTTTGGTCAACCGGCATGACCATGGTGAGTGACCAGCTAAGCCAGCCCCCGACCAGCATAAGGCAGCATTTACCAACCTAGACCAGCATGGAATTCAGCAGGGCTGCTTATAATATTTCAGTGGTACCAAATTGTGTATTACTCCCATGTTTTGTAGTGTTCCAGAATCTAACGTCTACACAGAAGAGTAGAGAACGCACAGAATGAATAAACTCCCTGTTAATACCCTGGATGTAGTAAGATAATGTTACACAGGTCTCTGAACTGAAAGCACATGTAAAGCAGTGGACTGGAAGCTTGTTAGAGTGACACCATGTGGTGGTGAGTTGATCTGCTGCAGTGAATGGTCTCAGGTCTCGTTCCTGAAGAGCCTCACTCAATTTCGCCCTAGCCCAAATGTGGTCAATCAGCCAAGACTGCTTTTGCTGTCAGAAGTTTGTTTGTTTAGTTTTGTGTTGCTGATATGAAGCCAATAGAGCTAGTAGAAGCATAATCTATAGCTGCCAATAAACATTGAGCAAATGGTTAAAGGTCTAAATGTTTAAATGTTGCCTAACTGCTAAAAATATAATAGAAATCACAAGTATTTTGTTCCCGGTGCCAGCTGATAATTGTATTTTGTGATTTTTCTAATGGGCTGAGATTACAGTGTGTAGAATTCTAATGGTTTAACTTGGCTGTTCTGGGACTTTCAGCTGGCCTCAAACTACATTGAGCTGTCAGGCAATCTTTAATAAACTCGCTGGCACACTTTCTGAAACTAAATGACCTTCTATTGTCTATAAAATAGATAAATGTAGCTAAAAAAATTTACCATCCTAAAACAACATTAGCCTCCAAATTGGCTGCTAATGAAGCAATTTTCAGACACTGCGTGTCCTGGCTGCCTTTGTTTTGAGGGGGGAATGGTGGAAATTTGAAATTTGATCAGCTAGTCCTTCCCTAGAAACACCTTAGCACAAAGATGTTTCTTATATGACAGAGCAAGCGTCACACTAAACACTCCAGTTGAGACAATCTTAACACAAAGATGCTTTTGGTAAACTGGACCCAGAGGTAATGTTGGACAACTACTGTTTATTTAAATGGAAATACTGCTGTTTATCTGTTTTTAATATTTATGGATAATTCAGTCATTGATATGTAAATGAAGACATTCAGAGAGTTTTTAATGTGAAATGATGCATTGTAGAGAGGTCAGTAGATCACAGCGCCTGTAAAAAAAAGCCTACGTTTGCGATATCTACTCAAGCAGTGAACCTATATGTACCTTCTGAGTGTGTACTGTATATGTAATGTTGATAATAGTAAAACAGTGGCATGTATGGTTTAGGCCAAAACTTTAATCTTAGAACCTTAGTGTTGTAAAAAACTAAAAGGTGCCATAGAATGGACCACTGTATTTACATATGCAGAATTATACCATTTCAGGCTGTGAAGGAGATAGCCCTGACAGTCCTGTTCCTTCCCAAGGAACAGGACTGTCAGGGCTATATGGTTGGTGTTCATCTTTAAATGAGGCTGAAGTTGGTTTCCAGCTTCTTAATCAAACGCTGACTTCCACCTTAAATGCTGCAGCTTGTACAGGTACCAGAATGTAACTCTAGCACCGCCTCAAGGTGGAACAGAGAATTTGCGAAACAAGCTCGCGAATAGGAATAGGAATAGGAACTTCAGCTCCCACATCTTCAACAAGATCCTGGACTACTTAAATTCAGAGTTTTGTTTACTCTACACTGTTTATTCAGTTTCTCAAACCTTGAAGTGTATCTAGCAGCTTTGTTCAGTGTTTAACCCTGGAGAGAGAAGCAGTTCTACCTTTATTACCATCACAAGCACAACAGTAACCTGTAAGAAGCAGCCAAGCTGTGTGAGTGTATCACTGTTATCTGGCTGAAGCAGATCATCTTAAGCTGGAAGGTTCATAGTGAGTAACAAATTTAGTTTGTGTTGATGTTGAGATTGAAAGCAAGTAGCTAGTATAGGTAACGTTAACTACTAGTAAGTTTCAAAAAACTTAAAGCTAACCAGTCTATGAAGTTTGCTGACTGTGTCCATTTAGACATGTTGCTTCTGTGTGGTCATTGTGGTGTCTCAGTGTAAACCAGCCAATCAGAGCACAGCTCATTACACTATTCATAAGTTCACCAAAAAAATTGCTCGTTTTATCCTAGGACCAAAACATTAATGGGTGTGGAAAACTGCATCTGGGCTTTTTTTATCCCCCGATCAACCTTGCATACATTCTTTGACGAACTTTAGAGAACACTTAAATAACACTGAATAAATATATTTAGAATTTAGAAGTAGAATTTGACCACCGCATTTTACCCATCTGTGCAGTGAAACACCTGCATATGCGCACACTAGTGCACACAAGGCTGGTTTCCTAACCTCCAGCCCACGACTGCCCCTGGCACCTGTAAACATCTGATGCCCATCGACAGCACTGACAACAATTTGCACTCCCTGGAATAGAGCGTTTCATATCAGAGGTGGCCCTTCAAAGGCAAACGGGCCCACATTCTTTATCAACACACAAAACTGAGAATCACAAACTAGTTTAAATAGTATAAAAATTCTGTTGCTTTTATTACAGACCAGGAATCATTATCTTCATCTTTGTCACTTCAGCGTACAGATCACGTTATTGCCGTCACCACATCTTATTTCCCGGCATGCACAGCCCTTTCATTGACAAAGACTCTCAGCTTTGACCAACAGGGACAATGTTTTCTGTATGTACACTTCCCATCGCGATTCGGGCAACTTCAGAATTTGACTGAAAGTGAAGTGTTTTTTTTATTTTTTTAAAAAAGAAAAAAGTAAACAAAAACAAAACAACTTGACAAGCTAGGCAATTGTTTCCTATTCACAGACACAGAAATAGCCCAAAATGTATATTAGCATACTGGATTCTCCAGGATTGGACATTATAAATTGAAACAAACAAACAAACGAAAAAAGCCATCAATAATATACAATGAGAATTCTCCAATGGCTGTCCACTTGATGTGCATGCGTCCACTTAAAACTGCTTTTAGGAAAAAACAAAACAGAAAAGAAAAGAGTATTCAAAAACAAATTGTTTTTTATGTACAATCCCAGTCAGGCTCTACTGCTGAGGAGGAATGGCTTCGCAAAGCTCACGGACCCCCAGCCATTCTGTAATAGAGAATAATAAAGGATGTAACTGATCCCTAATGAGTGAAAATATTCATTTTAGCCTCGCTTTCAAATATAAAACTGTATCTGCAAAAGACTTCGCCATGTGGTCCCACTCATCACCCCCAAAAGCAGCAGACTAGAAAACCGACCACTGTTTGTCGTTCGGACAAAGTGAGCTGAGAACACAGAACAGAACCGATGACAAAAAGCTCCACAGACCACGATTCTACAGTTCGGACAGAACGGGAGGCGTTTGAGGAGCTGTTAGTAGTTGCGTTAGTGCAGTGCAGCTGGTAGAATCAACTTTCTGGCCAAGTAGCATCAATAAGCATCACTAACTCCCTTAAGGATACACACCCACAAATAAAACCCAAACAAACAAAAAAATAATATAGACAGAATATCATGTTGGAGCTGTAAGCAATCGCTGTGCGCAGTTCAAACAAACATGGTACCAGTCTGGTTAATCCAGGATCTAACTGGGGACCTATCTGTAATTATATATACACACACATACACCTCATCCTATTTTTATGGCTTCGTTATATGTATATACCATTGTATGCAAAAGTTGGGAACTCTTAGCCAGTAGTGATCTCTCAGTAGTTCAGTCTCAGAGCTCAGAGTCGTTAGGCCGTAATTCTCATTGGGAATGTTCAAGTGTAATACATTTTTGCAACACTCCCGACGAGACAATGACTGTCAGATCCAGAGTGATGGACGTGCTGGGATTCAAGAAGAGTATGAAAAGCCGCTTTTCCACTGCATAGTCCCACCTCAACTACACATCTTGCTTGGGTTTCCATTAGGCAAACCTTGTACCTGTTACTAATTTCCAGGTGTGCAGAGACTATACCACAAGGTGATATAAAAGCGCTACCAATTGATTTTTCACGCCAAATGTTAGTTGCCAGGCTAGTGTACCCTCACATCACCTTTGAGTAACCAGAAGTCTCACTGTCTGACCTTTGATGTAGTTTTTCCCCAAACCCTCTTTTCTTCTGCTACACCTCAGAGGCACTGTATCAGCGGTCGAGCCTAATCAAGCCACACCATGCAATATATAAAGAAGAAGGCTAAACATTCATGCTTCTGTGTTGGAAATCCACATCAACAGACTAGCTACAAGTGCAACCCATGCAAATAGGCTGGTGATGCTTGTATACACAAATCCAAACTGACCACCTGCTAATGACAATGTGGACAGTCATCTCACAAGATCCACTCTGTGAAAACAAATCTGACCTGCCTGCAGTTTGAATGTAGCCTTGGATAACATGGCTCATATGCTGGTCAGAATGACAAAGAAAAACCTCCATATGATAGCAGAGAAGATACAGGGTCTACTGTTCAGTGTTCCTGGCACAAATATAATCTGCATGGAAGGGTCACCAAAAGAAAAGCTTACTTGGGACCTCAACCCAAAAGTTAATGTCTGAATATGCAAACAACAACTAACTAAACCAGAGGCATGTTGGAAACCAGTGCTGTGAACTAATGAGGTACATATGAATACAAACAGCAAAGCAGTCGAGATTATTTAGTTAACTGAAGAGAAGTACACTTCACCTATTCACTATGGGGTAATGGGAGTATGCCTTTGGGGGAGGTGTAGTAGGCAGTGGGGCAGGACTAATAACACAAGTTGGTGAAAGAATGAATTCCACTGAACATCAGCAAATGATGTTCAGCCAAGAAAGTGACTTTGAAAACAGAACAATGACCCAAAACACACTTCAAATAAAACCATCAACTACTTCATGAAAGGCAAGCTGATTGACCCTCACAGTCCCCTGACTTATGCTGGAAAACATGGTGCGCATATAACAAAATAACAAGCATTTTACTTTTAAGCAAAAAGTGTAAAACTAGTTATAATAATAATTGTCTTAACTGGCTAATTTGTAAACTGTGACATCTGCCGAGGTGAGTGTTACCAAGTACCAACTTAGTAATAGTGCCATTAGACGTCCTACCGTTTTATTTTTAGACTAATTAAATGTAAACATGCTGCACATTATCAGCAGAGGTTGAGTTCACTTGTTTTCACGGTGCCAAAACTTTTACATACAACGGTATATACATGTATGTATTTCTAATTGAATCAGACAAGCTCTCACCAAAAATGAGAAGAGATTAAATAGATCGAGACAAATCAACTGGTACACCAATCAAAAGAAGCTGCTGTTGCTAAAAGAGGAATATGAACGGCCACTTCTAAGTACCGAAACAGGAACAACAGTAAATTACTATCAGATTAGCCACAATTGGACCGCTTCCAATGCTCAGAATTAGAAATGAGGGCTACTGAATTCAGCTGGGGTAAGAGGCACTCGATCACCTTGTTACGTTTTTTTTTTTAACAGTAAAAGACATAGATAAGTTCATTTTCTCTTTAAAATCAAGATACATTTTTATTTCTTTTCTTAAAAAACAAACATTACAAAAACTTTTGGAGAATGAAAAAAAAAAAGTTTTTTTTAAACCATTTGTGGATTTAAAACCAATTGAGACGACAAACGGGAGAGGGGGGGTGTGGGGGGACTCCACGATGCCTGGCACAAAAGACTGAACCATGTCAGGATGCGAGTTTTGCCTGGGTGTTCATGCATATGAAAAGCAAAGCCCTGTGCGTCCAGTGAACTTCAGTGAAATCAGGAAAGTCCTCATACGAACATGTAGGCATCCTAAAGCACCCACTGAAGCTGGACAAAGCAGCTAATGGAAAGATCCAGGAGCAAACACACCAAAGAAATGAAGAGCAGGCGTCATTGATTTCATGGTTTATGCTAGAAGTAGAATCGTTTATGGATACTAAATCAACGAGAAGTCATCAATGTTCCGAATGTTAGGTAATTTCAGCAGATGCTTTCATTCACAATGGTCTTTTTGTCCTGTTCCAAGCATGTAGAACATCAATTAAGGTCTCCTTTAAAGGAATTGCTTGGCAAAACACTGTTTGCACACTATTCAACTGATCCCAGACCTAGACAGTCAGCCAAGATATGCTGCTTAAAATCTTTATTTTTTTTCCCAAAATCATCTGTAGTTTAAAACTGGAGCTGTGACGCCAACAGCCACGATAAATCAGTAGTCACCCAAATAGCTCACATCACTTCTTTTTTTTTGCCAAACTATTCCTTTAAATGTGCTGGCTTGAGTGTCTCCCCGCCACTTCACATTTACTATCTTACTAGCTACGACCAGGATGCTTGCATGGGCTCCATTCAGCACAATAATGTGCAAAAACCAGGCTTTACAAGGCAAACATGGCGGACAAAACCTTCATTTGAACACTTCCCATAAAAAGTTACACTGCTTAAGGCTCCATCCCAACACGCACATACACAGACGCACTCACGCTATGCACGTCGGAACTTTATACAGCAGTCCCAACATGAGATGTTCAGGTGGGTGGAAAGAACAATGGGGTGGGGAGGAGGAAGAGGAGGGGGGGAGATTACAAACAAACAAACAAAAAGTAAACACAAATAAAGCAGAGCAATCCATTGAACAGTTTCACTTAAAATAGCAACCTTACTACAGCACAGTTCAAACTACTGACAAAGAAAAAAAAGCGAGATTTCTTAAAAATGAGAAGAACCGTTGAGACAATGGCTAAAGTGACGGTACCTTATCAAAAAAAAAAAAAAAGCAACCAACACTCTTGGGTGAGGCAGACAAAATCCGATTTCAGACTCTAGTCTGAATGCCACAGACGACAGATGAATGGTGTTCAAATCTGGACTTGATATCCAGGCTCCAGTCCTGGATTTTACAATCACTGGTAGGCGAGTACCAGGTGGCCAATCAGATGTTGCTACAACATCAGGGACTGAAAGCTGGATCCAGTGGCCAGATTTAGAGACCAATGGGGGCACTGAGTGAGTACAATCAGGCCAAAACATGAACTTCACTGTTGGAACCCCGGTCACTGATCAAAGCAATGCTGTCATTGATCATACAGATCAATAAAACAAACGAAAAGACAATAATAGAAAAAAAAGCAGGAACAAATTTATGATAGTGTATGTAGCATGTTCTAGGGTTCTCTTTACAGCAAAATGAGCCACCAGTGTCAATCCTGGCCCTCGAGTTCTCTCCTACTGTAAGCTTCAGTGTTTTACCTGTTAACAGACTCGCCAGAACAAGGAAAACTTTCAAATAGCCTGCGCATGGTTTTTTCCACAACACGGCCAGAGGAACTCGTTCTAGTGAATGTGGGGCTGGACTCCAATGAAGCTGAGCTTGGAAAACAGGTAAGCACATAAGAACTTTAGTAAAAACCGCAGGAATCGGAAACACTGAGCAAAAAGCCGTCTAGAGCAGCAACCCATTATCAGCGGATGAGCAAAATAAACAAGAGATCCTCAGAAGTTTTATACGGATAAATAAAACCAATTCAGTCACATTCTCTAGCACATACATACATGTCATAAGGGTCTAATGTGTCCTGGGACAATGCAGTTGATATGAAAATTATAGGATTTTTTAAAAAAATAAAACAAACAAAACAAAACAGAAAAAACACAATTCAAAAGTTCAAACCGTTGAGCCAGGTCACCACAGACACTGAAAACAAAACCCTCGGAAGAGAAATAAAGCAACAGAGAAAGAGAGAGGGGGAGAGATAACGAGAGAAAGAGAAAGGAGAGATGTGGGGCTGCCAATCAGAACCTGGCTAGTCTTCCCCAGATGGAGCGTCTTCTTCCGAGCCATCCTCCTCTTCGTCATCTTCCTCGTCGTCAGGGGCGTCCTCCTTCTTCTTGGCTGGGGGCGGAGAGTCCTTCTTCTCCACCTCGTCTTCCTCTTCGTCCTCCACAGGGCTCTCGGGCTCCTCTTCTTCTTTGGGTGAGGACTTCTCCAGGGCTTTAGCCGCGCTGGGGCGACCCTTTCCCTTGCCCTTCATGGGACTGGGGGTGACTAGGAGAGGAAGGTTCAAATTAAAAATAGTTTCAAGGTCGTCATGTTGATCTATGCAGTTCAAGAGAAGCACCTGAAGTATTCACCAGAAATGCTGTACAGTAGACATGTAACGGACACCAATTCAATTTCTAAATTATACAAGTATTCTACTGTGCATGCCTGAGCTCCAGACCATCATGCCCAATTTCCCCAGAACCACACTGTGGAGCTGTGTTCTCTGGAGTGATGGAGCTCCAGCAAAATACTTCTGGAATTAGCTGAAGTGATATTTGTGATCCGGAACTGATCATCCAACATCAGTACCTGACCTCACTAAAGCTTGTGGCTGAATGCCATCAAATCCTCACAGCAATGTTCCAAAATCTAATATAAAACCTCCCTAACAGTAAAGGCTGGTACTACAGCAAAAAGGGGGCACGCACACAAATAATATCCATGATTTCAGGAGAAAACATGGACAGGCAAGTAACTTAAATCAAACATAATACTAGCATGTCATGTACCAACAATTACTGAAATACCCTCTTCATTTTATAACCTTTCATTTAAAGAAGACACACTTTTACTATCTACTTTGTTTCAGTCAATGGAATCACACACATCCCATTTCACAATAATAATAATAATAATGAACAAAGCAGAGGACTTAACGTTAGAGGCTAATGCACACCACCAGAGACAGTGATGTCACTCAGCATATTACTACATTAGGTCTTACTATACAGATCTTAATGTAATATATTGTAAGATACACAGACAAATTAATATTAGGCATCTAATTTATAAACCTTCATCTGTTTCTTTGCATACTTTGTTAAGGGCTAAGCACCAGCTAATATGAAAATGTTAAACACAAATACAGTGGAATTTAAGTTCCTAACTTGTGATTATTAAAAGACTAAAAAGTCAAGAAATTTGGCTTAAAAGACTTTATTTAAAGAGGGCACAATTTTACTATCTACTTTGTTTCAGTCAATGGAATCACATACATTCCATTTCTTGCTTCTTGTTACCCAACTGGAGCTACAAGGCTGATGTAGCCAACGAGTAACAGAAGTTGACAAAACTCAACTAGCACTGTGCAAACCATAATCCTCCAATACTTCAGTTACTAAAGATGGTAACAATCTAAAGTCTAAGATCTTCAATGCCTTCTCCTTGCACTGCAATTACACATCTTTAAGAAGAAACGTGATTTTCACCTGTAGCCTTTAGCCTGGGTTTGGGAGACTTCTTCTCCTTCTTCTCCACTTTCCGTCCTCTGGGGGCCACTTTCTTGCCCTTCTTTTTGGAACGGCCATAATCGCTGTCATCGTCATCGTCCACCATGAAGTCTTCATCGCTGCCAGATTCTTCTGCAATGTAAGTTCGAGGTCTCGTGTTAAGCATTAAGCTCTAATACAAGTGGTCTTCAAAACCTACAGCTTGTTTCTGCATTACATGAGTGGAAGTTGCGTTTTAACTACAACCTAAACAAAAGAACTAAACTCTGTACATCTGTTCTTATTCTGACAGACTAGAGAAACTAATATCTTAGGATACTGTTATCACGCCCTGGTGCTACCTTTCCACAAAAACACTGGCTCTATAGGTTTTGAGTATTTTTATGGTGGCTGTTGAAACGACTGCTGATGTGATCTTTTGCCATACACACATCCATCACTCAGTAGAATGTGGGTCATAAATTGATGTGTTTAAGTGCCAGTCCCAGCATCAATACTAGGGGTGTAAGAAAATACTGAAATATCGAATACTGAGATATTATGTTTGGTGATACTGTATCGATTCTTAAACACACAGTGTCGATACACAGATTCCTAGCAGACCGTGAACCATTGTGTGTTGTATTTAAACCTCGGACCACTAGATGGCAGTGTTGTAATCCATTTTCAACCCTATTCCAACATTAACAAGCACCACAAAGGCGCAATGCTATTGTAAGCATTGGCAAACCTGTTCATACAGTGGTGAAAAATGACAATATATCACTTTGCTAATATATTGCGATATTGATAATATATTGCGATATACTGAATCATGACTATTGTATCACAATAAGTATTGTATCGCCAGGTTCTTACACAGTCTTAGTCAATACAGATACAACAATCACAACCATAATAAACAAAGTAGAGGACTTAAGGCTAGAGGCTAATGCACACCACCAGAGACAGTGATGTCACTCAGCATCTTACTATTGCTCTACTATATTAGGTCTTAATATAATATATAGTAAGATAAATAGATTAATATTAGGCATCTAATTTATAAACCTTTGAGTACTCAAAAAGTAAGGGTTCCATTGGTTTCAGCATTGTTACACCCCTAAAACCGATTAACTGCTTTATTAAGTACATGTTCATGGTTCTACACTCTGCATTTTATCAGCTCTGTTTATCATATAGGAGCACTTAGTCATTCTACAATTACAGACTGTAGCCCATCTGTTTCTCTGTATACTTTGTTAAAGGCTAAGCACCAGCTAATATGAAAATGTTAAACACAAATACAGTAGAATTTGAGTTCCTAACTTCTGATTATTAAAAGGCAGAAAACGTTTTATTTATTTATTTATTTTACAAAGTCTACCAACTTGTAGACATCAAGTCAGAGACGGAAGCTTGTTTACTGCGGCACAGTTTGTGTTTGTTACTCTCTAGCCCTTCATCAGGTCACAGCTGGCTGGGTGTTGCTGGCTGGTGGACTGTTCTCAGTTCAGCAATGACACTGAGGTGTTGGGAAACTCCAGAAGCACTGCTGTGTCTGATCCACTTATACCAACACAACACATACTAACGCCACCACCCAGTCAGTGTTACTGCAGTGCTGAGAATGACCCACCACCCTCATAAAACCCACTCTATGGTGCTCCAGTGGGGGCCCAACCAGAGTGAAAGGGAGAAAAGGGAAAGAAATATAAGGAGGTGTAATTAAGTGGCCTATGGGTATATATTGGAAAAAGACTGTTTTTGGCTTCTACGTTTACACCTTAAGCAAATGTTTACTGTGTAACGGTCCGTTTCAAGCTCCAACACAATTACACCTTTACACAGTAGCCAGGCTTCAGGGGCTAACAACTGTCTATGGTGGTATTGCATGTTTTTTGAGCCCAGGTTTAAGTCAAAGATCACTACATCATAATGTATTTAATGCCATACTGACCGCAATGCAAATAATATATTAAATAAATTATATATATATATATATATACATATATATATATATATAAATAGGAATTCAAACCAAGTCTGTACAAACTTTTGTTTGATAAAGTCTAAATTAATAAGTATAATAAAGCCCAATTCCTTAGAAAAACCCTTACAGTGTAACTGACCCCAAGATTTCGCAAATCTAGCCACTGTATTCAAATACGAGAAGGTTACTATATAAGAACAGAACAGGAAGGAGCTGCTTTCAAAACTGTTACTGTACAGTGAATCATCATTACATGAGGACGAGAGTTCCGCTAAGAAAACACTCCCCATTTCATCACAATCATTACACTGCAGTAATTTTGGGACGCTGAACAGAAACGGCTGCCAGGAGAAGGGAATTTCATGTGTAAAGCAAATGCTGACAGCTCCAGTTCACATCAATGAATCACTCGTCTTGCTCACACGCTCACAGTTTCTCGTAATGTTTAGACTCAGAGGTTTAACTGGGCAGTACAGGATCTGGAAGGGTTTAGTTAAAATTTTCCCACTTGATCTATACTTTTCCAATCCTGCTCCTGGAGTGCTCCTGCTTTGAGCGGTGTAGTTTCTCATACTGAAACCTGAACATATTAAACTATTAAAAGACTGAAGCTGTTGATTTTTTAAGCTGGAGGTTTGCTAGAGGCAGGGGAACCACTACAATGTGTCGATTTCTTTTTTTTCCTTCCAGTTTAACTCTCTAGTGGAAATAAACTCGAATCCTCGAACTTGGCTGAACTGCCACATCTGGGGGAAGTGGGGGAAGATTTTGTGAAAACGACTTAATTATTCAGTATAAGACACATTTTTGCTTTGCAGTAGTTCTGCATTAAAATATAATAATAATAATAATAATAATAATAATAACAAGTTACGCGTATATAGCGCCTTATACATACCCAAGGATGCTTTACAATATAAGACATCACAAGTTCCAAATTCAAACTGACTTTAAGGTCACCATTCAGCTGATTTAAGCTTACTTCAACTGGTTCAATCAAAAGAACATAGTGGAATTCTGTGTGGCTTGTGTTTTTTATACACACTCCCAATAAAAGAAAAGTAGAAAAGGTTTGTAAAAAGTCCCAGTAATAAACTAATCTAAACCTAATTTCTGAAAAGACTTAACGGGGTCTGGCGAAAAATCTAACTGATTTCAAAGCTCCAACCAACACAGGCAAACATCACCTCATGCTGGTAAACTAGTGGCCATACAGGGCGCACACACGGCATCTACTTGAATTCTAACTGATCTAGTGTCTACTTGATAATGCACAGGATTACAGCCAACAACAAACACGATGAAACAAAAGATCAATTGTGTACACAATATCTAAACATCACATAACAGAGGCTACCTGAGCGAAACAATCTCAAACTTAATGCACTTAATTTAAACATTTGTTTTATTAAACGTTCTGCAGACAAAAAAATAGTTCCAACTTACATGCATATGAAACTATAACAATAGGTTATTAACTAGGACTGAACACTGAATCACTGTATAGCAAACTCTCAACTTGATATAGCACAATTTTCAAACTGCAAGAGCTGAAAATCTGATTATATCTAAAGTCTGCATCAGAAAATCTATAAACAACAGCCATCAGGCAGCTATTTCCAGTCATATAAGACCAGACCCCCATCTCTTTACCATAAATAACCCTAACTAATTAACACTGACATATTTAAAAGTACTTCTGAAAATCTGACAAGCAGTGTTGTAGTGTTTGGGTAAAAAATAAATAAATAAAAATAAGCAAACTACATGTGCATACCTTTTGTTGAAGAACGGGACTTTATCATAAACAGACACCATATTGAGCATTACAAGCGTCCCCATTCCCAATTCAACCAACATCCCCCTCCTTTACCTCTCTGTTGTATCCTACACTGTCCAACTTTGTCCTAAGTTTTAATTGGGGAAACTGAACAGTCAGTCTGGAACTCTACATTCAGAGATAAGTCTCAGGTCTTTGTGGGGGAAAAGGGCAGCACATTTAAACTTAATAATAGCAGATTAATTTTAAGGCTGAGGTAGACGATGTGTCATTTTTAAGACAGTAAACTTACGGTCAATGTAGGCCTGCTCTTCTTCATCTTTATCCTCATCCTCACTTCCTCCACCTCCCAGCAGAATCTCTCTCTGTTTGGATGCGGCCTTAGAGGCGGCTTGCCTCACCTGCCTTGGCTTTCTGCTCACCCCTTTGTCCTCGTCACTATCATCTATAAAGACAGACGTACAGGTTTTAATGTCCAGTGACACTACGCTAAGTTGAACAACAAATGTGGGTTCTTTTGTTTAAATGGTTGGACAGGACCGTTGGCAAAAATCACATCTAACCTTATAAATAGCTGAAGTACACCACAGAAAATCCAGGCAGGTTCATTACGTACGTTATATATGAGAGTGAAAATCAACATTAGCACAATAGTAATGTTGTTACTGTTTCCAATCAGCCTTGTTTCAATTATTGACTAGGAGTGTTGCAATACCAAAATTTTGACTTCGGTACTGATACCAAGTGTAGAATCACAATTCTCAATACCAAAACAGTATTTGGAAGAGAAAAATATAAATAAATAAATGTGTAAAATGTGAACCTGAATCATCACCAACACTATCGTTTTAGATGAGCCCACATTCAGTTTAATGATTAAGCAGGCTATTTGCCTGAGAGCCTATTTGCAATAGAAACACAGTTCGTGTGGCAAGACGAGTAATTAGTTTATCCCAGACACAAACAGCTGGTTTAATAACCGCTAGTAAAGTTTAGTAAAGCTTCCCAGTGCATTCTTTAACTTGACTACCCTGCCCACTTCTCAGCTCTGCTTAGAGGTCAGGGTGCTTGTCAGCCAAATGCTTAGCCAGGTGGCTGGTGTTGCCTGCTTTCTACTGGAGAGACTTAAACACCGTGTGCATGCTGGGTTTGTGGTGTTGGTTGGGCTCTTGTCTTCATCAGTGATGTAAGCAAAATATGCCCACACGTCAGTCCTCAAGGCCGTTTTGTCCACAAGTCGCGGACGCGAGAGTACATCTTTCATTTCAGGCGTGACCGCGCTAAGTGGAGCGGGCTACTGCTTTCTCGCTGCTACAGCTGGCTTACACGTGTCACTCAACCAAGTCTAATTACTAAGTGGCTAAAGGCCGCCACACACTGGACGCACAGCGCAGTTAATGTTAAAAACAGGAGCTACAGTAGTTATTGGGCTATATACAATATCAAAAGCATTGAATGTCCGGTTTATCCTGCAACTCTATTACCGACAACACAGTTCAGCATAACTCTACAACAGTTTTACAAAAGAATGCATTGATGGATGAATGAGAGTTCAAACTCCCAACGAAACAACACGATCATAACTCATTCACGTAAAGAAACATATGACGATATATTCGGCACCTACCCGAATCTCGTTTCCTCTTCAGTGACCTTTTGCCGGTCTTCTCCACCTTGGCCTTCTTCCCCTTTTTCCCTTTTTTAGCTTCATAATCACTTCCTCCATCTTCCTCCTCCTCTTCTCCAAAGTCGTTGTCTTCATCACTACCAAAATCATCTGAGGACAAATAAGCAGTGTTTACTTTAGTGCCAGACTCATTCTCAAAACCAAGGTTGTGAACAACAACAAACGTTTGGCCAAAGACGGCGAAGTGGTGCATTCGTTTTTCAACCAAAAGGCCAAACACTGGGACTGAAATGTAAGCAAACACACCCCCAACAACGACAACTACAACAATGTAGAGTTTAAAAAGGTGTTATCGATATTTTTTATCAGAATTAAAATAAGAAACAGCTATTAAAAACTCTCACTGTTCCCTTCGACCTCCTCTGACAGTCAGCACAGACTGTTTCAATGAGGGGCATCAAGAGTATCGAGAGAGAAAGAGAGAGAGTACTCTGCTACTTGGTTGACCACTGAAGTTAAAAGTTTTCAAACAATGGAATTGCTATTCAGGCCACACGTTCATCACGCCTTATTGCGGGAAGACAAAACATGCAGGCTAATTCAGTGAAACGGATTTGCAGATGTGAGGAAGCATGTTATATTTTACTGGTTGGAAACACAAGCTGGTTGCCAAGGATGCTCTGTTTAAGACGTGGCTGAGAAGACAGAAGTTGTTCATCTGTAGTGCTAACTAGGCTCCAGCTGATGTAACTAAGTTCATAAACCTGGTGAAACAAGGTTTTCTTTCTGGAACAAGGTCTTTTTGAAGAGGCAGCCATTGTTACTTTTCCTGGCTCTTTGGAATAAAAACAATGTTTTTCTGAAGCTACTGTATGTGTGCGGTACCTGTGAGTTCACCTGAAAAGGTACGCCTACAGTCCTATATAGTTTTCACCTTTTCATACATTATTATTTACCTGGATATCTGTTCACAAACTCCTACAGATGCTCCAATATCAAAGCTATAGAGTATATCAAGACATCTAGCTCAATGTGCAGAATTTAGCAATAACACTACAGCTAATGGGTAGAGACTGGCTGATCCACAGTCCCTCCTGCCTGGCCTGTTGGTGTTCTCCTGCTTGTCAGCCTGCATGACTGGAATTACTACAGTAGAGCCCCAACATCTAGCACCATCTCTCACTCTGACAGAGAACCTATGAGATGGTTCAATCTCTACATCACTACGCCCTGAACTAGAATATTAGTGAAACATGCTCAAGCCAAGCTTCTTGTTGTATCCTGTCATAAAATCTCATTAGCTCTGTCACTCTTTCTCTATCCGGGGTCACCCAGAGGAGGGTGGGTTCCTCCCTTGAACCTCTCGAGGTTTTTCCCTCTTATCAAGGGAGTTTTCTCCCACCACTGTCGCCTCTGACTTATTCTAGGGGGGGCTTGATTGTCTGATTGACTAACACAATCTGTAGCCACATTATTGAAAATTATTCAAATAAATAAGTGCAAAAACTAACAGAATTCATTGCCTTGGATGGTGAACTGGTCTAGTCATACATGTAGTGTACATACCCAAACTAGCATTGTTATTAAATGAAACTGCTTTAATTTACTGCCAGTTTATTTTCACCTCTCAGCCCAGCAAGTCCTGACTTTCAGTTTTCATTTATGTACATCACCACAAATAAATAAACTTACCTGCTGAATCATTTTTGGATTTGGAGAGTTTGTCGTCGGACTCGTCACTGGAAAAGAAAACACAAACGATGACCAAGAGTACCAGATTCAATAATAAACCTGCAGTGCAGACTGTACAGGTGGAATTAGCAATCGCTTATGTGGGTCAGATGCAGGAAGTGGATTTTAAAGACTCATAATCCTGCACACCATTAACAGCATTAGCACTGGCAACGGCGTCTGCTCAAGCAGGCATTAAACTACTCTAACAATGAGAGAACAATTCAAATGATGTGCTTAAGCTCTATTATTTGCGAACACTGGCTTATTAAAAGGAAGAGGGACCATTACCTCTCCTCCTTAGAGTTCTTGGACTTCTTGTGCTTGACTTCACGCGAGGATGCGCGCACCTTCTTGGGCTTTTCAGAGTCTCTCTCGTACTCCTCTGGAAGACACGCAAGTAAAACATTTAACTTAGACCAGCAGAAGACTGCCGCGCGGCAAACATAATCCAAACCTGGGAATATCCGCGCCTAGCTAGGCTTTTTTTTCCAGGACCGAGTTCTAAATGCATGTTCCATGTGAACGGAGAACCAGTTTAAGAACAACTGACTAGATCATGAATCAAACAAAGAAAGATTTGAATCATTTGTAAAGAGACTGAACACAGAAAGAGTATTTAATTATTTAATAGATATATCAGCACATCAGCTTGTCGTATTGGGCTAATATCAATACCAAGATACCAATGCTGAATTGGAACTCGTCTTATAGCAAATCTTACTTCAAATGTTACACACATACTTACACATCACCGCTGTACAAAAAAAACATGCATCTCCATTTTTGTCAAAATTTCATGATGAATGGAAAAATAGAAATGCTCTAAAAGAGCTTAAGAAAAAATTCTGGCTCCATTGAGTTGCTCTGAAAGTAAAGACTGTTTGTCCTCTACTATAAAGTTGCCAACGAGGATATGCAAATGAATAAAACACCCCCACTCAAATGTTTTTTTGAAATTCTTATTATTATTCTTATTATTTTAAAGAGGGGCTGGGCGATATGGGAAAAAAATCTTATCACAATTTTTTTTTGTATATCAGTCGATATCAATAAATATTACAATATAAATCAAATCACTATTTCCTTTTTATTTTTAAGTGAGAAGAGAAAAAAATGTTAAATTGTATTTATTTTCTATCAGAAGACATATATCTGTACTCTATAAGACAAATGTACTATAGAAAATTAGACACACGTACATATACATTATCTTTGGTCAACCCCAAATAAATAAACTAACATTTTGGAACACCATGCACTATAAAATGTTCCATTACTTTTGCACAAGCACATTTTGCGTTTGATCTTTTTTTCCCAATTTGTTAAAGTCAGCAAATAAACAGTAATTCTGCATTCACATGCACAGAAGTCTGTTCTCTGTGGAGGATCAGGGGCATAAAAAGATTGATATACTTGAGTATGGCAGTACTATTTTTTGTGATACTGTGATTTTGAGAATCGATACAGTGTTCATTTTACATGAACAGCTCACATGTAAAAATTGGTTTCGGACAGCAATTGATTTTGTGTTGCATTTAAACCCCCAACCACCAGATAGCAGTACTGTAATCCATCTTCAGTCATTAGATAGATTGTGGCTTTACACTACTATGTATATACCTAAAAGATTAAAATTAACAAACCTATGCACATGGCTGTGTTTTGTTTTTTAGATTAATAAAAATATCTAAATATTTTGCTTACAGTCTTGCAATAAATTGCTCTGTACATTTTACTACATGAACTATTGTACATTATATGTTAGGTGAAGTGTAGGTGCACTTAACGGATCATTATATATATATATATATATATATATATATATATATATATATATATATATATATATATATATATATATTTTTTTTTTTTTTTTATACAAGGGCTGTGAAATACAGATACAATCCCATATTTATTTATTTATTTCATAGTTTTATGTGCTGTAGTTGCTGAAAACTAATCCATCTAAATAATTTCCATTTGTTCGGTGATGTAAACATCTTGACATTTCAACACCCAAAGAATGCAAATGACTGGTCAGGACGCTCACAGCATACAATCATACATTCAGTGACTGGTTCAACGATCATTTGCATATTGCAGACTTCTGTAATATCAGTACTGCTGAGTGGTATAGAAAGATATATCAGTGTTTTTTTATATATCATAATAACGGCCAATCTTTAAGCCTGCATGAATAAAGTTAAAGTTAATGAACCTATGCTACTGTAGGTGATACTTATCAGGCATCCAGCTGCCGTATCCTCGACCGAGCCAATTTTACAGCCTTTCAAAAACAAAATCTAATGATTTACATAATGATGTAACCCAAGACCTGGCTTTATTTGTGTACAGAAAATGGCTCATTGAAATTAAGCCTTAAGCGGGACATTACCTGCATCATCAGACTCGTTGAACTGCGAATAATTCACCACCTTCCGGTTCCTGTGGAACAAACAAAAATCATTATCAGTAAAAACAATAACCTGAAAGCAATGGTGCAAGAGCTCAGAAGTTAATGGAGTAGTACAGAGACAGACTGTCAAGACTACAAGAGACTATTTCACATACCTACGTACCATTAGCTTAATTAATGACTGTCAAAACAGCTCTACAATTACCATTCCAACAAGGGTTTCATTAAAAGTTAAGCTGTGCCCTATTTAGCCACTCTTGCCAAACATCACTCTTCAACATGCACGATTAGGCACAAGCTACTTGGGAAAGAAAGATATTAGGCCTCGAACAAGAATTGAAACCGTGGGCCAGAATTTGACCAGAACTATTACCAAAACTCAGATTTAGGGAAACAAACATTACCAGAGCTTTCTAACATTTGTTTACCACATCCTCCAGAACAACCACATTCCTGGTGGGATTCCTGACGGGAAGAAGGCCTTATTCACACCAGCCTTCCTCCATTTTGACACAAATCGAGTACTAGCTTTCTGACAAGAAGTGTTCAATTTCCAGGTCTCATCCCCGGATGAGCCCACATGTACAAACAAAAGCTACCCAATGTAGGTGACACACGGGAGACCCGGGAACGAAGGCTCAAATGCTGTAACATAAACTGCGTGCTCTCCTCTGTTTCAGTAAAATGGGGGACACCCGCTTGCCAGATCCATCATTCATTCCATTCCGCCCCTACGTCTTTCCTGGACCACCAGAGCAAATACAGGGAAGCATCGAAAGTGCAAACCGCTCGACCGCAACGGTTTTGGCCCTGCTGGAGTAATTAAGTCACGCCACGTCCGACACAATAAAGGTGAAATGTTAGCAGAGCCGCCGCAATAAAACCCCTTAACAGGAGGTTATATTACACGGAAAAAGGATAGCCAGCGCTACTGTCCTCCTCCTCCTCCACTGCACTCCCCTTGGGCAACACCACCACTACAATGTTTGTTTCTGCCTGCAAGATCCAAATCCGAGCTGGAGGAGGAGTGCGATGGGGGGAGGTGCTACCTACTAATGAGACATAGTTACATTCACATTATTGACTATAAAAAGCTGCAAATGGGTCGTTCGATAGGAGCAACTCAGGTGCTACCGATTTCTCAGATTTTCTGCATAATGATTGAAACCAAGTCATTCAGAGCGGCTTGAGGTGCGAATCACTGTAGAGGAACTTACATAGTCTGAACCGTTAAGTGTTATTTTAATGCCACCAAAAGCTACATCACAAAAAGCATTAGAAATAAACTGCCTGAAGCCTGAGACGATGCTTTACGAAGGCTCTGAAATAAGGTTTAGATAAAAAGTGAAAAAAAAAAGAAAAAAAATTCTTTAATTTATTCAGGGCAGAGGTACAACCAGGCCAGTGTCAGGGAAAACACTGCATTATAGTTCTTTCTTTAATTTTTTAACAATACTTACAAACACTCAAGAGACATGTTTACATACACTGGTCATTTTATTTATTAGTGAATAAAATACTTATATTTGCACTGCAGAGCCATGAAATCATAATCTTTCTCCCAAATTAAGGATTTCGCATCAAACCACTCTGAACGTTGGTTGCATTTTCGTGGCAAAATTACACAGACATTTAGAAAGTTTGAAATCTGTGAAATCCCCCTTAATGCAACACAAACACAGGACTTGGTCAAAAGCCACATGTACTTTCACATTGACTGTAACTGTTGACACTTAAAGGGAAATTACACCTATTTTTATAATAATAATAATAATAATAATATTTAGCTCTGCATATTTCAGATGTAAACAGTCATTCTCAGAGTGGCTTGATATGAAATGGAAAGTGTACAGAATCTTTCAGGCTGACATTGGTGGTGATGGGAACATGGGGTTGCCATGTCTACGACACATATACTCATTATATTCATTTACCATCTAAAAACAGCAGCGAACATGTCTTGAGGTATATTTTATGATTACTGTAAAATTACTAGGGAATTCTATCAACTTGAAAAAACAAACAAACAAACAAACAAAAAAGCTATTTCAGGCCTTGAGATGTAAACAGTCATTTAGAATGGCTTAACGTGAAACGGTTAACTATAGAAAATCTTACGGACTAACAGTGGTGGTAATGAGAACCAGGGGTCGCCATGTCTCCAACACAAATATACTCATTTTACTCATTCACCATCCAATACCGCAAGTGAAGCAACGCTCCGTGTACTTCTCTGCCAAAAACGGATTAAAAGAATTATATTTAAATACAAGTAAAAAAACTCATCAAAAAAGTGAACATGAAACAATTTCATGTAATAACTTGCTGCAGGGGTGCTTTTAGAGGCGGTTGCCTGATTCCCATCACCAACCACTACGAACAACTGACTCTGTCTCTAGAAGAGAGCATTCCACATCAAACCACTTTTTGATTAATTAGGGGAGTAAAAAACAGGATTTACTGCATTAAGCGTGTAAAGGTTGAAACTGTTGCCGCCTCTGTGGGTACTAGAGAAAAGCAGCCGCTTGCAAAAGCTCGTTAAATCATCTACAGCTGGTTTGGCCTTCATGCTGGTTCACTGATACAATCTTTAAAAGATGCGAATGCAAAAAAGGGGGTGTGGTGGCTGAAATCAGGCCCCGCCCACTTCTGGCGTCACACCCCACCAATGTGAACGTAGAAGACGCAGGAGAGGGTTTTCTGAAACGCGTTTTTTTCAAGAAAAGGGGGGGGGGGGGAGCCTAACAGGCCCCCGTTAACCAGCGCTCACTCCATTGTTTCTAGCATAGCATCGCAAAAAAAAAATGCAGTCATTTTTGTATTTCCTCGTTCCACCTTAAATGGTGCAGTAGTTACGTGCAGAGGCGCCAGAATGTATACCGTAACCACTGCACCATTTAAGGTGGAACGGGGAAATACGAACGAGAAGCTAGCGAAAAAAGGTGGTGACTCCGGGCTTCGTCACGACCGAAGAGAGGCATTTGCGGACACATTGTGATACAGGGCCCTAAAATAAGTAAATAAATAAATAAATATATAGATATGAAAAAATATAAATAAATAAATCACACGAGCGGACCAATGGGAAAGCGGCTCCAGTCTTGGGTTTTTTTCTATCACCGCCTTGCCAGGATGAATGGGAGGCCATATTCTCCTACTTGCTTCTGCCACTGAGCACAACAGCGAAGCTGATTACATTTTATTGTCCGACATTTACACATCTACCTACATCCATGTGCATTGTAATAGGGGGGCACTGCTGCTAATCCCCCTCGTCCACAAATCGAGCCAAGAGAATGCACGCGGCGACGCAAGATAAGAAGCGCGCGCAAAGCCCCCCCAAAACAGATTTAGGGGAAAAAAATGCCACTGGAAACCTGGAGGCTGAGACTATTGCGAGAAAGACTAACTTACTGCATGCAAAAATGCACAAACGACGAGCGCGTGGATTCGCTGAAATAAAACGCAGGTTATCGTGCACGGAAAAAAAGAAAGAGAGCACAGATCATAATGCACACACGCGTGAAGCCAAACAAACTCAAAAGAGTTGCATGCAATGCAGCCCCTCAGGGAGGAGGACAGATGAAACAAACGTACCTCACTGGTCTTGACATTTTTTGCTGTTCTGCAGGAATGCTGTTGGAGGTTAAAACGGCAGCTAAGAGAGCAAAATAAACCAAGAAAATAAAAAGCAAAAAAAGGGTTTCCAGCAAACGGAGAGGCTCAATGCGACGTCGCTTTGGATGAGAAAAAAACCCGACCCCCTCTCTCCCGGTCGTAAAACTAAAAGACTAAAATGTCTCCGTGCTACTGAAGGATTTGGGTAGGCTTTAATTTTATTTTTTACCTTCAGCTACTCAAAATGGTGAATAAAACAAACTGAAACTGCAGCCCTCGCGCAACCAAACCCCCTCGGGCAGTGGGCGAGGCTTTGGGCCGAAGTTCCGCCCACTCTGGACAGCGCGGCGCTGCGATTGGACAATTTGAACGCGCGTTTGGTTTTACGATTGGTCGCTTCGCCTGTCTGTTAACGCGAACCGCGTTCCCTCTCCCTCCCCCCTTAAGGCGGGTAGGTTGAGGAGACACTGCTTAGAAAACAAAAAGAGGCCCTGAGTGGAGGAAAAACTGCCCCAGTTTAGGGGCAAAATGGCATCTTTTGGTCAGATTGGGCACAGATGTTGAATGTTGCTTAGCTAGGTATTTGAGGGGGTCTTCAGTAAAGGAGATTTTTTTTTGCGGCTATGTTTCTCTCACAAATGGTCAGCAAATATGCAGTAGCCCATTGAGCTGGTTTGAACAGGTCATAGTAGAAGGCCACACACACGCCTGATTGTATTCCTGTCCTTGTGGGGTGTATCTATCACCTTATGTATTACTGCAGCTGCTGTGCCACCCATATCCATAGCCCCAGAGACCAAAAGCTGACCTTTGGGGTCTTTCAGTTTTAACCACTAAAAGCTTCTGTTAAAGATATTGTTCTCCTGGGGAACAGCCAGATTTCCTCCTAAATTTTAAAATGTTAATTTTTGTCCATTGTCCTAGGTACATTTTGTCCTACAAATAACTTAATACATTGCCACACATAGAGCCATGCTTAGCTACAATGTGTTGGAGTTAAAGGGCCTGTGGAAAACGAGTTTTTTTGTTTTGCTTTTGTTAAATCAGTGCAGGTAAATATTGTTTTAAAACATGTACTAATCATTCTGTATATATGGAAAGAAATGCCTCTCTGAATCATTTATTTTTAGAAAATAAGGAATGGTAAATCACTATATATGCCTGTTTAGCAGATGGTTTTAACCATGCCTATTCTAGCTAAAGTTATAAGTCATCACTGTCTAAAAAAGAAAACATTTATCTCAAAAATAGTAACTTTACAGGTAACTTTTTTTTGGAGTGTAGCGATCAAACATTTGCGACCAAATCTACACCCGTGTGCAAGTCACCCATGTCATGTGCATTAATGTAATTCCGCCATACCAGTATGAATTCTGATAATAAGCTAGATGGTTCCTTTTCTCCTCAGCCCTAAAGAACATGTCCATGATCTTTAAATAGAATTTCAAATTTTGATTTGTTGGACCATGAGACACTTTCTGAGAGCTCGGGCCCAGAGAAAGCGGCAGCATTTCTGGATCCCATTTATATATGGATTTTTCTTTGCATGGAAGAGTTTCTAGCATTCTAGTTTTTTTTAGTATTCTAGAAGCATTTGTGGATGAGGGGTGAACTGTTGTAGTGGTTTTGGGAAGTGTTCCTGACCCATGCAGTGATTTTTCTACAGAATCCTACCTGTTTTTAATACAGTGCAGCAAGAGGGCCCAGTGATCACCACCACCCTTGCGTACAGAGATTCTTGAATTTGCCCACACAGTCTTTCATAGAGTGATGAACACTTCCCAACATTTTTTTCTAGGATGCACACACTTCTTTTTTTAGGATACATACATACATATATATATATATATATATATATATATATATATATATATATATATATATTGTAAAGACTGACCTGTTGCCAATTGACCTAATTAGCTGTGAGATGTTCCATCAGGTGTTTTTTTAGAATGACATAACTTTACCAGTCTTTTTTTTGCTCTTCGATGTTGCTGGCTTCAAATTCAAAATGGACATGTATCAAAAAACATAGTTTTCAAGAAATTTCAATATTCAATCTGCTGTTTTTGTACTATTTTCTATGAAATGCAGAGTTTAAATCGTTTACGCATCATTGCATTCTATTTATAGTTACCATGTGCCCAGCATCCCAGCTTTTTTGGAAACAAGTTGGAGTTTTCAATAAGCCGTATGTTGAACAGACATAGTTCTGTTTGCTGAAGATTAATGGAGGAACAAAAAGATTTTCTCATTATTTTTCTTTATTTTCAGTGAAGCTGTATAGCTTTTGTCAAGCTTGAAGTAAATTGTAAGATTGAAGTAAATTTAAATCATTTAAAAACTAAAATTGAATATTAATATGATCAGAAGTGAAAAGCTAAATAGTCACTAGATGGCAATGACAGTCTTTTAAACAAATGTGTTTAGTTTATCATTCATTGCTACGAAGAAACAAATCTTTATGTGGAAAAAAGCAGGAGCACACACGCCGGTTGAACACTTCTGGCAGCGCTGCCGGGCTATATAATTGGGGTGATAGTTTAGTGCACAGCGCTGTTAGCCTGTGTGCAGCAATAGTGTTTTAACCTGGTAACAATGACCTCGTAATTTGGAGGTTCTAGCAATGTTCAGAAACAAACTGTCCGCATGACAAAACGTATCAGGATTGGAACACTTTACACATTTGGGAGGAAGGCCAACTACACAGTGACACCTCAACTTCAGAGGTCTATGGGCAAATTATTTATTTATTTTTTTTCAGATTTATTGTTGGCAAATACAAAAGTTACAAGAGCTAAATGGTACTCCAATCACAGAATCAGCCGATATATGTCTTAAAGGGCACCTATCATGAAAAAATAAACATTTTCTTTTTCTCCGTTTTTAAAAAATAAAATAGAGACATACAGTTTTAAACGAAACTGTTAATTGCATATCATTGCTGTCCAATGAATAACAAGTATTTCCAAAATGGCAACTTAACAGGAGAGAGCAGAAGTCTGCTTTGCTTTTAATGTAAGTCAGTGGAACCAGAATTTTTTCCAAGCTATTTTGGAGCGTTTCTGTTGGTCCGTTCTTTATAAAATTTGTATATAATGTTTTTGCCAGCTGTTGTGTTCAAATGATGCATAAAACTCAAAATCAACAAAAACAACAACAATATGCAAAAACTAAGCTTCAAAAACAGCATGTGACGTCATAAAAACCATTGTAGGTATACGTAATTCCTGTTTCCAATATACAGCAATTTAGCTCCACCACACACTCACGTATAGTGTTTTTGCTTAGACAGCTTTTTGAATTAATAACTCATTTACATACACACCAGTCTTAAAGATACAGTTTAATCTGGATAATTATGACTACTTTGGCTGCATAAACCTATGTAAAGATCATAAGAGGCCCTAAAAACAAAAAAGGCCATTCTCTGCTGGACCAAGGTTCATGTTTGTGTACATTTGATTGTAATTTACTGAGCACACTACAGTGCTTTGCAGGACATACCTACATATATTGGTTGGTTTGTAGGGGGCCGTGCATACAATTTGGTGGCACACTGCCTTTTCTCATGGTGGAGTAGAGTTTAGCGTAATACTAAATTGCATGCAAATTGATGGCAGGTGAGCCTGAAGCAATTGTGTTAACATGTATTGGTAGTGCAGTTTTTGCCATATTCTCTGTGAAGTTATATGATAGAGCTCTTATAAATCAAATCCATTCAAAGTTTATTTGTGACATGCACAGTCATACACAGTACAACTAGCAGTACAACACAGTACAACTACGTTCTACGTTCTACGTGAAATGCTTTGACGTGAAAGAATAATATGGAGTATCTGAAATATTAAGGAATGTATATAAAAGCAAGAAGAAAAAAGCATGAAAAATGATGTTGTGAAATAATAATATGATATTCTAATAAATGTATTAATAATAAAACACACACACATATGGGTTTTTAAGTCATATGAGGACTTTCCTTACCAAACCAGTTAGAACGTGGTTTACAGGGACACACCTTTCCCGTTGTTCTAGAGAGACGCCGCAAAACACAACTATCACTTTAAAATTCTTTTACACACAATAGAACTCTTACTATGTTAACCTGACTTTACGCTTGCATATGGGGACATGCTGAGAAGCTCCCGCCTCTGGCAAGATTGGGGTTTATAAGGTCACATCTGCTTTACCCAGACACAGAGTACACAATACACAAAAACTAACATTTCACTGTATCAGAGGGACAGAGCTGCTTTACTGGGACTTCATTATACACAAACACAAACATGAGTGCTTGATGTATTATCAAGACACGTGTGGTTAAATGGAACATGTCCTCATAATCAACAATCTCACGACACAATTAAGTCCTTTGTGTTAGTGTTACAAAAGTTATCTGCATCTTCCAGTTCAACAGAATAAATATTAATAATAATAATATTATTAAGCAATAATATTAAACTAAAAAGAAACAAAAGTAAGACCTAAGCGCTTAAGCTTTTAATATGTAATTGCATATTATTACATACCCTCTATTTTGGAGATATGTAATTGCACACAATATGCAGGAGAACAATTTGAAGCATAGGTTGTGCTTGGATGGAAACCCTGGATGCAGTTGAATCTGACTTTTAGGAACATGTTATGGGATTTCCTTTTAAATGTCCTCCTCCTAGGGTTTTTGATCTCTGCTGCATTACTGTCACTGCACACTGTCAAAGAAAACACATTAAGTAAATACAAACCGCTACACTACTACAGACCACTGTACAACTGCTCTACACAAACATCTACGGTGACATTTCAGATGACAACTGATTGCTATTGCTATTTAGTAGCTGCCTTCTATTGACAAAAGCAGCCAAATAAACAAACATTATTTACAGCTTTGACAGTTTTTTACATGCCAGCTAATAAAACTGCACCTAATACAAACATTGTAGTGACATAAAATAAATACAACAAATACAATTGTAAATATTCACAGCTATGGAAATTAATTTTGGACAGCTCAAACAATCGCATTCAAGTGATTATAGAAAACCTCTGACAGTCATATGGTTACGAATAGATATTGTAACAGTAAATTACAATTAGTGCACAGCAGACTAACCTTACAAAGAAAAAGAATTTTGGTGAAGAATGGCAAAAAGTAACAGACCCCCACAGGGCAACCACTGGGTGGTGGATCATTCTCAGCACTGCAGTGACACTGACATGGTGGTAGTGTTACTGTGTGTTGTGCTGGTGTGAGTGGATCAGACACAGCAGTGCTGTTGAAGTGTTTAAACACCTCAGTGTCACTGCTGGACTGAGAATACTCTATCAAACAACACTATCCAGACAACAGTGTCCTGTGGAGAATTAGATGGACTACAGTCTGTAAGCATAGAACTACAAAGTGTTTCTATACGTTCAGTGGAGTTGATCAAATGGATGCAGAAACACAGGTGGACTTAATGAAGTGGCTGGTCAGTGTATGGCTAAGAAGAGTGTAATATCATACTTACCAAAAAAGCTTTCCATTGTACCTGTGTCTCCTTTCACATTTATGTGTGCTTATTAGGTTCCCTCTGTACTCCAAAAGAAAATCACAGCTGAATACTTCACGGCCTACGTGAGAAAACAGAGAACATAGTAAGATTGTATTGTCCAGTCCTGCGTCTGCTGGTTACCAATGGCAAACACCACATCAAACCATACAATCTAAAACAAATGAATAAATATGGACAACAAATTTTTTAATTACCTTAATCTGGATTTATATATTTCACATCAAATCCATCCTGGTCTTTACAAGCAGAGGTAAAACATGCAGCTTCTTCTTTTGGATTAGGTTTTTTCCTCCTCAGCTCCATGGCAGCCATCTTCCATATCTTCTGAATCTTTCTAGCAAAAAACTGTCAAATTTTATTTTGTTCATTTATATTACTTAATGTTATACTCTGTTTATTTGATTGACTATGTTGGTAATAAGAATGGCTCATGTCTGATGACAGGGAAAAAGCTATGACTATAGCTATGATGAACATATTCAGACACACTAAACCCCATAAACAACAGACAATGACTAAACTGGTACATATTCAGACACACTAAACCATATAAACAAGAGACAATGACTAAACTGGTACATATTTAGACACACTAAATCCTATAAACAACAGACAATGACTAAACTGGCACATATTCTGACACACTAAACCATATAAACAACAGACAATAACTAAAATGGTACATATTGAGATGCACTAAACCCCATAAACAACAGACAATAACTAAAATGGTACATATTCAGACACACTAAACCCCATAAACAACAGACAATGATTAAAATGGTACATATTCAGATGCACTAAACCCCATAAACAACAGACAATAACTAAAATGGTACATATTCAGACGCACTAAACCCCATAAACAACAGACAATAACTAAAATGGTACATATTCAGACGCACTAAACCCCATTAACAACAGACAATAACTAAACTGGTACATATTTAGACGCACTAAACTTCATTAACAACAGACAATAACTAAACTGGTACATATTCAGACGCACTAAACCCCATAAACAACAGCCAATGACTAAACTAGTACATATTTAGACACACTAACCCCCATAAACAACAGACAATGACTAAACTAGTAAATATTCAGACACATTAAACCCCATAAACAACAGACAAAGACTAAACTAGTACATATTCTGACACACTAAACCCCATAAACAACAGTCAATGACTAAACTGGTAAATATTCAGACACATTAAACCCCATAAACAACAGACAAAGACTGAACTAGTACATATTCTGACACAATAAACCCCATAAACAACAGACAATAACTAAAATGGTACATATTCAGATGCACTAAACCCCATAAACAACAGACAATGACTAAACTAGAACATATTCAGACACACTAACCCCCATAAACAACAGACAAAAACTAAACTGGTACATATTCAGACACACTAAACCCCATAAACAACAGACAATAACTAAACTGGTACATATTTAGACACACTAAACCATATAAATAACACACAATAACTAAACTGGTACATATTCAGACACACTAAACCCCATAAACCACAGACTATAACTAAACTGGTACATATTCAGACACATTAAACCCCATAAACAACAGACAATGACTAAACTAGTACATATTCAGACACACTAACCCCCATAAACAACAGACAATGACTAAACTGGTACATATTCAGACACACTAAACCCCATAAACAACAGACAATAACTAAACTGGTACATATTTAGACACACTAAACCATATAAACAACACACAATAACTAAACTGGTACATATTCAGACAAACTAAACCCCATAAACCACAGACTATAACTAAACTGGTACATATTCAGACACATTAAATGCTATAAACAACAGACAATAACTAAACTAGTACATATTCAGACACACTATATCATATAAACAACAGACAATGACTAAACTGGTACATATTCAGACACATTAAACCCCATCAACAACAGACAATAACTAAACTAGTACATATTCAGACACACTATATCCTATAAACAACAGACAATGACTAAACTGGTACATATTAAGACGCACTGTACCATATAAACAACAGACTATAACTAAACTGGTACATATTCAGACACACAAAATCCTATAAACATCAGACAATAACTAAACTAGTACATATTCAGACACACGTTATCCTATAAACAACAGACAATGACTAAACTGGTACATATTAAGACGCACTGAACCATATAGACAACAGACAATAACTAAACTGGTCCATATTCAGACACTAAACCCCATAAACAACAGACAATAACTAAACCGGTACATATTCAGACACACTAAACCATATAAACAACAGACAATAACTAAACTGGTACATATTCAGACCCATTAAACCCCATAAACAACAGACAATAACTAAACTGGTACATATTCATACACATTAAACCCCATGAACAAAAGATAATGACTAAACTGGTATATATTAAAACACACTAAACCCCATAAACAACAGACAATAACTAAACTGGTACATATTTAGACACACTAAACCCCATAAACAACAGGCAATGTCTAAACTGGTACATATTCAGATGCAATAAACCACATAAACAACAGACAATGACTAAACTAGTCCATAATCAGACACACTAAACCCCATAAACAACAGACAATAACTAAACTGGTACATATTCAGACGCACTAAACCCCATAAACAACAGACAATGACTAAACTGATACATATTCAGACGCACTAAACCCCATAAACAACGGACAATGACTAAACTAGTCCATAATCAGACACTAAACCATATAAACAACAGACAATGACTAAAGTGGTACATATTCAGACACACTATATCCTATAAATAACAGACAATAACTAAACTGGTACATATTCAGACACACTAAACCCCATAAACAACAGACAATAACTAAACTGGTACATATTCGGACACACTAAACCCCATAAACAACAGACAATGACTAAACTAGTACATAATCAGACACTAAACCATATAAACAACAGACAATGACTAAAGTGGTACATATTCAGACACACTATATCCTATAAATAACAGACAATAACTAAACTGGTACATATTCAGACACACTAAACCCCATGAACAACAGACAACAACTAAACTGGTACACATTCAGACACACTAAACCATATAAACAACAGACAATAACTAAACTGGTACACATTCAGACACACTAAACCATATAAACAACAGACAATAACTAAACTGGTACATATTCAGACACACTAAACCATATAAACAACAGACAATGACTAAACTGGTACATATTCAGACACACTAAACCCCATACACAACAGACAATGACTAAACTGGTACATATTCAGACACACTAAACCATATAAACAACAGACAATGACTAAACTGGTACATATTCAGACACACTAAACCATATAAACAACAGACAATAACTAAACTGGTACATATTCAGACACACTCTGGCGGCTGCATTGTGAATTAGCTGAAGCTGTTTAATGGTCTTTTTTGGAAGTCCAGTTAAGAGAGCATTACAGTAATCGATCCTGCTGGAAACAAAGGCATGGATGAGTTTCTCCAGGTCTGGTTTAGACAGAAAATCCCTAATCCTGTTGATGTTTTTAAGATGATAAAATGCTGATATGGTAACGGCTTCAGAGATCAGAGTCCATTAGTACACGGAGATTACGAGCTAGCTCTGTAGATTTCAGGGCTCTGGAATTGAGATATGCAGCCAGATCATGCCTCTTGAGCCTATTCCCAAAAAAACAATCTCTGTTTTGTCTTTGTTCAACTGCCGAAAGTTTTGACCCATCCAATCAGTGATGTGCTCAAGGCCATTGCACATTAAGTCAAGGGGACCATAGTTATTCGGGCTAAGGGCCAAGTAGATCTGAGTGTCATCTGCATAGCTGTGGTAAGACATCCCATAGTCATGTAGAATTTCACCAAGTGGAAGCATTTATATTTAAATAAGAGGGGCCTAAGAATCGAGCCTTGGGGGACACCACAGGTCACTGAGACAGTTTCAGAAATTTTATTATCAATTTCAACAAAGTGATTCCTTCCTTGCAGGTATGAACTGAACCTTTTTAGTACAGTTCCTGAAAGTCCAACCCAATTTTCCAATCTATCTAAGAGAATTCTGTGGTCAATAGTGTCAATGCAGCACTAAGATCTAGCAGCAGTAACACAGACAGTTTTCCTGAATCTGTATTTAAACGAATGTCATTGATGACTTTAATCAGAGTAGTCTCAGTGCTATGATTAGGCCGGAATCCTGATTAAAATTTATCCAGACAGTTATTTCTGGAAAGAGAACTTGTAAGTTGCTTGAAGTCAATTTTCTCTATGATTTTTCCAATGAAAGGTAAATTTGAAATCGGTCTGTAGTTACTTACTAAGGTTGGTTCTAGGTTTTTCCTTTTCAAGAGAGGCTTCACAGTTTTCAATGAATTTGGATAATCTCCTGATATCAGTGATGTATTTACAATCTGAAGTATATCTGCTGATATTGAGAAAAATACAGTCTTGAAAAACTGTGTTGGCAACGGGTGAAGACTGCAGGTGCATGATTTTAGATGACTCACTGTATCGATTCAAACTTTTTCATTAATGACATTAAACTGACACATTTTATAAGTAATATTTTTGTGTGGTGATTGCGAGGACACAAGCTCATTGGTAGATACAGATGTACTAATGGCTGATCTGATATTGAAAATTTTAGTGTTAAAAAATCTTGCAAAGTCATTACATCTGTCAGTTGAAGTTAATTCAGGGGCCACATTAGAAGGAGACTTTGTTAGCTTGTCCACCATGTTGAAGAGTATTCTGCTGTTGTTAATGTTATTGTTGATGATGGTGGAGAAGAAGGATTGTCTAGCTTTGCACATTATTAAGTTATAATCTCGCAGCCTATCTTTGAAGATTTCTTTGTGAATGTGAAGTTTACTTTTACGCCATCTACGCTCGGCCTTCCTACACTGTTTCTTTTGGAGTTGAACCGCTGTAGCGTTCCTCCAGGGACCTTTCTGTCTGCATTACATGATCTTAACTTTAATTGGTGCAATCTCATCCATAACATTAACTATTCTTAAGTTGAAGTCATCCAGCAAAGCATCAATAGAATCAGATGATTTACATGGTGCAGAGCACATTTTTCTCTGGAACAGTGATGCTGTGCTGTCATTTATAAACCTTTTTTTTTTCTTAAAGCTGGCATGTTTGGTGTTGATATCTAATGACGTCCACATATCAAAGAATACACAGTAATGATCTGACATGGCGACGTCCTTTACAGAGGCTGATATGTTGAGACCCTTAGAGATAGCCATATCCAGAGTGTGACCATGAGAGTGTTTGCTTCCAGTTACATGCTGAGAGAGTTCAAAAGAGTCAAGTATGTCACAGATTTCTTTAGCATGAATGTCTGTGGTATTGTCCATATGTATGTTAAAATCATCAGCAATAACAAAATGATCAAATTCAGTAGAAATAGAAGATAACATATCTGTAAACTCATCAATAAAATTACTGCTGTATTTTGGAGGCCTGTAGACGATAACTAGTAGTATCTTTGGTGCCCCTTTCAAAACTGAACACAAATACTCAAATGATGTGAAGTCACCAAGTGATAGCTGCTTGCAGTTAAAAGAAGAATCAAATATTGCTGCTAAGCCTCCACCTTTCTTGCAAACACGTGAGACATTTAAAAATGTAAAGTTTGGTGGAGCAGACAGCACTGCAGGCATTCAACCAGGTTTCTGTTAAAAGCAGAAAGTCCAGCCTCTGGGCTGCAATAAAATCATTTATTAAAAAAGACTTGTTTGTAAGAGATCTGATGTTTAGTAGAGCTAACTTAATAACCTGTGCACTTTGCACAAGAGATTGTGAGGTACATCTCACATACTGAAGGTTGGATATATTTACACCGTCTGGCCTACACTGTTCTTTCTGTTTCTGATAAGAACTGGAATCGGAGAGATAACTGCCTTTAAGGATCCGAGCTTGTTTTGCAAACTTAGACTGCTGACAACATCACTGTCACAGCACGGACCCGCAAAATATCAGTTTGTTTGATACACATATACATATTTTACATATACATATGTACATATTCAGACAAACTAAACTTCATAAAAAACAGACAATGACTGAACTGGAACATATTCAGACACTAAACCCCATAAACAACAGACAATAACTAAACTGGTACATATTCAGACGCATTAAACCCCATAAACCACAGACAATGACTAAACTGGTACCTATTCAGACACACTAAACTTCATAAACAACAGACAATAACTAAACTGGAACATATTCAGACACACTAAACTTCATAATCAACAGACAATGACTAAACTGGTACATGTACAGACACAATAAACCCCATACACAACAGACAGTAACTAGACTGGTACATATTCAGACACATTAAACCCCATTAACAACAGACAATGACTAAACTGGTACATATTCAGACACTAAACTTTATAAACAACAGACAACAACTAAACTGGTACATATTCAGACACTAAACTCCATAAACAACAGACAATGACTAAACTGGTACATATTCAGACACTAAACTTTATAAACAACAGACAACAACTAAACTGGTACATATTCAGACACTAAACTCCATAAACAACAGACAATGACTAAACTGGTACATATTCAGACACACGAAACTTCATAAACAACAGACAATGACTAAACTGGTACATGTACAGACACAATAAACCCCATACACAACAGACAGTAACTAGACTGGTACATATTCAGACACATTAAACCCCATTAACAACAGACAATGACTAAACTGGTACATATTCAGACAATAAACTTTATAAACAACAGACAACAACTAAACTGATACATATTCAGACACTAAACTCCATAAACAACAGACAATGACTAAACTGGTACATATTCAGACACACTAAACTTCATAAACAACAGACAATGACTAAACTGGTACATATTCAGACATTAAACCCTATAAACAACAGACAATGACTAAACTGGTACATATTCACACACTAAACCATATAAACAACAGACAATGACTAAACTGGTACATATTCAGACACACTAAACTTCATAAACAACAGACAATGACTAAACTGGTACATATTCAGACATTAAACCCTATAAACAACAGACAATGACTAAACTGGTACATATTCAGACACTAAACCATATAAACAACAGACAATGACTAAACTGGTACATATTCAGACACACCAAACTTCATAAACAAGAGACAATAACTAAACTGGTACATATTCAGACACTAAACTCCATAAACAACAGACAATAACTAAACTGGTACATATTGAGACACTATCTTCATAAACAACAGACAATGACTAAACTGGTACATATTCAGACACACTAAACCCCATGAACAACAGATAGTAACTAAACTGGTGCATGTACAGACAATAAACTTCATAAACAACAGACAATAACTAAACTGGTAAATATTCAGACACTAAACTTTATAAACAACAGACAACAACTAAACTGGTACATATTCAGACACTAAACTCCATAAACAACAGACAGTGACTAAACTGGTACATATTCAGACACACTAAACTTCATAAACAACACACAATGACTAAACTGGTACATATTCACACACACAAAACTTCATAAACAACAGACAATGACTAAAATGGTACATATTCAGACACACTAAACTTCATAAACAACAGACAATGACTAAACTGGTACATATTCAGACATTAAACCCTATAAACAACAGACAATGACTAAACTGGTACATATTCAGACACTAAACCCCATAAACAACAGACAATAACTAAACTGGTACATATTCAGACGCATTAAACCCCATAAACCACAGACAATGACTAAACTGGTACATATTCAGACACACTAAACTTCATAAACAACAGACAATAACTAAACTGGAACATATTCAGACACACTAAACTTCATAATCAACAGACAATGACTAAACTGGTACATGTACAGACACAATAAACCCCATACACAACAGACAGTAACTAGACTGGTACATATTCAGACACATTAAACCCCATTAACAACAGACAATGACTAAACTGGTACATATTCAGACACTAAACTCCATAAACAACAGACAATGACTAAACTGGTACATATTCAGACACTAAACTTTATAAACAACAGACAACAACTAAACTGGTACATATTCAGACACTAAACTCCATAAACAACAGACAATGACTAAACTGGTACATATTCAGACACACGAAACTTCATAAACAACAGACAATGACTAAACTGGTACATGTACAGACACAATAAACCCCATACACAACAGACAGTAACTAGACTGGTACATATTCAGACACATTAAACCCCATTAACAACAGACAATGACTAAACTGGTACATATTCAGACAATAAACTTTATAAACAACAGACAACAACTAAACTGATACATATTCAGACACTAAACTCCATAAACAACAGACAATGACTAAACTGGTACATATTCAGACACACTAAACTTCATAAACAACAGACAATGACTAAACTGGTACATATTCAGACATTAAACCCTATAAACAACAGACAATGACTAAACTGGTACATATTCACACACTAAACCATATAAACAACAGACAATGACTAAACTGGTACATATTCAGACACACTAAACTTCATAAACAACAGACAATGACTAAACTGGTACATATTCAGACATTAAACCCTATAAACAACAGACAATGACTAAACTGGTACATATTCAGACACTAAACCATATAAACAACAGACAATGACTAAACTGGTACATATTCAGACACACCAAACTTCATAAACAAGAGACAATAACTAAACTGGTACATATTCAGACACTAAACTCCATAAACAACAGACAATAACTAAACTGGTACATATTGAGACACTATCTTCATAAACAACAGACAATGACTAAACTGGTACATATTCAGACACACTAAACCCCATGAACAACAGATAGTAACTAAACTGGTGCATGTACAGACAATAAACTTCATAAACAACAGACAATAACTAAACTGGTAAATATTCAGACACTAAACTTTATAAACAACAGACAACAACTAAACTGGTACATATTCAGACACTAAACTCCATAAACAACAGACAGTGACTAAACTGGTACATATTCAGACACACTAAACTTCATAAACAACACACAATGACTAAACTGGTACATATTCACACACACAAAACTTCATAAACAACAGACAATGACTAAAATGGTACATATTCAGACACACTAAACTTCATAAACAACAGACAATGACTAAACTGGTACATATTCAGACATTAAACCCTATAAACAACAGACAATGACTAAACTGGTACATATTCAGACACTAAACCATATAAACAACAGACAATGACTAAACTGGTACATATTTAGACACACCAAACTTCATAAACAAGAGACAATAACTAAACTGGTACATATTCAGACACTTAACTCCATAAACAACAGACAATAACTAAACTGGTACATATTGAGACACTATCTTCATAAACAACAGACAATGACTAAACTGGTACATATTCAGACACACTAAACCCCATGAACAACAGATAGTAACTAAACTGGTGCATGTACAGACAATAAACTTTATAAACAACAGACAATAACTAAACTGGTACATATTCAGACACTAAACTTCATAAACAACAAACTATGACTAAACTGGTACATATTCAGACACTAAACTTCATAAAGAACAGACAATGACTAAACTGGTACATATTCAGACACTAAATTTCATAAAGAACAGACAATGACTAAACCGGTACATATTCAGACACTAAACTCCATAAACAACAGACAATAACTAAACTGGTACATATTGAGACACTATCTTCATAAACAACAGACAATAACTAAACTGGTACATATTCAGACACACTAAACTTTATAAACAACAAACAATGACTAAACTGGTAAATATTCAGACACACTAAACTTCATAAACAACACACAATGACTAAACTGGTAAATATTCAGACACACTAAACTTCATAAACAACACACAATGACTAAACTGGTACATATTCAGACACACTAAACCTCATAAACAACACACAATGACTAAACTGGTACATATTCAGACACACTAAACTTCATAAACAACACACAATGACTAAACTGGTACATATTCAGACACACTAAACTTCATAAACAACAGACAATGACTAAACTGGTACATATTCAGACACACTAAACCCCATAAACAACAGATAGTAACTAAACTGGTGCATGTACAGACAATAAACTTTATAAACAACAGACAATAACTAAACTGGTACATATTCAGACACTAAACTTCATAAACAACAAACTATGACTAAACTGGTACATATTCAGACACTAAACTTCATAAAGAACAGACAATAACTAAACTGGTACATATTCAGACGCACTAAACCATATAATCAACAGACAATAACTAAACTGGTACATATTCAGACACTATGTTCATAAACAACAGACAATACCTAAACTGGTACATATTCAGACACACTAAACTTTATAAACAACAAACAATAACTAAACTGGTAAATATTCAGACACACTAAACTTCATGAACAACGCACAATGACTAAACTGGTACATATTCAGACACTAAACCCCATAAACAACAGATAATGACTAAACTGGTACATATTCAGACACTAAACCATATAAACAACAGACAATGACTAAACTGGTACATATTCAGACAGACTAAACTTTATAATCAACAGACAGTAACTAAACTGGTACATATTCAGACACACTAAACTTCATAAACAACAGACATTGACTAAACTGGAACATATTGAGACACACTAAACCTCATAAACAACAGACAGTAACTAAACTGGTACATATTCAGACAAACTAAAACCCATAAACAACAGACAATAACTAAACTGGTACATATACAGACAATAAACTTAATAAACAACAGACAATAACTGAACTGGCACATATTCAGACAGTAAACTTCATAAACAACAGACAATGACTAAACTGGTACATATTCAGAGACTAAACTTCATAAACAACAGACAATAACTAAACTGGTACATATTCAGACAGACGAAACTTTATAAACAACAGACAATAAATAAACTGGTACATATTCAGACACACTAAACTTCATAAACAACAGACAATGACTAAACTGGTACATATTCAGACACTAAACCATATAAACAACAGACAATGACTAAACTGATACATATTCAGATACACCAAACTTCATAAACAAGAGACAATAACTAAACTGGTACATGTTCAGACACACTAAACCCCATGAACAACAGATAGTAACTAAACTCGTGCATGTACAGACAATAAACTTTATAAACAACAGACAATAACTAAAGTGGTACATATTCAGACACTAAACTTCATAAACAACAAACAATGACTAAACTGGTACATATTCAGACACTAAACTTCATAAAGAACAGACAATGACTAAACTGGTACATATTCAGACACTAAACTCCATAAACAACAGACAATAACTAAACTGGTACATATTGAGACACTATCTTCATAAACAACAGACAATAACTAAAGTGGTACATATTCAGACACACTAAACTTTATAAACAACAAACAGTGACTAAACTGGTAAATATTCAGACACACTAAACTTCATAAAAAACACACAATGGCTAAACTGGTAAATATTCAGACACACTAAACTTCATAAACAACACACAATGACTAAACTGGTACATATTCAGACGCACTAATCCTCATAAACAACACACAATGACTAAACTGATACATATTCAGACACACTAAACCTCATAAACAACACCGAATGACTAAACTGGTACATATTCAGACACACTAAACTTCATAAACAACAGACACTGACTAAATTGGTACAAATTCAGACACGCTAAACTTCATAAACAACACACAATGACTAAACTGGTACATATTCAGACACACTAAACTTCATAAACAACAGACAATGACTAAACTGGTACATATTCAGACACACTAAACTTCATAAACAACAGACAATGACTAAACTGGTACATATTCAGACACTAAACCATATAAACAACAGACAATAACTAAACTGGTACATATTCAGACACACTAAACCCCATAAACAACAGACAATAACTAAACTGGTACATATACAGACAATAAACTTTATAAACAACAGACAATAACTAAACTGGTACATATTCAGACACTAACCTTCATAAACAACAGACAATAATTAAACTGGTACATATTCAGACGCACTAAACCATATAATCAACAGACAGTAACTAAACTGGTACATATTCAGACACACTAAACTTCATAAACAACAGACAATGACTAAACTGGTACATATTCAGACACATTAAACCCCATTAACAACAAAAAATGACTAAAGTGGTACATTTTCTGACACATTAAACCCAATTAACAACAGACAATGACTAAACTGGTACATATTCAGACACATTAACCCCATAAACAACAGACAATGACAAAAGTGGTACAAATTCAGACACTAAACTTTATAAACAACAGACAATGACTAAACTGGTACATATTCAGACACATTAAACCCCATTAACAACAGACAATGACTAAAGTGGTACACATTCAGACGCACTAAACCCCATAAACAACAGACAATGACTAAACTGGTACATATTCAGACACTAAACCACATAAACAACAGACAATGACTAAACTGGTACATATTCAGACAGACTAAACTTCATAATCAACAGACAGTAACTAAACTGGTACATATTCAGACACACTAAACTTCATAAACAACAGACATTGACTAAACTGGAACATATTCAGACACACTAAACCCCATAAACAACAGATAGTAACTAAACTGGTACACATTCAGACGCACTAAACCCCATAAACAACAGACAATGACTAAACTGGTACATATTCAGACTCACTAAACCATATAAACAACAGACAATAACTAAACTGGTACATATTCAGACACACTAAACCCCATAAACAACAGACAACAACTAAACTGGTACATATTCAGACACACTAAACCCCATAAACAACAGACAGCAACTAAACTGGTACATATTCAGACACACTAAACCATATAAACAAGAGACAATGACTAAACTGGTACATATTTATACACACTAAATCCTATAAACAACAGACAATAACTAAACTGGTACATATTCAGACACACTAAACTTCATAAACAACAGACAATGACTAAACTGGTACATATTCAGACATTAAACCCTATAAACAACAGACAATGACTAAACTGGTACATATTCAGACACTAAACCATATAAACAACAGACCATAACTAAACTGGTACATATTCAGACACACTAAACCATATAAACAACAGACAATAACTAAACTGGTACATATTCAGACACACTAAACCCCATAAACAACAGACAACAACTAAACTGGTACATATTCAGACAAACTAAACCCCATAAACAACAGACAATAACTAAACTGGTACATATTTGGACACACTAAACCCCATAAACAACAGACAATGACTAAACTAGTATATAATCAGACACTAAACCATATAAACAACAGACAATGACTAAAGTGGTACATATTCAGACACACTATATCCTATAAATAACAGACAATAACTAAACTGGTACATATTCAGACACACTAAACCCCATAAACAACAGACAACAACTAAACTGGTACACATTCAGACACACAAAACCATATAAACAACAGACAATAACTAAACTGGTACACATTCAGACACACTAAACCATATAAACAACAGACAATAACTAAACTGGTACATATTCAGACACACTAAACCATATAAACAACAGACAATGACTAAACTGGTACATATTCAGACACACTAAACCCCATCCACAACAGACAATGACTAAACTGGTACATATTCAGACACACTAAACCATATAAACAACAGACAATAACTAAACTGGTACATATTCAGACACACTCTGGCGCCTGCATTGTGAATTAGCTGAAGCTGTTTAATGGTCTTTTTTGGAAGTCCAGTTAAGAGAGCATTACAGTAATCGATCCTGCTGGAAACACAGGCATGGATGAGTTTCTCCAGGTCTGGTTTAGACAGAAAATCCCTAATCCTGTTGATGTTTTTAAGATGATAAAATGCTGATATGGTAACGGCTTTAACATAAGTTTTAAAACTGAGATCAGAGTCCATTAGTACACGGAGATTACGAGCTAGCTCTGTAGATTTCAGGGCTCTGGAATTGAGATATGCAGCCAGGTCATGCCTCTCGAGCCTATTCCCAAAAAAACAATCTCTGTTTTGTCTTTGTTCAACTGCCGAAAGTTTTGACCCATCCAATCAGTGATGTGCTCAAGGCCATTGCACATTAAGTCAAGGGGACCATAGTTATTCCGGCTAAGGGACAAGTAGATCTGAGTGTCGTCTGCACAGCTGTGGTAAGACATCCCATAGTCATGTAGAATTTCACCAAGTGGAAGCATATATATTTAAATAAGAGGGGCCTAAGAATCGAGCCTTGGGGGACACCACAGGTCACTGAGACAGTTTCAGAAATTTTATTATCAATTTCAACAAAGTGATTCCTTCCTTGCAGGTATGAACTGAACCTTTTTAGTACAGTTCCTGAAAGTCCAACCCAATTTTCCAATCTATCTAAGAGAATTCTGTGGTCAATAGTGTCAAATGCAGCACTAAGATCTAGCAGCAGTAACACAGACAGTTTTCCTGAATCTGTATTTAAACGAATGTCATTGATGACTTTAATCAGAGCGGTCTCAGTGCTATGATTAGGCCGGAATCCTGATTGAAATTTATCCAGACAGTTATTTCTGGAAAGAAAACTTGTAAGTCGCTTGAAGTCAATTTTCTCTATGATTTTTCCAATGAAAAGTAAATTTGAAATCGATCTGTATTTACTTACTAGGGTTGGTTCTAGGTTTTTCTTTTTCAAGAGAGGCTTCACAGTTTTCAATGAATTTGGATAATCTCCTGATATCAGTGATGTATTTACAATCTGAAGTATATCTGCTGATAATGAGAAAAATACAGTCTTGAAAAACTGTGTTGGCAACGGGTGAAGACTGCAGGTGCATGATTTTAGATGACTCACTGTATCGATTCAAACTTTTTCATTAATGACATTAAACTGACACATTTTATAAGTAATATTTTTGTGTGGTGATTGCAAGGATACAAGCTCATTGGTAGATACAGATGTACTAATGGCTGATCTGATATTGAAAATTTTAGTGTTAAAAAATCTTGCAAAGTCATTACATCTGTCAGTTGAAGTTAATTCAGGGGCCACATTAGAAGGAGACTTTGTTAGCTTGTCCACCATGTTGAAGAGTATTCTGCTGTTGTTAATGTTATTGTTGATGATGGTGGAGAAGAAGGATTGTCTAGCTTTGCACATTATTAAGTTATAATCTCGCAGCCTATCTTTGAAGATTTCTTTGTGAATGTGAAGTTTACTTTTACGCCATCTACGCTCGGCCTTCCTACACTGTTTCTTTTGGAGTTGAACCGCTGTAGCGTTCTTCCAGGGAGCTTTCTGTCTGCATGACATGATCTTAACTTTAATTGGTGCAATCTCATCCATAACATTAACTATTCTTAAGTTGAAGTCATCCAGCAAAGCATCAACAGAATCAGATGATTTACATGGTGCAGAGCACATTTTTCTCTGGAACAGTGATGCTGTGCTGTCATTTATAAACCTTTTCTTTTTCTTAAAGCTGGCATGTTTGGTGTTGATATCTAGTGACGTCCACATATCAAAGAATACACAGTAATGATCTGACATGGCGACGTCCTTAACAGAGGCTGATATGTTGAGACCCTTAGAGATAGCCATATCCAGAGTGTGACCATGAGAGTGTGTGCTTCCAGTTACATGCTGAGAGAGTTCAAAAGAGTCAAGTATGTCACAGATTTCTTTAGCATGAATGTCTGTGGTATTGTCCATATGTATGTTAAAATCATCAGCAATAACAAAATGATCAAATTCAGTAGAAATAGAAGATAACATATCTGTAAACTCATCAATAAAATTACTGCTGTATTTTGGAGGTCTGTAGACGATAACTAGTAGTATCTTTGGTGCCCCTTTCAAAACTGAAAAAAGCAGCTTTAACTAACTCCATCACTGGTGAGAGCAGTGGGGACGAGTGAGGTTGCTGGGTAGATGACTGTGGTGGGGACGAGAGAGGTTGCTGGGTGGATGACTGTGGTGGGGACGAGAGAGGTTCCTGGGTGGATGACTGTGGTGGGGCGAGTGAGGTTGCTGGGTAGATGACTGTGGTGGGGACGAGTGAGGTTGCTGGGTAGATGACTGTGGTGAGGACGAGTGAGGTTGCTGGGTAGAAACTGAGCTGATTTTTCTCTGTACCTGAGGACTAGCTGACAAGGAAAGTGACAACTTTTTCCCTACAGATACCAGCTTCTCCATGGTAACTGGGAATGTCAGGTGGGGTGGTCATGCGGTTGAGATGTTGGATGATGCAGACTGCTCATGTGGTTCCGGTGTCTCTGGCAGTTCGTAACATAGAACGTGGCTCTCGTGCAGTAACTCTGCGTTATCAGTAGGGACAATGACTAAACAGACAACAGACTATGACAATGACTAAACTAGTACATAATTAGACACACTAAACCCCGTAAACAACAGACAATGACTAAACTGGTACATATTTAGACACACTAACCCCATAAACAACAGACAATGACTAAACTAGTACATATTCAGACACACTAAACCCCATAAACAACAGACAATGACTAAACTGGTACATATTCAGACACACTAAACCCCATAAACAACAGACAATGACTAAACTGGTACATATTTAGACACACTAACCCCATAAACAACAGACAATGACTAAACTAGTACATATTCAGACACACTAAACCCCATAAACAACAGACAATGACTAAACTAGTACATATTCAGACACACTAAACCCCATAAACAACAGACAATGACTAAACTAGTACATATTCAGACACACTAAAACCCATAAACAACAGACAATGACTAAACTAGTACATAAGTAGACACACTAAACCATATAAACAACAGACAATGACTAAACTGGTACATATTCAGACACACTAAATCCTATAAACAACAGACAATGACTAAACTAGTACATATTCAGACACACTAAACCCCATAAACAACAGACAATGACTAAACTAGTACATATTCAGACACACTAAACCCCATAAACAACAGACGATAACTAAACTGGTACATATTCAGACACTAAACCCCATAAACAACAGATAATGACTAAACTGGTACATATTCAGACACTAAACCATATAAACAACAGACAATGACTAAACTAGTACATATTCAGACACACTAAACCATATAAACAACAGACAATGACTAAACTGGTACATATTCAGACACACTAAATCCTATAAACAACAGACACTGACTAAACTAGTACATATTCAGACACACTAAACCCCATAAACAACAGACAATGACTAAACTAGTACATATTCAGACACACTAAACCCCATAAACAACAGACAATAACTAAACTAATACATAGTCAGACACACTAAACCCCATAAACAACAGACAATGACTAAACTAGTACATATTCAGACACACTAAACCATATAAACAACAGACAATAACTAAACTGGTACATATTCAGACACACTAAACCCCATAAACAACAGACAATAACTAAACTAGTACATAATCAGACACACTAAACCACATAAACAACAGACCATAACTAAACTAGTACATATTCAGACACACTAAACCATATAAACAACAGACAATAACTAAACTGGTACATATTCAGACAGTAAACTTCATAAACAACAGACAATAACTAAACTGGTACATATTCAGACACTAAACTTCATAAACAACAGACAATAACTAAACTGGTACATATTCAGACACACTAAACCATATAAACAACAGACAATAACTAAACTGGTACATATTCAGACACACTAAACCCCATAAACAACAGACAATAACTAAACTAGTACATAATCAGACACACTAAACCCTATAAACAACAGACAATGACTAAACTAGTACATATTCAGACACACTAAACCATATAAACAACAGACAATAACTAAACTGGTACATATTCAGACACACTAAACCCCATAAACAACAGACAATAACTAAACTAGTACATAATCAGACACACTAAACCCCATGAACAACAGACAATGACTAAACTAGTACATATTCAGACACACTAAACCATATAAACAACAGACAATAACTAAACTAGTACATATTCAGACACACTAAACCATATAAACAACAGACAATAACTAAACTGGTACATATTCAGACAGTAAACTTCATAAACAACAGACAATAACTAAACTGGTACATATTCAGACACTAAAGTTCATAAACAACAGACAATAACTAAACTGGTACATATTCAGACACACTAAACCATATAAACAACAGACAATAACTAAACTGGTACATATTCAGACACTAAACTTCATAAACAACAGACAATGACTAAACTGGTACATATACAGACACACTAAACTTCATAAACAACAGACAATGACTAAACTGGTACATATTCAGACATTAAACCCTATAAACAACAGACAATGACTAAACTGGTACATATTCAGACACACTAAACCCCATAAACAACAGACAATGACTAAACTAGTACATAATTAGACACACTAAACCATATAAACAGACAATGACTAAACTGGTACATATTCAGACACACTAAATCCTATAAACAACAGACAATGACTAAACTAGTACATATTCAGACACACTAAACCCCATAAACAACAGACAATGACTAAACTAGTACATATTCAGACACACTAAACCCCATAAACAACAGACAATAACTAAACTAGTACATAATCAGATACACTAAACCCCATAAACAACAGACAATGACTAAACTAGTAGATATTCAGACACACTACACCATATAAACAACAGACAATAACTAAACTGGTACATATTCAGACACACTAAACCCCATAAACAACAGACAATAACTAAACTAGTACATATTCAGACACACTAAACCATATAAACAACAGACAATAACTAAACTAGTACATATTCAGACACACTAAACCCCATAAACAACAGACAATAACTAAACTAGTACATAATCAGATACACTAAACTCCATAAACAACAGACAATGACTAAACTAGTAGATATTCAGACACACTACACCATATAAACAACAGACAATAACTAAACTGGTACATATTCAGACACACTAAACCCCATAAACAACAGACAATGACTAAACTGGTACATATTCAGACACTAAACTTCATAAACAACAGACAATAACTAAACTGGTACATATTCAGACACACTAAACTTCATAAACAACAGACAATGACTAAACTGGTACATATTCAGACACTAAACTTCATAAACAACAGATAAGAGCAGAAATATTGCTACCTCACGACAGCACAGTCTATTAACCTCACTGAGCAGCTGACGGACTATTAGCCCTTTAATTACCTTTAATTCTCAAAGTTGGGGTTTAAGGTAAAAGGGTAAATGATTCACTCAAAACCAGAGGAATATGGCATTAGTTTTTCCTACAGACTTCAAGGGGCACACTACCAAATTTTGAGTTAACAAAGTGTTAAGTGAATTTCGGGGATTTCTCGTGTATAAGGACATGCTGCCAAAATTTGAGCGGGGGTTTTTCCAACATAGCTAAGTGCAGCTACGGTGCCGGAATTATGAGGACACCGGCCCTGTCCTCATAAACCAAAATGTCCTGCTAAAGTCGGTACGTAAACAGGTGAAAAGTCCTCGTAAACCACAAAAAACAACGCGCACACACACACACACATATATATATATATATGTATAAAAGCAAACCTACTAAGCAAGTCTCCGACCTCTCTGGATGTGGAATCCTCATTGCTCGGCGGCTATTGAAGTGAGAAGATGGAATATCTCTATGGCAAGCTGGTGAGGCAGTGCTTTCCCTCTCGCTCTCTTGCTCCTAATATGTTTTTTTTCTTATCTGTGAGTTGTTTGCATTTCTTTAACCTTCTATAACCTTCAAACAGACCATGCTGTAGGTCTCCAGCCTGAAAAAGACTACACATGCTTCACACTGACTGCTCAGAACCATGCTGTCATGGGAGCAGGAGGTTGGGGACATCTTGGCTTAACTCAATCTACACACCAAAATTACACTGAATTGGGTTTAGCTCAACAAAGCGATATATTTATATTCCAGAGACCCTGGTGAACGACAGTGTTAGCGATGTTCTCTTAGTGCCTTGCTGCTGGTACTGCTGCTGCCAGCTGATAAGTGCAGTTCAAGCAGATATGGTGTTGTAAGGTGAGTTTCCATCATTTATAATGTTAGAAATAACAGAAGTAAGAAAAACAGTTGGGTTTACAAATGACCAGACTCATAGTAGCAGACTCTAGAACTGAAAATGTTACAGAGGGTCTGTTAATCTTAGTTTCAAATACCGGGTGATACCAGTTCCTCCTGTTCCTCATAATGTTCCCAAGATTTCTTGGATTCAATGTGTGAATGTGATGATCATAAGTGATTACAGTATTAAAGTGAAAGGATACGTTTATTGGGAAGACGGTTCAGTTAAAAGGCTCTGGTACCCTGTTGGATCCTACTTCTAGCCTGGACACAAGATGAGATATGTTTGTTAATGGAGACATACAGGTTCCGTATAGCATCCTGTTGCACATGGACTTTTTACTTAGTGTACTTTTTACTTCTACTCCTTACATTTACACAAGATTATCTGTACTTTCTACTCCTTACCCTTAACTATTTTCGTCATAGTTTTCATCAACGAACCTTTTTTGTGACGAAAACGAGACGATAACTAATTAAAATCTACAGAAATGATAAAAACTATGACGAAATTGATTGACACTTTAGTTAACGAATAAAAACGAGACAAACATGTTTGGCAGGGACGACATCCAATCAGAACTGATTTAGTTTTGTGAAAGGCGGGACAAGCCGAGTAGCCGTCAATCAAATGCACACTTACACAAATTATGTCTTAACCCGGGAAGACCATACGAGGCTGTAAACTGTCGTTACCCAAGATGGAACTAAGTTATCTAGACAGTGTCAGCAGAGAGGAAGAGAGTTTAGAGATTGTGTTTAGAGAAAATCACCACACCACGCTGGACATCTGCCCTCCAGCACCACCGTCAGCTAGCTTTACCGCTGCAAACGCTAGCGTAGCCTTGCTTAATCCTAGTCCTGAGAGCACACTGCCCTGTACAGTTCAGAGCGTGTCCTGCTGTAAACACTGTATTAACTCAGTAAGGTGGTGTTAATGATCAGATTAGTTGGATCAGGTATGTGGGAAGCAGGTGAAGCACTATATGTGCAGAACCAGAGTCGGGAGACTAGCTAGCTAACTCCAACCATCTGCGTTTTATTTACAATGAATTAGTGCACGTAATGTGCAGTGTGTGTCTCTAGTAAACACTGTGATCTGGAGATGTGGCAGTTTTTCATTCATTGATTTACTGTTATGCTAAAATTTATTTGAATTGCACAATTAAAAATATTTTCATAGTAAAAAGTGATAAATGCAATTAATGTAGATTAGTTAACCACAGAGCATGTAATTTAATTAGATTGACAGCACTAGTAACAACTATTAAATAAATTAGAGATAAATAAAAAAGTGATACAAGAATAAAATAACAGTTTTCTCTTCTTCACTTTGTAGTTATGGAAGAGCTCAGATGTTGTTTGTTAAATCTGTTTGTGTGTGTATTGGTCTTTCAAACATGAATAATATTCCATAACTGGTTAATAAATGTTTCACTTCGTGTAAGTATATATAATGACTTAAATAATTCAAGGGAACTGAAGAAAAAGCATTACATTTTACACCCTTTATATTTTAGTCAACTGAATGGACTGTAAATTTAGTCTAGACTATATTCTTATGATAATTAGTCGACTAAAACTAGACTAAAACTAAAAACAATTCAGATGACTAAATTATGACTAAAACTAAGTGACATTTTAGTCAAAAGACTACGACTAATCTAAATCAAAATTTGCTGTCAAAATTAACACTGCTCCTTACATTTTAAACAGAGCCTCGTTACTCCTACTTCATTTCAGCTTGTTTTCAATCATGTACATTTACATTGCAGTAAAGATTATTGATAACATGCCTTTGAAGTTTGACTTTTTGCACCATTACAATACTTATAGACCACTAGTCATCATATCTTCTGCTCTATGAAACACATGTTAATGCTCAGTAGTTCACAGATATATATTTACATTGTACTAAACTACATTCTTGTTTAATGGGTGTATATGCGGCTGAAACAGGAAGCCTAGCGTATCCCAAATTTATCAACATTAACATTTTAATATAAGATTATAGTCATTATGACGTTAAGAAGAATGAGGTTTTTGGGGCGGTGGTCTAGTGCACTATAGGCTTTTGTCCTTAATGGCATTTTTTCCTTACATTACTTTTACTTTATACTTTAAGTAGTTTTGAAAGCAGCACTTTTACACTTTCACTGGAGTAAAAAGCTTGAGTTGATAATTTAACTTCTACAGAAGTATTTTTAAACCCTAGTATCTATTCTTCTACCTGAGTAATGAATGTAAATACTTTTGACACCTTTGCCGCTGTTGCTTTGAGTAGAATAGAGACAGTAGAGACGCTTCTATGGGCAGTTTTCTGTTCACCAACCCTGTTCAATTTTGTCCTCCAACTGTGGCCATCTTGCTTTGTTCCCTCGGAAACTCAGTTTGTTATTCTTTACCTGGCGCAGGGCGTCTTCTTGCTTTCTCCATTTCCGTACCATTGATTCATTAATGTTGAAGTCTCTCGCAGCTGCTCTATTTCCATGTTGTACTGCGTGACTAATAGTGTTGAGTTTGAAATCCGCTTTGTAATGTCTCTTAACAGGAGCCGTGTTTGGGGCAGCAGGTTAAGACAATGAATGAATGAATGCACACACCTTAATGTTGAATCACAGGTCGTGTTACTCCGCGAGGATCCTGACTATGGGAGCCGTAATGCTACATCCATCATGCAGTGCAGCTTTGAGGCTTACCAAGGCCGTGCTAAAACATTGTGACAGATTTTTGAGCGCCGTGTACCACATAAAATCATCAGAAAGCACCACCGGAATTTTTTTTTTATTATTATTTGTAATCTCTTACCCTCTTTTTATCTTAATTTCTTACTAATTAAATCTTAACTTTGATCTGTTTTTTAGTATTATTATTATTATTTCAACTTTTATGTTCACTGTTATTTTTAAATTTTCGTTTAATGTATATTAGTTACTCTCTTCTCAGACTGTTTTAAATTATAATGATTTAATTTTGTTTTTATTTTATTTATATCAATCCCTGTCCATGTAAATGCTCGACTACATTGAAAATGAGGGTTGCCCTCAATGTACATCTAAGCTTAAATAAAGGTTGATTGATTGATTGATTGATTGATACATTAGGTGCACCGCATTTTAAGAAGTACTGTCGATTTTTGAGAAAATTAAAGGATTTTAGGTGTGTCTTATGGTCCGAAAAATATGGTATACAAAGCTTGCATTTGTGTCTGCCCTACCCTCTGTCCTGTCTTCTCCTCCTCTGCTCCAAGCCTCCCCAACCTCAATACATTCCTGTGCTGTTAGTGTCTTTTGTATCACGAGGGTAACCGACTGTTGTATGCGATAGCTTTACAGATCATCATGGCGTAAGTGTGTCATACTCAAACCGACAGTCATTGGATCCCAAACAGAACCTGGATTTGCTGCTAAAGATGACACGGTTCCAGGCAGCTGCTCATGCTTGGAGATGGATTAAATGATCCTCTCTACTGGTGGTCAACACCTCCTAACAGCTTGGTCAGAGCAGCCTAAGTGGTGGGCAGTTCATCGAAACGACCATCCTGTTTCTCCCACTGCAATGCTGCCTCCCTCTCAAAGGCAGCCAGCTGGGCTAAATGTCTGCGAGCATGTCATAGAAGCAGCATGTCTAGCACTTAACGATCTCCCACATAGAGATACATGACCCATAAAATGGCCTTTGGTCATGTTTACTGGGCAGCAGGGGAAACAATACGATATTCCTGGATCTGGGTGCATTATTTTGTTTGTCAATGAGTGTATGATATTGTTCTGAGATAGCAGAGGAGACCAGACAGAATACGACCCAGATAAGGCACTCGTGGTTCAGATTTGGCAATTTTTAACACAAAGCACTCTGAAACGAAAAGTTACTTTACTCTCTGGCCGCGTCCCAAACTGCAGACTGCTACAACACTAAATATGTAAAAATAAATAAATAAATAAATAAATAAATAAATAAATAAATAAAACAAACAAATGACTTGTTAGGTAAAAGGACGCCATCGTTGGAAGTGCTTTCAGTAGTGCAATATGTAATGTTCCAGAGTGTGCTGTTTGGGACACAGCCTTAGAAAATAAAATATTTTTTCGTTATATCTGTATATAATCCAGACATTGCATGTATAGTTTAAAGGTTTTCTGACAGCAGCACCATGTAATGTGGAGTATCTTGTTTAGTTTGTAAAGTGATCTTTAACTGGATTTATCTAATAATAAACAGAAGTACAGATAATGTTGTAGTTTATTTATTTATTTGTTATTTACTATCTAAGTCACCATATATACAGTGATTTACTACCTTACCTACAGTGGAATCAGCTTATAGGTTATATTTAGGTGATAGGGTGGGCTTTGATTCATATCAGCAAATGTGCCCCCCACAATGTCAAACCCACTCCTACACCCTTGGTCAGATCACCCACTCTGCTCTGATTGGGCAACCACCAGAGCTTTTGAATTTGGTAGCGGCATCCTGTTACAGGTTCCAGCCCTACAGGCAGCCAGTAATGATTGTTTTGTACGATGACATAATCTTGTAACCGAGAAAAGGCCTGAAATTCCAATAAGACATTTCGGGCGGCTGTGGGTGACAGCTTCTCCCTCTTCACCGTTTACATGCACAGAAAGCTACACAACACACTAAAATGAAAGAGAACTCACGGAAAAGCTTAATGAGCTCCCTTTAAATAGCCTGGTGTTGTTGCTGTGCCGTTAAGACTGATATAATTAGGACTGGAAATCTCAAAACCCAGCTTTGCATGTGATGTATTAGCAATCTTTATATATTTAGTTCCAGCGAAAAGTTTATTACATTCCATTTCTGTAAGGGGTCCGTCAGTTCCCGCCATAACCACCAGAGGGCGCCGTAAGCCCACTAAGATGGTTAGTCGGGGACCTAACGAGCCCTCATCTGCGACACCTGTAACGCAGACTAAAGGACCTGAAGCCCAGCAAGTGACTGTCACACTCTTCCAAGTGTGACCGGTAAACGGTAGCTCTACGGAGCAGAAACCAAAAGAGGATTAAAATATCCCACACCAAAAGAAACAAAAGAGGATTAAAATATCCCACACCAAAAGAAAACAAAAGAGGATTAAAATATCCCACACCAAAAGAAACAAAAGAGGATTAAAATATCCCACACCAAAAGAAAACAAAAGAGGATTAAAATATCCCACACCAAAAGAAAACAAAAGAGGATTAAAATATCCCACACCAAAAGAAAACAAAAGAGGATTAAAATATCCCACACCAAAAGAAAACAAAAAGAAACAAAAGAGGATTAAAATATCCCACACCAAAAGAAAACAAAAGAGGATTAAAATATCCCACACCAAAATAAACAAAAGAGGATTAAAATATCCCACACCAAAAGAAAACAAGAGGATTGAAATATCCCACAACAAAATAAACAAAAGAGGGTTGAAATATCCCACACTAAAAGAAAACAAAAGAGGATTGAAATATCCCACACCAAAAGAAAACAAAAGAGGAACACTGAGTGTTTTAAAAGTCCCTTTGTTTGAAGCACGCTGTTTGTTGGCATTCCTTTCGTTTGGCTGGATCATCTCAAGGATTCTATGGACCACTAGGTGGACCCCTGCAATCATTTATTGCAAAAAATTTGAACAGCCGCTTTAAACAATTTTACTCCCAGCACAAGCGAAAATATTAAAGGAGTAATAAGTATAGTCTTTATAGTGGTCATGTGTCCAACGCTACAGTTAGTATGCTGCCTGCACTCCCTATATGTAACCTGCTTTGTTATAAACAAAGCCCTGACCACCAACCAAGGTAGCAGTCTTTTAAACAATTGTGCCCAGGACCAGCTAACTGAATGAAGCTGGCCTGAGTTTGAGTGCACAGAACTCAGAACTGTGCTGAGGATTCTTGATCTTTAGCTCTAAAGGACAGCACCTGGACACTAATGTCCGACTTCAAACTCCTTTTAATAATGCTTTATGACAGCTTTTCATCCACAGGTGATTATTCTCCTAGAAAGCCTATCAGCTTTAAACAGTTTCATAGAAGAAAGTAATTAGAAATCTGATGCTGGATGGACTTCACCGGTAATCCTGAACATTCTTCAATGTGAGCCTGGCAGCTCATTTGCACATACGGCGTGCTGATGGATTTTGTATGTCAGACTTCAATAAATCTCATGCTGGTGGTGTTAAATAGGCCTCCTTATATGTACGCCTGCAGACAAAACTCAAGAGAAATAGAAAAATACATTTAAAAAGCAGAAGATTTGCTGATTACAATTTAAATTATCCTGGTATTTGTGAATATTAATTAAAAATGTAATGAATAAGAAAATGCTGTTTGTGTTTTTTAAAATTAACAGAATAAGAATATTTTTTTTGTTGTTAATCCCCTGAAACTACTATTTGCAGTTAACATCTGTGTTTAATGTTATATGCTATAAGGTATAATGCCTAGTTCAAATAACTTGTTTAGCCCCTTATAGCATTCCAGTATGTAAAAGTGCTGATTTTGTAAGTGTAAAACAAGCATATGTTCTTTACAGGAAACGCAAACAAATATTACATTTTCTGCACAATTTTAGTGCACAAATAAACCATAAAATATCAAATATACCACAGCATGCACACTTTCTCACTATTTCTGCAGCACTGTGCAAAGGTTTTAGGCACTTGGGGAACAATGTTATTTATAAAAAGCTATTTTTCCAGGCAGGAAGCTTTTACTTGCAAAATCCTTTTTAATTTTTATTTTTTAAAAACACTTTCTGAGCTTCTTCTTGTGGAAACAACCCAGTATTATTTACAGTTCTCATCTAAGACCTGCTTTAACTGCTCAGTACTTCATTAAGATGAAGGAAATAAATAAATTCATACAATGTCTGCGGTGTCCAGGGGAAATCTGGACCTAAACTTTGTTCTTCAAACTGACTTACACGATATGATGTACTTCTTTTAAAATAAGATATTTGTTATGTTATTTATGTTGTATTGTATTGCTGTTCTTACTGGTGAAAATACAATTATTGTTAAGGATTTTAAACAATGAGCTTAGGTGTCTGAGTCTAAGTGTTCTTTGTAAAAGATATAAGAAAAGATAATCGTTTATTAGTCTTATAGTGGGAAAATTCAGTACATTTTATATAGAATCTAAATAATAAAAGTCAAAAACTCTTAAGATCGTATTTACAAATAATTGCACACTGGGTAATGGATATTGCACAGGATATTACATATGATGTTACACTACATTTTTTTCTTCTGTAAGTGTATAGAATTTAAGTATATGTGTATGTGGTCTGCTGTGTATATGTGGTTCGCTAAGAGCAGTGCTGGTTGTAGAGTCAGGAGAATGACATAGGGGATGAATGACATCATCCCAAATGATTTTCCTTCAGCTTTAGTTTTTTAGTTCAGACCAAGCTATATAGACTGAAATATGATTTGAAATCTGACATGGTAACGTCAGTGGCACCCAAAGACCACAAGAGGACAGTACAGCACTGCTTAATCCAGCATAAGGCAGCTCTGTTAGGGTACCACAGGTTCACAAATACTCTTATGTAACTCATAAATGTCCGTATAGCTTTATAGTTCCGTATTCACCAACAGTGATGGAATTTGAAACGGTATGTTTGTGAATACAAACAATATTCATATGAGTGCCTGCTTGCATCATATCATGATACCTTAACACATTTCTATAATACACAAGACCCATACGTTTTACAATATTTTGCTTTCAGGTTCTTTATAATACTGATGATAACCACAATTGTGGATGACGAGGTCAAGTGACTCTGCAATCACCTTAAGAAAGTAAAATTATAATCCCACTCTAAATCAAAGGGATTTTTTAAATCATTATCAGCCCTGCAGTGGCTGGTATGAGTGGATCAGTTTATGCTAGTCATCCTCTAGTACTCCATTAGTGGTCACAGGACTCTGCCTACAGGACGCTGTTGGCTGGATGTTGTTGGTTGGTGGACTATTCTCAGTCCAGCAGTGAGACTGAGGTGTTTAAACACTTATCCACTTATACCAGCACAACACACGCTAACACACCCCCACCATGTCAGTGTCACTGCAGAGTTGAGAATAATCCACTATCCGCATTATACCTGCTCTGTGGTGGTCCTGAACATTGATAAATGAGGTAAAAGTGCCCCTATATAGTCAGCAGGACTAATTAAATGGACAATGTGTGTAGATACAAGGTGGCGGTTCTAATAAAGTGTCTGGTGAACAGAAACTTGTAAAGAAAAATTTTAAATAAGCATTAAGTATTTGTTTAAACTATATATATTTAAAAACATCAGAATAAATACAAATGGACAATACAATGTGGCTTGGCGAGTGACTGTGAGTGCGTTTTCATGCACTTAATAATCCGATTACTGCAGAAAATCAGATTTTGTCAGTAATCTGTCCACTGCATTTATATGCACTTGGAAAATCAGATAATGGGGAAAATCTGGGTTTACATGAGTCAGGCAGTAATAGGATTTCTGCTTTGCAACCTAACTGAAGATATAACGGAAACATAATATAAAACTAAAACATAAACATACATCATGCTAACCTGCTAACACTCACCCATCACAGAAATATGAACATGCATTATCTACAAGATGAAGAATATTTAAATCCTTAATTGTTTAAAGCATGTTGTCCATATTGGTGTCTTTCCATAAGTGCTTTGCTGCCATCTCACTATTACATGCTGGCTTATTTCTGGTCTGTATTTGCACAGTCGCAGGCTGAGAAAGAGACAGAAATCAGTGTAAGTTTATGTATGATTCAAGAATACTAAACATCAGTACAGCTGTAACACCACTGACCAGATGACAACATGAGTAAAAACGGAGGTTTTCTAAAATACAGTTCCAAATCCTTGCTGTTGGGCAAAAACTTGAACCCCTATTTTTATCATTTTTACTTCATTTAAAGTGCTTCATTTAAAAACTCAAGCCAGACCAACAGAAAAGGTCCAAAAACCTTGTTCAGTTAACTTTCATTGCTAGTAAAATATTTTTTTTTCTGTTTGCTGGAAAGTTTCCATTCTGGCGAGATGAGGTTTTGTTGTGACAGTGACTAAATATCACATTTGTCATTTTATATAAATTTCATAACAGGTGTTTTTATAAGTAACACTGACACAGTATTTTAGCCAAATGTATCATAAACATGGGTGGCAGGGTGGTGTAGTGGTTAGCACTGTTGTCTCACAGCAAGATGATCTGGGTTGGATTCCCAGTCCGGGTTTTTCTGTGTGGAGTGTGTATGTTCTCTCTGTGCTTGAGTGGGTTTCCTCCGGTATCCTCCCACAGTCCAAACACATGCATGTTAGGTTGATCGGTTCCTCTAAATTGCCAATAGGTGCGAGTGTGTGCATGAGTGAATGTTGACCATGCGATGGACTGGTAAACTGTCCTTGGTATCAGAAACATAGAAATGATAACCTTCTTGAAGTTAGTCATCCTTTTTTGTGATTTCTGTACAAGAAAGTCTTTAATCTTTTTTGATCAAATGTTACTGCAACACCACTGACACAAGTATTGGGACCCATTTATTATATTTGTATGTTTTGTTATTTTAATATAGGACAGACCATATTTTGGTGAAATCTTGACATAAAAAATAAAAATAATACTTCATTCTGTAAAGTCATTGGTGTGACTGGCTGTTTTTATGCCACAACATGACTAAAATCAATCTAATATAAATTGTCCTATTTTTATTGGCTAATTTCGAAACAAGACAGAAAATACATCAGCCTAAGTTAATTCTTTTTTTTTAAGCTTTTTTTGCGTTTTCAAAGACTCAATTTGCTACTGCAATTGAAGGATGACCCCATTTTTGTATTCTAGGTTTAAATGTGCTTTGACAGGCGTTTGACAAAGGAATTGGAAGCTTCACTGTAAACAATCAATTCAAGGAATTGCCAAGTACCCTATAACAAGTCTTTGGAAAAACCTCCCAGAGTTCCAGATGAGAGCAGTGTGGGGACACGCAAACACAATCTGAGAACATCAGACCATTTACTAAACCTTAATGAAGTTCATTACAGCACCGTACCTCATTTATCCTGCTGATGCAGCTTCATCCTGGGCCCAATCTCGTCCTGCTCGGCTTGACAACGAGACAAAGCGAGCAATCAGCCGAAGTTGTTGAATTGTTTTTTTGAATTATTGTCCTGTTTGACCAATTGATGTATTCCAGCTGCATTCTGAGGACTGGGAGAATTGATTTTAAGAACTATAAACGTGCAACTTGTAACCGTTCTAGGATTGAAATGGCCCCCGGCGGAAAGAAATGTTTCATCCCGCATGCGGCTTTGTTCTTATTGAAATGAGTCGCTTCGGGGGGGCGTAGAAGCTGGCTTCTTCATTTCTAGCCATTTCTTCATGTTGCTTTCAAAGTCCGACTGCGAGCCATCTGTAGCTCCGAGCCTCCGATTAGGAACCAACGCTGTATTCAGTAAACATTTACTAGTGTTGTTTGTTAGGGGAAGACCATGGAGTACAATAGCTTTCGGTTACATCTGTATGAGAAAACATTACAATGTAAGATCTAAGCTGGAGGACGTTGTACCTTTGTTCAAAAGTTTGGAATCATGGTTTGGTGTGAAGGGTGGTTTCTAACTTTTGCACAGTACTGTAAGAGTGTGCAAGTTATGTTACACACACACATGCACCCGCACAGAAATTCATACACGAAGCAGGCGTACACTCAAATATATGCGCTCACGCAGAACATGCTGGAGGCATTTTGGAATTTAATACTACGCTTATTTACTGTACACGCGTCTACTTATTTCCTTGTAAGACCCCTATAGGGAAATGAGGTTACGTTTTCTTTCAGCAGAATAACTTGGCAGAATAATCATCTCCCGCTGCACGCTGTGACATATTGCCATATTCAATTAAACAGGTGGGTTATAATAATAATAAGTCTTAATAAAAGTCATAAATCAACGTGAATTCAATCTGACACCTTTGATAAATGACAGGCCGCTAATTTCCCACTTAACAATGGAAGAATTGGAAGAATCTCAGCACCTATGAAAGCAGATCAATCAACTGGGCCTCGAGCCGAAGGCTTTTGACAGCCAGTACTGTACAAAGAATACACAACACAATGTGTGATCATGTGACCTCAAAATACCCCGCATGTAGACTACTTCATATAATAATAATAATAATAATAATAATAATAATAATAATAATAATAATAATGGTCATTTAATAATTTTCACTTAAACTGCTTAATAAAAATAGACATTATATGGGATTTTATTAAATATATAACGATAAATTATATATAATACACTGTAATGACCTCTTTAGACAAAAGGAAACTTCACTACCACTTTTGGCATTTTAAACTTGAGGGTGGTCCCTGATTTTTGCACAGTATGCTGTGTGCAGTGAAGAACTCTCAGGGCCTTCAAGGCTTTCATTGAAGGCCTAATTAAAAATACTGAGCTCTTCTATTGGATAGGACAGCATGAGCTGAAAAGAAGGTCTTGCAAGTAAGATTAATCTCGAGCATCATTACTTTCTGAGGAGTCAACCAAGCATGTTAGGATTTCTAATAGATGGGCCTAATCAGTCAGTTGTTAGAAATGGAAAGCAGTGGCAGCAGCTCGATACCTGAGCTTTTAAAACATGTGGATCATCATATATAATGGTTTTAGCGGTTTAGTATCATTTAGGGGTTTGTCTAGCAGTTTCTGCAAATGGAAAAAACTACAGAGCCTTAAACATTCCCGTCAGTACAAGGAGGTGGTTTGAATGTTATGGCTGTTCGGTATATTTATAAATATATGAACCTGATTTCATGATCCTTGAAAAAACTAGATGTTATTTCAATTTATCAATCAACATTTATTTATATAGCGTTTTTACAACACTGCAGCTTTACTGAAAAGCAGAAAAGCAACAAGCAGCTTTACTGAAAAGCAGTAATTTGATGTTATTGGAAATTAATTTCCATAGCAAATTTTATATATATTGTGGGGCGCTAGAGGGAAGAGACAGACCACAATCTGCAAGTTTAGACGCGGCTCACAGCTGCAGGGTTTTATTTAGTCAGTAAAAAAAAAACAAGAACATGGGGGAAGCACCCAAAAAAAAACAAAAAAACAATGGCACCGCCCAGTCACAAGCCCCCCGTGTTTCCTGGAGTCTCCTGGTTATGACTCACGGTACAAGCTTGGGTCGGGAGTTCCAGGCGGCACGGCTTTGTGCGGCAGCTCTTTGGGAAATCCCAGGTGATCCGGCTCAGTCCCCTACGCAGGAGAAGAGGAGAGAAAACAGAGCGGTTAGCGGACACGTGTGGTGCGTGCGGAGTCTCTCCCTTGACTGGGCCTCCGGGCGGAGGTTTTATGCTGGTGGTTTCAACGGCAAGAGTGACTGCAGCTGTGCTCGTTTTTCAGGGCTGGGCGCGTTGATGTATTTTCCTCTTTAAACTCTACAAATTTAGGTTGCAAACATTTAAGTGACGACAATTTCAAGAGAAAAGTTCAGATCAGGTTGTTCAAGTTGTATAAATTAAACCTTTACTATACATTTTAAAAACCTGATTTTTGGTTACCTCTATTTTCAAAAGGTTCAGAATAACCAAGTATCCATCCATATGTAAGCGGGGATCTATGACCCCGCCCAGTAGGGGATTCCTTTGCAATACTTCACCTAGGAATACAGAGCAAGTGACAGGATCTGTGTCCCCACCCCCGATACTTTTGGTCTCAATACCCACTTGAGCGAGTATGTTGGAACCTATCTTGCTGCATCGGATAACCAGGGTGAATGCTAGAGATGTAATGAAGTGGGCTTCACAATGTATACATGTCACGGAAGCAAACTGAAGTATGAACTGAAGCCCCTGCCCCTAGGCAAGTAGCTGACATAGACAGTAATTAACCTTTAAACTAAAGAATTTGTTTATGAGAGTTACGTTTTTTTCCCTTTTGGTTCTTGTTCGTTTTTTTTCCAACGGACTCTTCTTAATAAATGAAATAGAAACAAAGATAATATGAAATAATAACAGTCTGTATACTTCTTTCCAAGATTTAGATCACCATTACACCAACTCTCTTACGCACTCAATATTCTCAAATTACCATGAATTATTTCACCACTAACCAAAGGAAAGATTAAATTTCAAAATAAAATGTAAAACTCGTTTTTCTTTTTACCACAGCATTAGAATGTTCCACACCCAACCTTAAACTCTTAAGCCACAAACACAGTTAAAGAGATATTTGTAACTCAGTCTCTCAAAATAGAAATGAGGCAAACGCCTGTTACCAGTCTGTAGTAAGAGACAGGAACTGTAAGATGTCTGAGTGGCAGGGTACCTCACTTTTACTTTAGCTGGCTGAGCAAGGCAGCAGAAATGGGTCCCTTCTCAGTAGGGCACGCACATGGGACGTGGTATCCGGCGAAGCAGCTTTACTGAAAAGCAGAAAAGCAACAAGCAGCTTTACTGAAAAACAGTAATTTGATGTTATTGGAAATTAATTTCCATAGCAAATTTTATATATATTGTGGGGCGCTAGAGGAAAGAGAAAGACCACAATCTGCAAGTTCAGACGTGGCTCCCAGCTGCTGGGTTTTATTTAGTCATGGGGGGGGGGGGGGGCCAAGGGCGAAGCACCAAAAAAAACCAAAAAAACAGTGGCACCGCTCAGTCCACGTTTTCACAAGCCCCGTTTCTTTCCTGGAGTCTCCTGGTTATGACTCACGGTACAAGCTTGGGTCGGGAGTTCCAGGCGGCACGGCTCTGTGCGGCAGCTCTTGGGAAAATCCCCGGTGATCAGGCTCAGGCCCCTACGCAGGAGAAGAGGCGAGAAAACAAAGCGGTTAACGGAGACGTGTGGTACATGCGGAGTCTCTCTCCTGACTGGGCCTCCGGGCGGGGGTTTTATGCCGGCGGTTTCGTTGGCAAGAGTGACTGCAGCTGCGCTCGTTTTTCAGGGCTGGGCGCGTTGAATTTCTTGCCCCGCCTCTTTGGCCATGTGGTCTCTTGCCGTCCACAACAATGCGTGCTGAAGGGGGGCGTGTCTCTTTCAGCACGCTGGAGAGCGGCCTGTGGCTGAGGAGCCTCGGAGGAGCGGATCTTGTGAGGCGGCCGCCGCCATATATATATACTGAAGATGTATTTTGCTCTTTAAACTCTACAAATTTAGGTTGCAAACATTTAAGTGACGACAATTTCAAGAGAAAAGTTCAGATCAGGTTGTTCAAGTTGTATAAATTAAACCTTTACTATACATTTTAAAAACCTGATTTTTGTTTACCTCTATTTTCAAAAGGTTCAGAATAACCAAATATCCATCCATATGTAAGCGGGGATCTATGACCCCGCCCAGTAGGGGATTCCTTTGCAATACTTCACCTAGGAATACCGAGCAAGTGACAGGATCTGTGTCCCCACCCCCGATACTTTTGGTCTCAATACCCACTTGAGCGAGTATGTTGGAACCTATCTTGCTGCATCGGATAACCAGGGTGAATGCTAGAGATGTAATGAAGTGGGCTTCACGATGTATGCATGTCACGGTAGCAAACTTAAGTATGAACTGAAGCCCCTGCCCCTAGGCAAGTAGCTGACATAGACAGTAATTAACCTTTAAACTAAAGAATTTGTTTATTATGCGAGTTACGTTTTTTTCCCTTTTGGTTCTTGTTCGTTTTTTTTTCCAACGGACTCTTCTTAAGAAATGAAATAGAAACAAAGTTTGAAGCAAACTGAACTACTCCAACGTGCAGCTCCCCTCCACAGAGTTCGTAAACGACTGGAAAGTTCACTTATAATCCACAAAAACAGTTTCAAAAACACACCCAAGTCCACCAGTGTACAAAAAAAACCACTCCTGCACTCTGCCGCGCGCTCTCTCTCCCCCTCTCTCTCACAGCCCCAACAAACAAACCCCGCAGAAACCGAACTGAGGGTGCTGGCGGCTCACGGGACAGCTGGTTAACACAGTCACAACGGGCCCGATTAGGCAGTCTCTTCTCCCCCATATTAAGTAAAAGTGAAGCAGGCCTTACTTTTTTCCTTGCTGTGCTTTTTATCACAAGAGTTTCGCTGTAAACTCACGCCGAAGCCTTCTCTTTCCTTACTCGGCTGGAAAAAACAAGCACGAAGCAAAAACAAAGGTTCTCAGTCTTTAGACCTCCGTAGCTGCACAGGACAGGTCCACCGATTACTCACAAAAATGCTGCTACACCCACGTTTGTGTAGTAGAACGATGCTTCGCAAAAAAACTACCAAAACTTTTTCCTCTCTTTTCACTCACGCGGTGCGCCTCAATGCACTTTTCCGTCCGCCATCTCCTCTCTGCTCCCGCCCACGAAGGACGTGATAGGCCAAACGTGCTTGGCTCTGATAGGTCAGAGTCCTAAAATGCAGAACCTCAATAATAAGAAAAAACGTAATTTCATCCTCTACACATACATCCATTATCTTCCGTTTTATCCCGTTAGTCAGGGTCAGGGTGGGGCTGGAGCTAACCCCAGCATCATCGGGCACGGGCAAGGTACACCCTAGTCCATTGCATGGCCAATACACACACAATTTAGAATGAGTGATCAACCTAACATGCATGTGTTCAAACCCGGATCGCCTTGTTGTGAGGCGACAGTGCTAACCACTGCACCACCGTGCCACCTACTTAAACATCTTAAATCCTAAATGATGCATGTTACGCATGTATTTTTTCAAGCATCATGAGTTCAGGTTATAGAAACAAAGACTTACGCCTTTGTCCGTCATGGAATGTTGTTTAGAAGCTTTAGATCTCTGCTTTAATCTGGAATGCAAAAAAATCTTCATGTGAATCACAATAAGCCTTGCACTAACACACTAGTGTGCTACAAAAATCGAGTAATATTGTTGAAAAGTTTTGTTGATGTTTGACCAAGTTTTAACATTGATGGCCTGGAATTAAAGACCTAACTCTGATAGTCACAGTTCACCACTGTGTATGTGTGTCTTTGAGAGTAATCAAATATGCGATACACAAACACACACGCAACACACACAGTCACTCACTTGTGATTATGAGTAAAGAGTGACTCTGCTGAGGATGATGATGATTTGAATAAACTCCCCACAGTGCAGAGTGAAGCACAGTATCATGAGTTCAGCTGCAGGACACTGCAGGTCTCCAGAGCCCAGCGCTCCACCATGTAGTGCCTTTATGTTCAGTTCTACATCTTGCAGAGAGAGAGTGGAGTCTCTGGGTGTCTTCACACCTTTTAGCAGCAACCTGCACCTGAACCTCTCCTTAGAAATCAAACCGACACACTAAATGTCCTCCTCAGTCCCCAGAAAAGGAGCGTTTAGCCTCTCTGACACCTGCTGAACTTGGTCAGCAACTCTCCAAATTTGCAAAATAAACTTTTTCCATTATTAAAATAAATCTTCTACATTTTAATCCTAAATAGTGGGTTTATATTCAAACTACCCAACCCATACAGTGCAAAAGCAGTAATTAATTAAAATGATCGTGTACTGCGGACTACAAAAACAGTGATTTTTGTGCTGTTGTAAACTGTGCAGTGAGGGGAAACAATTGTTCAGACACTTGTTTTTGTTATTTAATGTACTTTCAAGGGTGGCATGGTGGTGCGGGGGTAGCGCTGTCGCATCTGAACAAGAAAAGCTTGAGTTTAATTCCCAGACGGGGTGTCCGGGGTCCAGAATTTGCATGTTCTCCCTGTGTCCACATGGGTAACTGGCCGCTGTCCCCGTCGCACGGCCTGCCCAGAAAGGTCCGGAGGAGAGGAGAACGCGAAGGGCCTCGTGTTCGGCCTCCGGGACGTGCTGCCTGGGCTCCTCAAGTGGCTCGGTCGTCAGGCTGGAGTTGGAGACGGGGATCTCCATCTCCGATGAACTATAAATAACAAAGATTAACTATAAATAAAACATTTCCAGCAAATTCAAGCTTTTTCTTTTTGTTATTTAAGAGACTTACCAAACAGACAAGTGCGCTGATTTATCTCGAAGAGCTGAAGCGCTGTAGTTTGCTTCAGCCCCGGACGGCCGAGGACCAGCCTCCTGATCCTGCCGTAGTCCAGCGGTTCACCCTCACGCCGACGATCTTCCGACCCTTAGGGTGAGCGGCACAGAGCTCCAGGCAGATGGTCTCCATGAGCCGACTCACGTGTGGCCTCTGCGCGGGCCCCGTGCCTTGGCCCAGCAAACAGCTGCACGGGAAGAAACCCAGAAAAATGACATCATACCCCATCATAACCCACATCATACCCCATCAAATGTTAACCCTATCGAGGGCGACGGCCTTACCGCTTCAAGCTCTCCGTGCTGCTGCAGACCACTGTCTTCCAGTGTGTTGGTGGCTATGCAGTCCACAGCTTGTGACCACATTTTCTCACTGGAACTTTCTGGACTGTCCTGCATCACATCACAGGTATCTCAGCTTTTTAAAATGTCCAATCACTGGATTATACTGGTCAGTGCTGGCAGACCATAATTACTTATGTGCAATGAAGCTGTTATACCTCCAACTGAAATAATACTCCCTCAGCTCTAGGTTAGGCTTATGCTGAGTGTTCTCAGGGCGAGTCTGTAGACTGTTCAGAGCAGCAGCTTCGGGTTTACCTCAGGGTTCGTCCCTTCCGTAAAGAGGAGCTCAGCAATCATGAAGACCAGGTTTGTGCATTCTGACCTAGGACACCTGCAACATGCAGCTCAAGTCAATTAAGTGTGCCTGATCATCTTTTTCAGGGTTGTGTAGTGTTGGAGAGCACAGAGACTGCTGCACTGTGTGCTCCAAAAGGCTCTGCCTCCATGAAGAGCAGTGAGAAGGGCATCGGCAAGCAGCTTCACCAAGGTGCTGTGGCACTGTCTTTCTGTCAACGTCCAATACCCTGTACTATGATGTAGGTTGTGCAGGTCTGTGTAATGTTGTCTGTTGTCGTTGGTGTAGATCTTTGGACCAGAGTCCACTCAGGCAGAGTTCTTTGCTGGGACGATCACATCTCAAAAGGTCAAATGACTGGCAGCAATACGATAAAACAGCACTTTTTCAATAAAGTGACGACACTAAAAGTTCTGCAGATAATTACTGTTATTTTACAGATTTTTCCTGCATTATTATGATAAAACATCTTCAATAAAGTGACAATACTAACAGTTCTGCAGATAAAAACATTTCATTTACAGATGTTTCCTGTATTATTACGATAAAACATCTTCAATAAAGTGACAATTCTAACAGTTCTGCAGATAAAAACCTTTATTTTATAGATGTTTCCTGTATTATTATGATGAAACATCTTCAATAAAGTGACAATTCTAACAGTTCTGCAGATAAAAACCTTTATTTTACAGATGTTTCCTGTATTATTATGATAAAACATCTTCAATAAAGTGACAATTCTAACAGTTCTGCAGATAAAAAACTTTATTTTACAGATGTTTCCTGTATTATTATGATAAAACATCTTCAATAAAGTGACAATTCTAACAGTTCTGCAGATAAAAACATTTCATTTACAGATGTTTCCTGTATTATTACGATAAAACATCTTCAATAAAGTGACAATTTTAACAGTTCTGCAGATAAAAACCTTTATTTTACAGATGTTTCTTGTATTATTATGATGAAACATCTTCAATAAAGTGACAATTCTAACAGTTCTGCAGATAAAAACCTTTATTTTACAGATGTTTCCTGTATTATTATGATAAAACATCTTCAATAAAGTGACAATTCTAACAGTTCTGCAGCGAAACACTTAATGTACAGTAACGCCTATAAAACACTCAATTTTTTCTTTTTTAAAAAAAAGACTCCTTCAATTTTATCTTCTGAGGAACAAACTGTTAACTTGTTTATAGCTTTAATGTGTTGCCTTAATTAGTAACCTTGAATGTGTTTAATTTTAATTTTAGAATGTGTTTAATTTTAATTTTAGATCAGTTTGTTGAATTGCCAGAGTGAGATTTAGATTTGGATTTCCTTTCCATCTTAAATAGCGCTGCAGTTACATTCCAGCGCTGGCTCAACATTAAGGTAACTGCTGCATCACTTAAGGTGGACTGGAAAAGTCAAATAAGAAGCTCATGAATACGCAGCTTTCACCAGTCTCTTAAAAAAAATTACATTGAACATTTTTCAAAGAACTGAACAAAAATATGAAAAAATGTTCCTTTTCAAAAACATAACCAGTAACAGTTATTTTCCGAGTGTATCTGTCTCCTCACCCCTCTGTGTGAAATAAGAAATAATTACAATGTGATGGAGGACATTAAGGAGCTCAACAGTCTTGCAAGTGTAACTTTTGCATTCACTATGTTTCCAAAAATTGTATTGGAATATGACAAAATTAAACACATTCAAGGTTACTAATGTGATAAGTGTTAGAGTGTTTAGCTCATTTATTATGCTTAATCAGCAACACATTAAAGCTATAAACAAGTTAACAGTTTGTTCCTCAGAAGATAAAAGTGAAGGAGTCATTTTTAAGAAAAGAAAAAATGAGTGTTTTCTAGGTGTTACTGTACATTAAGTGTTTCTCTGCAGAACTGTTAGAATTGTCACTTTATTGAAGATGTTTTATCGTAATAATACAGGAAACATCTGTAAAATAAAGGTTTTTATCTGCAGAACTGTTAGAATTGTCACTTTACTGAAGATGTTTTATCGTAATAATACAGGAAACATTTGTACAATAAAGATTTTTATCTGCAGAACTGTTAGAATTGTCACTTTCTTGAAGATGTTTTATCGTTATAATACAGGAAACATCTGTAAAATAAAGGTTTTTATCTGAAGAACTGTTAGAATTGTCACTTTATTGAAGATGTTTTATCATAATAATACAGGAAACATCTGTAAAATAACAGTGATTATCTGCAGAACTTTTAGTGTCGTCACTTTATTGAAAAAGTGGTGTTTTATCGTATTGCTGCCAGTCATTTGACCGTTTTTTTACGATTTTTTTTTACAGTGTACGGCCTCAGGTCCATGTGTTCATACATTCGCCCACTGATGTGCCTGAACACTGCATCCAGAGCACGAAGCAAAATCCCAGGATCCTTTTGAGAGCCTGCACTCACATGCACAAATGTGAACTAACACTTAAACTCAAGTTTGGAACTAATGTTTAACAGTAAAACCAATTTACGGACAATAAGTGTAAAAAAACTGCACAGCAGTAAAAGTTATATTAAAATTAACATACCAAATAGTTTAAGCCATAAATCAGTAAAGATGCTAAACAGTTACAGTATATAATAACTTAATAAATACTTGAGTTCAAGGGGGTTGTGCCTTGTATGATATGGGTCTTCCCAGCATTGGTTACTCCATAACTGAACACCAATGGATTTATTTGCTGGGACGATCATATCTCGAGTACAGGACTTCCTGTAGGGCAGAAAGCTTATTTTTACTGAAAATTACTTTAAATTTTGTAAAGTATTTTTCTTTATTTTTAATTGCATTCAAAACTCTTTATTAATTACAGACATTATCTGTAAATTGACAGTTTGACTGTAATTTTAGGTTTAATGACAAATTACATGAATTTCTCATTTTTGTACAGATGAAGTACTGTATTATTTCTACAGTATTTTTCTGCTTTTTTAAATTACATGCAAAATCATGTAAAATTACAATTTTTATCTGTAATTAAGCGTACAGCTAGTTATATAAAGGTTTATGTCCATACAAAAAATTAGCCTCCTGATCCTGCCGTAGTCGCGATCTTCCGGCCCTTAGGGTGAGCGGCACAGAGCTTCAGGCAGATGGTCTCCATGAGCCGACTCGTGTATGGCCTCTGCGCGGGCCCCATGCCTTGGCCCAGCAAACAGCTGCACGGGAAGAAACCCAGAAAAATGACATCATACCCCATCATAACCCACATCATACCCCATCAAATGTTAACCCTATCGAGGGCGACGGCCTTACCGCTTCAAGCTCTCTGTGCTGCTGCAGACCGCTGTCTTCCAGTGTGTTGGTTGCTATGCAGTCCACAGCTTGTGACCACACTTTCTTACTGGAACTTTCTGGACTGTCCTGCATCACATCACAGGTATCTCAGCTTTTTTAAAATGTCCAATCACTGGATTATACTGGTCAGTGCTGGCAGACCATAATTACTTATGTGCAATGAAGCTGTTATACCTCCAACTGAAATAATACTCCCTCAGCTGCATACAGGCTCTAGGTTAGGCTTATGCTGAGTGTTCTCAGGGCGAGTCTGTAGACTGTTCAGAGCAGCAGCTTCGGGTTTACCTCAGGGTTCGTCCCTTCCGTAAAGAGGAGCTCAGCAATCATGAAGACCAGGTTTGTGCATTCTGACCTAGGACACCTGCAACATGCAGCTCAAGTCAATTAAGTGTGCCTGATCATCTTTTTCAGGGTTGTGTAGTGTTGGAGAGCACAGAGACTGCTGCACTGTGTGCTCCAAAAGGCTCTGCCTCCATGAAGAGCAGTGAGAAGGGCATCGGCAAGCAGCTTCACCAAGGTGCTGTGGCACTGTCTTTCTGTCAACGTCCAATACCCTGTACTATGATGTGGGTTGTGCAGGTCTGTGTAATGTTGTCTGTTGTCGTTGGTGTAGATCTTTGGACCAGAGTCCACTCAGGCAGAGTTCTTTGCTGGGACGATCACATCTCAAAAGGTCAAATGACTGGCAGCAATACGATAAAACAGCACTTTTTCAATAAAGTGACGACACTAAAAGTTCTGCAGATAATTACTGTTATTTTACAGATTTTTCCTGCATTATTACGATAAAACATCTTCAATAAAGTTACAATTCTAACAGTTCTGCAGATAAAAACCTTTATTTTACAGATGTTTCCTGTATTATTACGATAAAACATCTTCAGTAAAGTGACAATTCTAACAGTTCTGCAGAGAAACACAATGTACAGTAACACCTAGAAAACACTTACAATTTTTTCTTTTCTTAAAAATGACTCCTTCACTTTTATCTTCTGAGGAACAAACTGTTAACTTGTTTATAGCTTTAATGTGTTTCACTAACTGATTAAGCATAATAATTGAGCTAAACACTCTAACACGTATCACATTAGTAACCTTGAATGTGTTTAATTTTAATTTTAGATCAGTTTGTTGAATTGCCAGAGTGAGATTTAGATTTGGATTTCCTTTCCACCTTAAATAGCGCTGCAGTTACATTCCAGCGCTGGCTCAACATTAAGGTAACTGCTGCATCACTTAAGGTGGACTGGAAAAGTCAAATAAGAAGCTCATGAATACGCAGCTTTCACCAGTCTCTTAAAATTTTTTTACATTGAACATTTTTCAAAGAACTGAACAAAAATATGAAAAAATGTTCCTTTTCAAAAACATAACCAGTAACAGTTATTTTCCGAGTGTATCTGTCTCCTCACCCCTCTGTGTGAAATAAGAAATAATTACAATGTGATGGAGGACATTAAGGAGCTCAACAGTCTTGCAAGTGTAACTTTTGCATTCACTATGTTTCCAAAAATTGTATTGGAATATGACAAAATTAAACACATTCAAGGTTACTAATGTGATAAGTGTTAGAGTGTTTAGCTCATTTATTATGCTTAATCAGCAACACATTAAAGCTATAAACAAGTTAACAGTTTGTTCCTCAGAAGATAAAAGTGAAGGAGTCATTTTTAAGAAAAGAAAAAATGAGTGTTTTCTAGGTGTTACTGTACATTAAGTGTTTCTCTGCAGAACTGTTAGAATTGTCACTTTATTGAAGATGTTTTATCGTAATAATACAGGAAACATCTGTAAAATAAAGGTTCTGCAGATAATTACTGTTATTTTACAGATTTTTCCTGTATTATTACGATAAAACATCTTCAAGAAAGTGACAATTCTAACAGTTCTGCAGATAAAAACCTTTATTTTACAGATGTTTCCTGTATTATTACGATAAAACATCTTCAATAAAGTGACAATTCTAACAGTTCTGCAGATAAAAACCTTTATTTTACAGATGTTTCCTGTATTATTATTATAAAACATCTTCAATAAAGTGACAATTCTAACAGTTCTGCAGATAAAAACCTTTATTTTACAGATGTTTCCTGTATTATTACGATAAAACATCTTCAGTAAAGTGACAATTCTAACAGTTCTGCAGAGAAACACAATGTACAGTAACACCTAGAAAACACTCACAATTTTTTCTTTTCTTAAAAATGACTCCTTCACTTTTATCTTCTGAGGAACAAACTGTTAACTTGTTTATAGCTTTAATGTGTTGCTGATTAAGCATAATAAATGAGCTAAACACTCTAACACTTATCACATTATCACATCTAATTAAATTACTACATCAGAGGAAGTTGTCATCAATTTGATGTGACTTAACAAAAGAGTCCAGTTTACTTGATAGGATTTAGGAATCCAATTGCCACAAACAAGAATTTTTAGTCAGCAGTATTATTTGTTTCATTTGAACAAAATACTATTCTGAGCATCTTATAGCATAAATAAACAGCTTCTGGAAACCCACACATTTTATAAACAAAACATCACATTCAACAAATTAAAACAATAATACATAAAAATATTATTTACTTTAATCTTTTAAACTTTAAGACATTAAACTTTGGAGGAAAAAAAAAATCATAAAGATTTCGAGTTTGTAAAACAATAGTCACAAATGTTCTGAAACTTGTAGCTGCATTTAAACAACTACATGCACATAAAATCCAAATCCACAAATGAACTGGAATGTGCAAACTTGAAACAAAAAGTAATATTAATAATAATTCAAATGTACAAATGTGGAAAAATATTTTAAATATATAAAAATATATATTTTTTAATTTGTAGAAAAGATTTGCATTTGTAAATCCAACGTTGTGAATGTGTAAATCAGTACTGCTCAAATGGCTTAAACTGGCTCAGAACAAAGATCATATGGAATTTATGAGGTTGTAAATGTGACAGTGGGCGTTTTTCAGTGTCGGGGTAAAAAAACCTCACATTGACCTTTTCTGCTGCTTGTGTGAAACTCTTGCTACAGTTGCAAATTTTGTGACCCTGTTTTGATGGCTTAATTGATAGACCAATAAAAAGTCTTAAGCTGGACCAATCAGAATGCGAGGCTTGTTTTACCAATAAGAACACTGATTTGGTGCTGTCACTCAACTTCGGTGCTGCTGGAACACGCCTCCCAATCTCGGTCATGGGCTTCCAGACACATACAATCGAGAGTCAGGTGAGAAACAATGCTAGTTCATGTTTCTTTAGCAAAAAGTTTGTTTTAAACTAAGATAACAGAAGACATTGCTATGTTCAAATACTCTGCTGCTGCAGGCTGTTTATCTAGCTAGCTAACAATGGTTAATTAATTGGCTACAGTTATCCAAAGCTAGCAAAACAGTCAGTAGTATAAATATAACCACTGCACAGCGCCTGTCTGTTATCTTCTTTAAAACAAACTTTTTGCTAAAGAAACATGAACTAGCATTGTATCTGTGCCTGGAAGTGCCATGGCTGAGATTGGGACGCGTGTTCCAACAGCACACCGAAGTTGAGTGACAGCACCAAATCAGTGTTCTGATTGGTTAAACGAACCTCGCAATCTGTTGGTCCAGCTTAAGGTTTCCTATTGGTCCATCAATTAGCCGTCAAAACAGGGTCACAATTCGCAACTTTACTGTGTAAAACCTAATGATCTGACTTTGTGTAATACTTACAAAACAGGCTCTGAAGAAGTCACTGCCATCATCCCTCCATCCCTGTCATCAACCAGTTTACTTAGCTTTGCCTTTGGGCTCTACTGTTTTCCTAAAGCTCCTAAAAAAGAAGGAAACATATTATACAGAACAACAGTTAATAGAGTGTTTCATTTGTTTTTAGTAGTTTTTGCAAATGAAACTCTGTCAATTCATGATTGTTTTCCATCTCGTTAATTTATTAATAATGACAAAGCTACAGAAAAATAATAGACCTAACTCTCTTTCAACTATTACTAACTTCTCTAAACTGGAAATGTACCACAGACAGATGGAAAATTGGTGCTTCAGTGCATCCTGTAGACATCTTGTTTTCTTCTTGAGAAAAATAAAAAATAAAATACATATAGCCTGCACTTTTTAATGCTGTAATTATTAAAGTATTTGTTTGCAAATAGCATACCATACTTCAAATACAGTATTACCTGGTCATAACAAAATGATCTAAATATTAAATCTGAATGCAGAAAAAATCAACCACCCTCACCCTGCAAACACAGTGACATTCTGACAACGCTGTAAGAAAGTGGACAACATTGTGAAAACATTGTGTTTGCTGGGAATAAGTATACAAAACAAATTAAGAATGATTATCATATAAAGCTTGGAGCTTTTTCCATTAAACCTTCATGTCATGTCTCTGACATATGTAGGGTAGACAAACTGCTGTATGGAGTAACATCTTAAAAGTGGTTCGAAAAGCTGGTGATGTGCTCGAGGACATGACATACATGTACAATCTTCTTACATGTCCACCACCAAGACCTATAGTTTGACTATCCAACACTACACGACAGTATGAGTTACCATAAAACTCAGACTCGCTATCAGTTTGCTGGAAAGGTCAATTGCTTGCTTTCTGAAGTTAGCTTGTTATTCAAATTCCCCCGTTCAACCTTAAATGGTGCAACAGTTACGTTCTGGCGGCAAAGTCTTTCTTCAGATCTACCTCAATAGCCGGTCTCTGACAGTACGTGCTCACAAACAGCTTATTACGTGGGCACTAACAGTCCTAACATTACTTAAATAAAAACAAGCACATCAAATTACGACTGCAGGTTAGTTTAATATAAAATAGGTTAACATTTAAATCATAAACGTATAAGCTGTTTTCTGTAGCGTATTAGCTAGCTAACATAAGTTGGTGTTAGCATTAGCGACTCATGCACATTTAAGGTAATTACCAACAGTTACCATCATAAACTGATAAACTGAACTGGCAAAAATGCAGTTCCTGAATAATAAAACCATGACTGACAAATGTGAATAAGGTTAGAAGTTAAAAAAACTTACCTAAAGACTCAGGTCCTATTCTAGTCATACAGGGACGTTCGAAAAACCCCATTCATGGGACGTCCAGTAACGTCCCCATATAGTCCCCCAAATAACGTTATTTTTGTTACCTTTACGGGACGTCCAGTAACGTCCCCATATAGTCCCCCAAATAACGTTATTTTTGTTACCTTTACGGGACGTCCAGTAACGTCCCCATATAGTCCCCCAAATAACGTTATTTTTGTTACCTTTACGGGACGTCCAGTAACGTCCCCATATAGTCCCCCAAATAACGTTATTTTTGTTACCTTTACGGGACGTTCGGTAACGTCCCCATATAGTCCCGCAAATAACGTTATTTTTGTTACCTTTACGGGACGTTCGGTAACGTCCCCATATAGTCCCCCAAATAACGTTATTTTTGTTACCTTTACGGGACGTTCAGTAACGTCCCCATATAGTCCTGCAAATAACGTTATTTTTGTTACCTTCACGGGACGTTCAGTAACGTCCCCATATAGTCCCGCAAATAACGTTATTTTTGTTACCTTTACGGGACGTTCAGTAACGTCCCCATATAGTCCCCCAAATAACGCTATTTTTGTTACCTTTACGGGACATTCAGTAACGTCCCCATATAGTCCTGCAAATAACGTTATTTTTGTTACCTTCACGGGACGTTCAGTAACGTCCCCATATAGTCCCCCAAATAACGTTATTTTTGTTACCTTTACGGGACGTTCAGTAACGTCCCCATATAGTCCCACAAATAACGTTATTTTTGTTACCTTTAATGGGACGTTCATTAACGTCCCCATTTAGTCCCGCAAATAACGTTATTTTTGTTACCTTTACATGACGTTCTGAGAACGTTCGCAGTCCCCTGGTGGTTACCCACATAGTTCCCGATCCGTTGCGTGTCATGACTGTAAACTCTGATATAGATCCGTTTTACTGATGATAAATCTGATTATCACTCATTCCACATCTTCAGTACGATTTCAGAACCGAGTCAGATTTCATATCTAGTATAAAGATTTTATACGGGTCCAGTCCAGAGCTGGGGCGGAACACAGCACAGAGGTCCACTGCCGCGGAGGAACACAGCGCCACGGAGGAACCGGCATTATTCAAAATCAGCGCGAGGAGCCACCAACGGGCACTTCCAACGAATGCCGGTGGCAGAAGTCCGACTCAGCAAAGGTAGGTTACACTTAAGAGTTTTTTTAATGTGTTTTTGTGCAAGTTTGTTTTGTTTATGTTGATAGTGCTGGCGATGTAAAATATCGCCAACTTATTTTTTGAATTTTGCCGTTCCACCTTAAATAACGCTGCAGTTACTGTCTAGCATTTCAGGTTACTGAGTCACTCAGGCACCATTTAAGGTGGAATATAAGAATTAAAAAAAGATTGAGCATTTAAGTGATAATTAGGATATTTTGATAGTATAAAGCTGCGCATTGGAAGAATGTAGTGATCATTGAACTGAGTCTGACATGAATTAACAGTAAATACACAAAGCGTTGGAAACACAGTTACTACGCTGTGCTAATGATATGCACCTTTTCACTAGCACCTCCTAGATGAACACCTCCTAGATGAGAGTCAGCCCTGTTGCTTCCATTCAAGGTGGGTTACATTTAAGTCAGTTCATTAAATTAGTTTTTTACAGCGTTGGATTAATCTAACGTGTTATGTTACATAAAACAGATTATGTTTATTTTGTAGGTTATAACTACAGTCTAGTTCTGTAGACAAAAAAGATCTAATGGCATGCAAGCCTACTTTAGTGCTGCTTACTTTAACTAGTTCTGCTTCGCTAATGCAACTCTTTTGTAAATTATGTTTTACAGGTTTGGATTTATCTAATGCATGTTGGAATGTTGGATGATGTATATTTCAATGGTTACACAGCATAATTTATCCAGCCAATATGTTGGGGCCACAAAATACTGAATGAATACATGACTTGTATGTGTATTATGTACAGTACTGTGTACTGAATGGAAAACTATATTTAAACTGTCATACTTGAATAAATGAGTGTACAATGTGTAGAACTGTACATACCATGAACCTTAAACACTGCTGTTTATCATTACATAATCACCTGATCACATTCTCTCAAAAGTTATATATGTATACACACACACACACACACACACACACACCTCTGTTATTTTAAAACACCTTTTGCACCAGTGGTGTAACTAGAGGGAAGGCCTGTCCCCACAAATGTATTTTTTTATTGGGCCGCTTCAGGTAACAGGATAATTTCTGGTCAGAAGTCTGACTTTAAGTAATTATAGGCATCTCAGAACATTATTTGTAAAGTTGTTTATTGATGGGTGTATGTGAAACTTTATATTTGCTAATATACATACCCTGTCATATACTTTTGTCTTAATTATTATTTATTTTATAACACCTGCTTGTCAGCTGTCCCAATAGAAATAAAATTACTTTAAATGAAGTTGTTTCATAATGATACATCATAATTAAGTACAATCTGGACATAGGCCATAGAACTGAAAAAAATTTTATTGTTTAGACCTAAGAGCATATTTTATAAGCCATTCAGGCGCATATCTAGATAGCATCGAATCGTTCACTAACTGTCACAACTGTAGTTAGCAGGGACTGTGTATTGGACACTTAATTTATGCTGGTTTACAAATAAACTGTCTCTTGTGTTTCCTTTTTAGGCTGCTCTCATAAGAAATGATGCTTCATGTCAAGTCTCAGTGTCCAAGAATGCTCTGATCAATGTAGGAAATGGCTGTTTGTTAATATTGTGTGGAATAAAAATGTTTAAGGCTGTTGCTTATGAATTATTTATTTTGTATATGCATATGTTTAAATGTAATTAATTTAAATATAACTTCCTTGTTTTAATCTATATGAAAAATATGTGTTTATATATTAAGAGTAATAAGGATCTGTACGGACCCGGGCCAGAACTTCTGGATGATTTGTACCGGATCTGGGCTAAATCACTTTTGCTATGTGGGATACATGACATTATAATAGATTTGAAATGAAGGTAAATGTACATTATATTGCAGCAGCCAGTGAGTGCCTTCTTTTGCTCTTCCGAAGTTCTTTATCTGGTACCAGAGGATGAAGATTATGATGTCTGTGTACTCAGGCTTTTAAATAAACACATTCAGTTCTAAGGTATTTAAGCTGGTTAAAAATTGTTGTTTCTGGCGGCAAATAAAGAAGCACGTAGTGAATTACAAATGGGTCAGGTTACTCAAGTAAGTTTACCCAGTACTTTGGTTAATAATTGTTTTAGAAAGCTCTCGTAAATTAACGAACATTTTTAAGAAGAGATAAAGTACTTTGTGAAAGGTGGTCTGTGTTTTAGTTACTGGAAGAAAATGACAGGGAAGAGGCGAAACAGTTGGCGTCCAGTTCAGAACATAAACGGGTGCAAGAGCCTTAATCATCAGGCAAGAAGTTAACTGTGCAGGAGGAAATGAATATAAAAAAGCGAGCGCGGTTTGATGATTTAAGTTTCTGTACTGTGGAAGTCCAGCGAGTCCAGCGCCGGCAGTGCATTGTATTAGACGTTACGCATGCATTTCAAATGAACGCATATCATTATACAAATAAACTACAAATATGGCTGCGGTGGTCCTACAAACGTCTCAAGAACGTCGAAGGAGACGTTTAAAGGACTTTCCATAAACGTTCTCTCATAGTCTCCTGAAGGTTTCGTAGTAGTCCTACAAACGTCCTAAGAACGTCGAAAGAGACGTTTAAAGGACTTTCCATGAACGTCCCCTTATAGTCCCCTGGAGGTTTCCTGGTAGTCCTACGAACGTCCTATAAGAACGTCCCCTGTAACATTTTGGCGACCAGGGGACGGCGGTTCAGGGGATGTCCCCTTGGTTCGGGGGACGTCCTGGGGACCTTTTTTTGTTAGCTGGGTAAGCAGCTCAAGTTTAGTAAATAATCATAAATGCTATGAAATCCACTTCTACAAAGATAAACAGCAAACTGCCAGTCCCTTTTCCCTTTGAGAGTAAAAAAAATGAAGCAAAAACTGACAAATAATATAAATTGTAAAAGGGCCTTTTTTGGGGTAACAAGTCTTTATTCCAGCTAAATAAAAGAACCTCCAGTTAAAAGTATAATACAAAGTATATTAAGCTTTAAAAACTGGTGTAAACGACTTACAATTTACAATCTCATTATCTGTATAAAAGCAGTGTAGGAAAATACTCTATTACTGTACTCCACTGCAGTATAACACAGCAGATTCAAAATGCTATCAGAATGTCTAAAAAAAGAAACAAAGTCAAAGCATTATAACTATAAACAGTGCAGATCTTTTCTTTAGGGAAATTACAAATAAACCCAGAGAAAATATTCTTGAAAACTGGAGAAGTTTCTGTATGAAACATCTCACGTGACAACACCATGTATCTCAGGTTTACACTACAACAAGTCTCAGATTAAAGAGAAGAGAAGACTTGAAGCTGAAGGTTTGACAGGAGTGGCAGTAAGAAAGTCATTGCTTAGATGGCAAAACAAGAATCGTAGCATTGTCTAGGTCATCCAGCACTGCTAGTTGACTATTCAAAATTAGGTGGGTAAAAACTTTTGGTAGTGCACATAGAAATCATGTAGTCATATTGGAGACCTAGGGGAAAAGTGTAGAAGACAAAAATATCTCACTGAGATGAAACTTTGGACCTGGCTGGCCCAGAGATAGCCAGAACAGTAAAACAAGAAGAGAGAGAAGTGGCTTTGTAATGGACTGACTTCATACAGTTAAATATAAATATGGCATAAGAGTGTTTCTATGGGAAAGACCAAAGAAATGTATGGGCCATTTTGTGGGCCATATAATGTAAAGCAGTGGCTTTAAAATCTTAGAAAGTGTGTGTAAGCTTATATGTATTATTAAAACTTTATCATATGTTAGGACATTTCTTTCATTGCAATGGAAACATCATATATATATATATATATATATATATATATATATATATATATATATATATATATATATATATATATATATATATAAATAAATAAATTCACACTTTTTAAAATCAGTTTTTCTGATTGTTTGTACGTCACCACGCAGAAACAATTACTATTGGCTGTCTCGGTATAAACCTGTCTGTCATCTGGGAAACGGGCCAATGGCAGCTGTTCGTGCCTCATCGGTTAAGTTTGAAAAGGCGTGTTTCAGGGAGCGCGCTACTGCTCCCTGGGTTAATTAACACCTGCTGAACTCTGGATTCTGAGCACAGAGGAGGTTCAGTGGATTTATATCCTGCACATGTACTGACGTTATCAGGTGAGAAAATGTTTTAATGTATGTAGCAAGTCTAAGTCACTGTCACTGTATTTTCAAAAGTGTCTAAACCGAGTTTCTACTGAGCCGCTGAGAAAAGTCTTATCTCTCTACCAGCTGCAGTTCTCTGTTCCTTTGTTTGACTTAAAAACGACTCAGTTCTGCTTCTAAAACTTTTCTAGTAATGAGAAACGGCCGTAGTTTATAAGGTTATTAAAATTCCTACACCAATGAAGAAACACTAAGTTTGGTATCACTGAACTCTAATGCTAGTTAACATTAATCTAGCTAATGTTAGCACCACTGGTAAAAATAAAAAAAAAAAGCCAAACTGTTTTTTATGGATCTTTTTTATGACCTGTGGGGTTTTATAGAGTGTTTCTTGCAATGAAGCCACATCTTCATGTTCCAGTTATTGCTGTTTTATGTGCTGCCCCACTAAAGCGAAGATAGTCAGCATTAGCTAGCGCTAGCTCCGCCTTAGCTACATAGCTAGCTAACTTCGTCAGCCTTTATCTGAGACGAAACACCTTATAAAATTCAGTAGTTTATGAAGGGTGTCTGCAAAAGGGCCATTTTGGCTTTTGGCATTAGAGTCAACTCTTGGTCGAGTCTTGGCCAATGACTAAACTGGGAGTCGACTCTGCGATTCTGTCGACTCCGTGTTTTTAACTGTAATCGGCTCGAGGGACGTTAAAACAGAGGATATTGTAAAACAGGGGAGTCTGTGTTCGACTTGAGCTGCATGTTGCAGGTGTTCTAGGTCAGAATGCACAAACCTGGTCTTCATGATTGCTGAGCTCCTCTTTACGAAAGGGACGAACCCTGAGGTAAACCCGAAGCTGCTGCTCTGAACAGTCTACAGACTCGCCTTGAGAACACTCAGCATAAGCCTAACCTAGAGCCTGTATAACAGCTTCATTGCACATAAGTAATTATGGTTTGCCAGCACTGACCAGTATAATCCAGTGATTGGACATTTTAAAAAAGCTGAGATACCTGTGATGTGATGCAGGACAGTCCAGAAAGTTCCAGTGAGAAAATGTGGTCACAAGCTGTGGACTGCATAGCCACCAACACACTGGAAGACAGCGGTCTGCAGCAGCACAGAGAGCTTGAAGCGGTAAGGCCGTCGCCCTCGATAGGGTTAACATTTGATGGGGTATGATGTGGGTTATGATGGGGTATGATGTCATTTTTCTGGGTTTCTTCCCGTGCAGCTGTTTGCTGGGCCAAGGCACGGGGCCGCGCAGAGGCCACACGCGAGTCGGCTCATGGAGACCATCTGCCTGGAGCTCTGTGCCGCTCACCCTAAGGGTCGGAAGATCGCCGGCGTGAGGGTGAACCGCTGGGCTGCCATCCTGTGCAACCACGGCAGGATCAGGAGGCTGGTCCGGGCTGAAGACGCAAAGGGCTAATAATAACAATTAAAGAATTATTCTTTATTTTTTATTTTATTGTTATGATTATTATTATTATTATTAACCCTAACGTTTTCTGTTATTGTTGTGTTATTAGCATTATCCATTGCATATTAAGCACTTGCACATATAAACTTTGCTGTTACTATTATAAATGTTGTCTATTAAGCTTCACATAGTAATAATTAAATAATTTAAACCATCTTCCTCCTCTTTTTCTTCACCTTCTTATTATTTCATATAATACAATAATCAAACATACATTTACACATGCATGTCTGTACACTACAGCCTTTATTGTATTGTACCACACTGATGATGCACTGTGTAGTGTACACAGCACTTACCTTGTCTCCAGGAGAAAAGGTTCTTTCTCACATGTACCTGTATTTGTGTTTATTTGAATTGTGCCTTGTAAATGTTATTTCTTTGTGTTATTTGTCTGACTTGACATATTGCACTTGTAAATAGTTCTTAAATAATTGAACAAAGTGTATTTTTTTAATTTGTCACAAATCAGTTAATAAAAGTGCCGTTCTGCCCAAATAGTGTGTTGTGCTCATTATGCACTGTGCACAAAAGGCTTTAAAGAACTTGACAAAGTGACGTTTAACAGAAATAAATTTTTATTCTTTATATTAAATTGAACAGTGAAAAAACATACACACAAGGTGAGAACATGTAGGAGTGGGTTGTTTTTTTTTTTTTTAGGCTTTTTTCCTCCCACTGTGACTCCGCACAGGTCTGCCCTCCCTATCAGCTGTGCGCTGCTCAGCCAGCCACAGTTTGACTGGCTTTCCCTCATAAGAAGAGCAGAATGAGACCCCTTTGTACGTCTGTGTCCGAAAGCCTTTTGCCTGGGCACGGGGTAGTCGGGCCTTTTTCTGTCCTTTAAGGTCTTCCCCAGCTCCTCTGCCTTCTCTTCTGGAGGTTCCAGGCTGTGGTTCTGGATATGGCTCTCGCACTGTCTTCTCCGGTCGGAGCACTGTCAGCAGTGCGAGAGCCAACCCCAGGGAGTTTTGGTGCAAAAAAAGATTGATTTTGCTTGAAATGTTTTATTTTATTTAGAGATCCCGTCCCCAACCCCAGCCAGATGGCGGCCGAGCCGCTCGAGGAGCCCAGGCAGTGCGTCTCGGAGGCTGAACACCCGAGGCCCTTAACATAAAAAAATAACGGGGGAGAGAGAGAGAGAGAGAGAGAGAGAGAGAGAGAGGGCAAACGTACGACTAAAAATGGGGCAACTGCTTTTTTTTACATGCATATATGCACTTTTATTTCAATTCTGTTCGTTGACATATATATACGCTGAAAAAAGGAAACGTACTTTCTAGCTTTTAGACTTCCGGAGGCGTAAATCCTCTGGATTTTGTCGTTGGTTGGTGGACGATTCTCAGTCTAGCAGTGACACTGAGGTGCTTAAAGTCAAGTCAAGTCAATTTTATTTATATAGCGCTTTTTACAACGATGTTGTCTCAAAGCAGCTTTACAGAGTTTTGAAAACAGTTATAACATATATCCCCCAGTGAGCAAGCCAGAGGCAACAGTGGCAAGGAAAAACTCCCTCAACTGGAGGAAGAAACCTTGGGAGGAACCAGACTCACAAGGGGAGACCCATCCTCCTCTGGTCAAACAGTATTTACAGTTTGAACTAAATACCAAAGAAAGGAGTCTCTGTTTGAAATCTGGATAGCAAAGCTTTAGAAGCTGCACAGATAGAGGCAGTGTATGACTGAGGCAGTCTCTGGCTGAGGCAGTCTATGACAGTCTTTATGTAAAGTGGGCGTGAGCTGAAACAGTCCCATCCTATCTCAGTGCTGGTGCATCTGGATGGCACAGTGATGTAACTGAGGGTGTAGCAGTAAATGGACAGGTGAGCTGGCTGGTGATGGTGGGGTGATGGCCCGATGATCAGTCCTTCAACAGCCTTCAACAGACAGGAGGACAGTCATTTCCTCAGGAAGAGTAAAGAGAAAGAGTTAGTTGGGCTCAGGAGTAAGACTGTAGAGAATATGAATTTTCAGAATTTTAGAGTGTGGTTGGTGACTCCGGCAGATCTAACTATAACAGCCTAAACTAAAAGGAGAGAACCAGAAGGTAACATGGACATGAGAGTACCCTGAGACACTGGGGTCCCCCCACTCCACCATCAACAAACCTGTGTGATCGCGTGAAGTGGTGGAACAACAGCACCAACATCTCAGTTTACCATAAACCTCTGTGTCCAAGAACCCCCAGATCTCCTGCCTTTATCTAAAAGAGAAACTTAATTACAAAAAGCTACACTAAACAAATATGTTTTTAGTCTAGACTTAAATATTGAGACTGTGTCAGAGTCCCGAACATTAACTGGGAGATTATTCCACAATTTTGGGGCTTTGTAGGAAAAAGCTCTTCCCCCCATTGTAGTCTTCTGAATTTTAGGAACTATTAGAAAACCAGCATCCTGTGATCTGAGTGAACGTGGCGGTTCATAATAGGAAATTAAATCTTGCAGGTACTCCGGTGTGAGACCGTGCAGGGTTTTATACGTCAGTAATAGAATTTTATAGTCGATACGGAATTTAACAGGAAGCCAGTGTAGCGCTGATAAAACTGGACTGATGTGATCAAATTTCCTGGTTTTAGTTAGTACTCTAGCTGCAGCGTTCTGAACTAACTGAAGTTTATTCAGGTTCCTGCTGGAGCATCCTGACAATAATGCATTACAGTAATCTAGCCTTGAGGTTATAAAGGCATGTATCAACTTTTCAGCATCAGACACAGATAACGCATTTCTTAACTTTGAAATGTTTCGTAGGTGAAGAAACGTCAATTGTTACACCAAGATTTTTGGCTACTGAACCAGGAACTACAGAGAAGTCAGCAAGATTTAACATTAAATCTGAACATGTAGTCCGAGCAGCCTTTGGGCCGAGGAGGAGAACTTCCGTTTTATCTGGGTTTAAAAGAAGGAAGTTCTGTAGCATCCAAAGTCTAATATCTCTTACACAATCTTCTATCTTATTTAATCTGGATTTGTCATCTGGTTTGGCTGATATGTACAGTTGTGTATCATCGGCATAACAGTGGAAACTAATTCCATGTCTATTTATAACTGAGCCTAATGGTAGCATATATAGTGTAAATAACAGAGGACCTAAAACAGAACCTTGTGGAACTCCATATTTCACTTTTGTAGTGTTAGACGATACATTATTTATCTTTACAAACTGAAAGCGATCACTAAGGTAAGATGTGAACCAGGATAACGCTGTTCCTGTGATTCCAACTATATTTTCTAACCTGTCCAAGAGAATAGTGTGATCTATAGTGTCAAAAGCTGCACTTAGATCTAGTAACACCAGTAGAGATACGTGGCCCTGATCAGAGGCAAGAAGAAGATCATTTGTTATCTTAACTAAAGCTGTCTCTGTGCTGTGATGTGGCCTAAAACCAGATTGGAATTTTTCATATATGTTGTTCTTATGTAGATGAGAACAGAGTTGTCGAGCTACAGCCTTTTCTAAAATCTTAGAGATAAAAGGTAAATTGGAAATAGGTCTATAACTAGACAGTTCTCTGGGGTCAAGATTTGGCTTCTTTATCAAGGGTTTTATCACAGCTAGTTTAAAAGACTTAGGTACATGACCCAGACTAAGAGAAGAGTTGATGATAGTTAAGATAGGTTTAATAATAGCTGGTAATACTTGTTTCAATAGGCTTGTTGGAATCATATCAAGTGTGCATGTAGCAGAAGTTGAGGAAGAGATAAGTTTTTCTAGTTCTGTCTGCTGTAGTGGAGAAAATGTTTCTAGTCTTTCTTCTAAAATCACATTTTGTGCTGTTTGAGCCAAACCGGATGAAGGATAGGTTACTCGTATTGGTAGAACTTTTTGTCTAATATTCTCGATTTTGCTATTGAAAAAGTCCATGAAATCATTGCTGCTGTGGTTGGCGGGTATTTGAGGTTCAGATCCTGCCTGATTTTTGGTAAGTTTTGCGATGGTGCTAAATAAAACTCTAGGATTGTTTTTGTTGTGTTCGATGAGTGTGGACAGGTATGCTGAGCGTGTTTTAATAAGTGCCTTTCTGTAACTGCTAAGGCTGTCCTTCCAAGCAGAGTGAAATACCTCTAGCTTGGTCACTCTCCATTTGCGTTCTAATTTCCGTACTGTCTGTCTTAAGGTGCGTACTTCATTGTTGTACCACGGAGCGAGCTTTTTTTGTTGCATCTTTTTAATTTTTATAGGTGCAACGTTGTCTAAAGTTAGTCGGAGCGTATTTTCTACGCAGTCAGTTATTCTGTCTAGCTCGGTTGGGTCTGATGATGGAAAAATTATGGTTGATAAATCTGGAAGAGTTTCAATAAAGTTCTGAGATGTATTTGGCATTATTGAACGTTTCATGCAATAACGGGGTGATGTACATACATTTTTACTAAGACTCAATTCATATGAAATTAGGTAGTGATCTGAAACTACTGAAGTCTGTGGAAGAACAGTAAGATTATGTATATCAACACCTAAAGTCAAAACTAGATCTAGTGTGTGATTACAGGAATGTGTAGGCCCTATTACATTCTGAGTGAGACCTATAGAGTCTAAGATAGATGAAAAAGCCTTTTTTAATGGATCTGCTGAGTTTTCAAAGTGAATATTAAAATCTCCTGCGATTATTAGTTTTTCAGCGCTCACTGCTAGATCTGCAACAAAGTCACTAAATTCTTTTAAGAACTCAGAATAAGGTCCTGGTGGTCTATAAATGCTGACTAGGGTGAGTACACTTCTATTAGTGGTCGGATTGGTGATGTTTATGAGAAGAATTTCAAAAGAATTGAAAGTGAGATTGTGTTTCTGACTTATGTCTAATGAATTTTTATGAATGACACATATACCCCCTCCTTTACCGGACAGTCTGGGGCTGTGTACATACTTATAGCCTATGGGGGTGGCTTCATTTAATGCCAAATATTCCTCAGGTTTAATCCATGTTTCTACGAGACATAACACATCAATTTTATGGTAGGTTATTGTATCATTTACAATGACAGCCTTAGAGTTCAGTGATCTTATATTAAATAAACCAAACCTTAATTCAGAAACACTGCAGCTAGACACTGGATCTAATATTCTTATATTAACTAAGTTATTTAAACAAACTGATTTAGATTTTCTAAGTTTGTGTTTAATTCGGGGCAGTGAAACAGTCCAGCAGCAGCACTGCTCAGTCTGATCCACTCACACCAGCACAACACACACTAACACACCACCACCATGCCAGTGTCACTGCAGTGCTGAGAATGACCCACCACCCACATAAAACCTGCTGTGGTGATCCAGACCACTGGAGAACAGGGTGAATAGGGCTAAGAAAATATGCAGAGAAACAGATACAGTCTGTAATTTTAAAACAGTGCTCCTATATGGTAGGTAGAGCTGATAAAATGGATGCGTGTAGATCAGTGTTTATTAAACATTTAAGCCTAAAATGCAGCACTTATTCTGTCTGCGGATATAGTTTTTCTCTTAAGTGAAAACTGACCGTGGATAATGAAACTTGCAGTGCAGCACACCCTTGAGCAAGAGGGATTTAAAGGACACCTTTCCACCAAGTCTTAAGTTCTGTCCAATTCATCTGTACGGTGAGGCAATTGGAGAAAAGACGGTATTGCATTTGTAGTTGATTTTACTCCCATCACAGCCAGCACACTGACCTCATTCTCGGTATTGCATTTGTAGTTGATTTTGCTCCCATCACAGCCAGCACACTGATCTAGAAAAATAATAGATAGAAAAATGAATTTTAATCGCCTTCTTAAACATATTTAGCTGATTTCATACTGAATGCAAAAACTCATTGCCTATAGGAGAGCAGGAGGCATGTCTGGTAGATTCCTCCAACATGGATGAAGGACTACTTATTTTGGAGAGCGCTGCCCACATTAATGCCCAACTGAGGAGTGTTGTGCAGCAAGTGGTGTGAAAGCAGCTTTTAATCTTATACACAAACTCAACACTTAAAGACAAAATGAATATTATTGTATTGTCAAAAAAGACAAAAGGCAACTGGTCTCTCACTGCAAAAGACTTCACAATGATGACAAAGATATCAACAAAGTTTTTAACACTGAAAGGTTAGTGAAATTACCAGCTTACTTTTCAAGTCAGTGTTTTCAGCAAGTGCCTTTCTATATCCTGGAGTGCACATTTATCTGGAAGAGGTAGAATAATGTCTTCTGGCAGACATCATGAAGAGCCTTAGACTAATTACACTTTAAAACTTAGTTATAATTTTGTTTTACCTTCAGAGGTGTGGGGGCAGGACAGATTTCCTGGAGGATGCTGTTTTAAAAAAGCAAAGCACCTGAAATCAAAATGACATGCACATACAAAATTCATCAACAGGCTTTTTTAAGCATGGAAAACATTCTGACAATTATCAGCCATGCTTACTGGGTAATTGCTGATTTTGACTGAATTCACACACATAAGAAATTATATAGATTAGGAAAGAAGAAGGAGAAGTTATTCATTCATTCATTAAATCAAATGTCTGGTGGTTTGCGCTTTAGTTTTTTGCAGTGCTGCACTAATCTAGCTTACGAAGGTGGAGTGGGTCTTAGGAAGACCTTGATTCTAACTTTCTAGGTCAGACTGTGGCTCAAACTGATAAGAGAGAACAGACACCATTGTAACAATAGCAGTGTTTACACCTGCCCAGGAAGGAAGCTGCTCTCAGGTATGTAAATCTATTCTAGTAGGCCCCAAACATTTTGACACTTTGTGAAACTGAGGTGTTTAAACACTCCAGCATCAGCAGTGTCTTATCCACTCACACTACTAACACATCACCACCAAGTCAGTGTCACTGCAGTGCTGAGAATGATTCACCACTCACATAATACCACCTGCTCAGTGGTGGTCCTGACCATTGATGAACAGGATATAATAGTATACAAAGAAACAGATGAACTACAGTCTGTAACTGTAGAACTACAAAAGTGCAAAATTAAAATGATACAGGACAGTATAAAAAAATGTTAATTTGGCACAGTATCTGTTTGACGTTGCTACAAAAGTATGAGAAATATGAATCTAAAATACAAATACATACACTTCCAGAGTATTCAGAGTAGGAAAAGAATGCAGAAGGTTAAATGAATGGACACTTTTATAAAATGAATAAAATAAAGTACAATACAAGCTAAAGGAAAAGACAGGTCTGTAAGCTGAGAGCAGTGAAGCTAGAGTAATATAAAGTTTTTACCTTACACTGAGGTGTTTTTCTTATTCGCCTTTTTCACAGTTCACCTGGAATAGCAAATGAAGTCATTTAAGAATACGTATTAGGTTACATAAATATCAGTGACATATCTCCTCCACTTTTGACCATCTAGACCATCAGGCTTTAAGTAAAGTAGTTAATTATGTAATAAATATAGTAAGTTTTCTTTGGGGACTATTTTGCCTCACAGCGCCCTATATGTACCCTTCACCATGACAAGGTTATTGACAACCATTTCACGTAGTAACTATATGTGAGGGAGCTTTTAGAGGTGGCCTTCTGGTTCCATTCACCACAACTGCAAATAGACTCACAAATAGTTAGTTGTGTCAGCCCAAACCACACTGACTGACTTTGTTGACATCTCCACCATTTAATAATGCAGAATTTACATCATTGCAGAAGTCGGTGGAGTTCCCCTTTAAGTAAAGGAATATAACGCAGGTGTTACAGGTGTGCCATTGATCAAGGGTTTTATTAAAGACCGCGAGATTAGGAAACTGTTACCGAGCTAACATGATTATTATCACAGTTTTGTTGTGCTTGGCTAAAATGTTTCAATATTTTGTAAATATATCTAATTTTACTACGTAAGGTCACGTTAGCTAAGTGAATTATTCAACAGCGCGGAGACCCACTCAAATTACCTGCAGAAACAAGCTTACTCCAAATACCGTTCTTCCTGAAGTCTTCATAAAAGACTATATGCTGTTGCTGTTTGAGCTGTTAGTGTACCTGTACATGACCGAATGATAACTGATGTCTGAAAGCAGCACTTCCATGAACAAAAAGCACTTTCTTAGAAAATATTAGAAATGTTTTTAAATTGTATCTCACATCCTTGTAAGCAGCTTAGCTCCCCAACCTCGAATATGATCTAAAACATCAGACTGTCTCAAACTTTAACGGACTTTAGCTAGCTAGCTGGCTAACGCTAACTGAGGTAACTTGTCTAGTTTAAACTACAGACCGCTTTAGCAGATCTTAATCATTAATAGTCAACTAAACAGAACTACATACTGAAATCTATATGGTTAAGAGATGTTTTTCTTGCCGTAAACTGAGTTTTCACGTTGCTCCCCCGGACCGTTGAGAATCTTCCTGTCGGAAACAGCAGCAGCAGCGCGCGCCTGACCTCGGCGGTTCTTCAGCTTTAATAAAGCGGCACGCCGCCGCCTGTGAGCAGTCATTAGAATAAGGCAACTGAAAGATTGATTCATTTGATAATAATGCTAAAAATGATTAAATAATCCATCCTTAACATTTGTCATAATAAAAGCCTACGACGGCCTTTTGAGATTGAATTTTCTTCTACTAATACGTTTCTATCATTTATTTATTTACTTACTTACTTACTTACTTACTCACGTATTACTTATTATTAACCCATAAAACATTTTACAGTAAATTATAGATAAATGTCATTCGCCAGGGGTGAGGCTGTAACGGTTTTATACACCAACGGTTAATCACCGTGGTCCGAGGGCGGCCCAGCAGTGGCATATAGTCGTCATGAAGGAACAGCTAAAAGTTATTCATTAATAAATCACACAATGATACTATCTATTTATAGTCTTTTTTTCAAGTTGTCCGCCTGGACAACTTGAACTGGAAAACATGTATCCGATGGTAAACAGGGGTGGCTAATGAAGACACAACTGCAGTCATTTGTCACATTAATAATCAGTGGGCCTGTTATGAAGAAACAGCAAAAAGTTATTAATTAATAAATAACACCGTGGTATTATCTATTTATACATAGTCCTCCTCACGACTTGATCACAGTTGAAATTTCAGGCATTTTGGATGTTTATATTTTGATAACTTGTTCTCAGAGTTGTCCAACTTTCTCAGTCTTTTTACAAATATAGCTCTGATCATCAGTCTAGACAATTAAAATTCCCTCATTTCTTGCATGGCTTCCTGATAATTATTAGAAAAGTTATGAAGCTGTACATCAATATCATCCTATTAGACGACGGGCTAGTCTCATCGCTGTTTCCACCTCAGCTCGTTTATGAAATTCCTTTGTAACTAACCCCAAGGTCCAGACCTGCTCGTGGTAGTTATGGCCTTGGTACGTATACAGTTGGCTTTATATTATCAAGAACAGTGAAAACATCTACATCTTTATCCATCCACCTCTGTTTTGCTATCACTGTACGACCTGAATACGGCTAAGCAGACAGATAAACTCTTCGATAAATGACAGATGACTTGTCTTTTTTTTTATTGACTCTGTTGCATGGGTGGAAAGTCTGTTCCTAGGTCAAGATCCTTTAGTCCCTTCGCAAGACGCAAACTTGTGCAATGTCAAATTTGATGTGGCCAGTGTTTCTTGGGCCTTTTTGAGAACAGCAATGGCCTCTTCACAAGATAGAAATGAGATGAGACCATCATCGACATAGAAATGTTGTTCCACAAGGCGTCTTGTCCTGCCATCAACATCCTTATGATCGACGGATGCTTTCCGGAGCCCATAGATTGCCACAGCGGGTGATGGGCTATTGCCAAATACGTGCACTCTTGTGTGGTACTCTGCTATAGGTTCCTCCAAATTGTTGTTTTGGTGCCAAAAGAAGCGAAGGAAGTTCCTATGATCCTCTCGCTCTAAGAAACAATGGAACATCTGCTTGATATCTGCAGTGACTGCCACTCGCTCTTTGCGGAACCATATTAGCACGCCGTGTAGGGTATTGTTGAGATTGGGACCTGTAAGAAGAACAGCATTGAGAGACAGTCCGTGATGATGCACACTAGAGTCAAAGACCACCCTTATCCTTTCTGGTTTATAAGGGTGATCAACTCCAAAGAAAGATAAGTACCAGCACTCCTCTTTTTCGTTCAGTGGCAGTGCTTGTTCTGCATGTCCGTTGTTGAATATGTTTTGCATAAAATCCACAAACTGCTTTCTCATTAAAGGTCGATTCTTCAGTATTTGAAGTGAAGTGTTGGATGGCTTGCTATTCGTTGTGGGAAGGCGTGGTCTGGGCAAGCGGAATGGCAGTGGAGCCACCCAACTGTTTGTGTCTTCCTGGTAGACTTCTTTCTCCATTATCTGCAAGAAGGCTTGCTCCTCGATTGAGTAAGAAGGCTTTTCATCTGCACTTGTTTGTTCAAAAACAGTTTCTCCCATGACGTCGGCCTCCTCTAGCCTGATTCTTTGTCCAAAATTGGGGAACTTAGTCTTGTGATGACTTTGGCAGCTAAAGTTTTCCTTTACTTGAATACTGTTTTGTCATTGGAAGAGGTAGCTTGGTCGACCGTTGTCCAAGATGTTTGTCTTGAGAACATTTATCTGAGAAGGTTTGTGTGCACTGTCAAGACAAATGTCTCCCACTATAACCCGACCCAGAGCTAGTCTGTGCGAATGGAGCATTTGGAGGCCCATTCCATTACTCAAGTGCCTTGTGGGCCTGAATGACGTCTCTACCCAGCAGCAAGTTCAAGCACCTTCAAGTGACTCCACAATAAAACGAGTCGCTCTTCTCCCAGTCACCTCCAAAACTCCTGCACAAGTCTTAAGAATGTATGGAGAAGTGTTTTTGGTAATGGCAAATGTATCAAAGAAAGGAGACCTGGCCAGAGACTTGTTGCTTTGGTCATCCAGAATTGCACAAGTTCTGCCACGGTGATTTTGTGAATAGACGTGGACGAGGCAGATCTTGGCACACGACCATCCAACTGACCTATCTCCACACACCTCTGTGCATATGGAGTGGATTGTCCATGGTGCAGGACCAGCATGGAGAGCAGTGATATGTGAGTTGCTGCCACATTCTGCACAGTGGATTTCTGTCTTACAGTTCTTAGCCTGATGGCTGGAGGAGGCGCAGCATCAGAAACATATCTGGTTCTGTTTCAGGTAAGCCTTACGTTCCTCCAAAGACTTCTCCCGGAATGCTCTACATTTTTTGAGTGCATGTGGCTTTTTGTGGATGGGAAACTCTTTGTTAGGATCCCAGACTTTTCTTTTGATGCTTTGCCTTCTCTTATGATTAACCACTTCCATCCTGTTGACAGAGATAGACGTTCTTGTTCTGTTGTGCCTTTCCAGATAATTTTCCACTTTGGAGGTCCCGATGGTTTGTGGAGCAAAGGACCTAAAGCTGGGGTCATTTCTCATGCTGGCTTCATTTCTAGTAAAGGCAGCAAAAATAAAGAAAGGAGGGAATGACACAAGATGATCTTTCTTGTACCTTGTTCCATATGTCACCCACTTTTCCTGCAGCCCGAACGAAAGTTTGTCAACTATAGGATGAATTTCACGTGCAGTATCAAGGTAAGAAAGTCCTGGTATGTACCCTTCGCTCTTGGCAGAGTCTATTTCCAAAAGAAGGTCCCCTTGTAAGTCACGTAGTAGATGGGGGTCCTTATTTGTGATTCTGGGAAAACGTTCAAGCTTATCAAACAGAGCCTTCTCCAAGGCTTCGGGAGAGCCAGAACACTCTTGCAACCTCTCCCCCTCTTTAGTAAGTCCGATTGATGGATTGTTGATGTGCGCAGCTCGGTGGCGTTTGCGTGTTGCAAGGATTCGTCGCCTAACCATTTGGTCAACAGGTCCTCACTGGCCGTTAGTATAAGCCAACTGACCATGTAGCTAACTGTCCATTTCCTGCTTCCTGGCTCACCCATATAAAATGAACACCAAACAATAGCACCTCCTGGTGGCGGGAAGTAACATCTGCCAGAACAACTTCAGTTAAGAGTAAATGGGGAAGGCTTCGGGAAGGAGGTCGAGTGCATGTGATATGCAGTGTGAGGTGGATTAATCCTGAGCTGCTGCTTGGCACCGCTGTGAGCCATGAAAGGCAGATGAGCATCTCTGTGCCATATGTTCAGGAGGGTGAACAGAGACGGACGATCCCGTCAGCTCCCTCCTTCTCCAAACACATCACCCACCTGTTGACCGAGTGTGCTCTGATAATGAGGCGGGTCAGGCAGAGGGGAGGTGTGTACGGTTTTAAACATTTTTAGGAAATTTTATGCATTTCTTGTCTCATTTTGTAAAAGAGAAGGAGCAGGGCTTGCCTGCTTGGTTAAGTTTTGGGTTTGACTTTAAAAGCAACGCAACAATTTGCTTTTATCCTGCTACATAACATTTACATGACCATGTCATAAGCATATCATGGCAGCAGCCTATGATGTCATGACTTATTACCTTTACTTGTATTTATAATGACAGATTCTGCAAATTGTTTATATATATACCAGTATGTACTGATGTATATTCTCATCATGACATCCAACATTACAACATCTGACAATTAACAATAATAGTAATATGGCACTGGAGATGACATGGTTATGCTGTCATCATGTCAACGGTACATAGCAGGGTTCAAGATAAAGTATTAATACAAATGGGTATTTTACTCCATTTCAAATACATATGGACTATTCTTCCATATAGGTACTCCATCTGCTGGAGTTTCTCCTTGGCACTGGTCACCGGTTGGATAATTTTGGTTGGCCCAGCAACACTTCTGCAGTGCTAAAAATGATCCACCACTTAAATAGTACCTGCTCTGTGGTGGGTCCTAACTATTGAAGAGCAGGGTAAAGGGGATTCATAAAGTATACAGACAAACAAATGGACTAGTCTGTTAAGAACAGCGAAGTGTAAAATACAAATTGTATAATTTAAAAAAGAGGTTTAAAATCTAAGCAAGCCAAAGTGTCAAATGTCAGTGCTCATTCTGCTCAAATGTGTAATAGCAGGTAAGTGTTATTTTGGCAAATAAAAATGGGGACTTTTACTTTGAAAAAAAATAAAATAAATACAATTCTCAGTAAAATGACATAGTAGTCCATATTAATGTCATGTCAAATATGTATATGCTATAAATGTGTATTTAGACATTTATGAATATGTTATGTTTTTGTAGGTTGTTATGAATGTGTTATGTAGACAACCTTCAAATAATTATTTATTTTATTTCCAGTAAAAAGTGTTATGTTATTTTTGTTCAGTGTCAGGAGAAAGGCAGACAACATACAGTATATTTAAAAGAAAATCACACACCAATCAATTTGTCAGTATGTACTGTGTCCACTCTTTTTAGGACAGTTTCTATTCTCTTCACTACTCTTATGTATAGAGTTTAATGCAAAAGTTCACCCCAGTCAAATAACATGTTCTGATGGTTTTCTAAGTGAAAAACACACATCGTCATATTTCAGTGCATAACAACTGATCTTATCACTTTCTCTACTTTCAGTGAAAATTCATGTAAAGCGGTTTTAATTGAAGCAATTTAGAGCATTTCTATTGGTCCAATAATCATATAGTTTATATAGTTTTTATTTAAAATAATTAAATAAATAAAATTGCGCAAGAAAATATATTTTTTATTCCCAATGTGTTCAAACAAACTGTAAATAGAAGAGGTTTGCAGTAAAATTCTATGTAAGTTCTTTCTCTGTAAACTACACATGAACTCATTTTCTCATAGAAAAACATGTTAACTGTCCAGCAGCCCCCAAACCTTGCCATATGACTGTACCTACATATGCATTATACATATGAACCATATTATTATTACATACATGCACTTACATAATACATAATTCATATTGGTGATATGTATGACCCTGCATCCCAAGGAGGTATTAAAACAAACCTGTGTGTGTGTGTATGTGTGTGTGTGGAATGGAGGTCTGGCGTCGGGTGTTGTCTCACAAAAGGCGTGTGTACTCTGGAGGCTGAGGCATTCTTAACCCATCCTGCAGGCTGTTTGATGCCATACATGTCACCCGCTGATAAAAATTTCAAAAAGTCCTCTCCTCTTTTCTCCTCCAGCCGCACGCTCGTCGAGGAGCTGTCATCTTTTCCCGCCGTCTGTGGAGAAGGATCAAAGAGGGGAGGGGGCGGCTGCAGAGAGACAGGGAGAAGGAGAGGGAGGGAGCGAGAGAGAGAAAGAGAGAGATTTTCGGGGTGAACCAGAGGACGCCGCCTCGCTCCCTAAACAGGGTAACCCACTTACTGGGAGCTTCAAGAGAAGTTGCTTTTGCTATAAACATATTCAATTAAGACATCAAGCCTCCAACTGTGGTGCCAATGCAGCAAATGAGGTTTTGGGGTCTTCTCAGGTTGGTAAAGCAGACTCCTTTTGATGAAATAATCATTGCATAGCGGATTGGAGCATCAGTTCTGGCCTGGGTTCGAACCCTACTGCAAAAACATAAAGCATAATGAGCTCAGTGTGCTGGCACAGAGATGGATTTAATGACTAGAGCCCCCCAAAAACAGCAACAGATTCTGTTTAAAATGCACACTTCAGTTGGAATTCTGCCCCCTCTTTAATAGCGTCTCATCATTACATCAATGCAGCTGGAGCTGAGTATATGTGCACGCTGGCTTCTTCTTTTTTCATTTATTTATTTAATTTTTTAGCCTGAATCGACTTCATGGCACTGCGGTTGACCCCGATGCCGCTAGCCTGGCGTACCCCAAAGCCTCATGTTCTTTAATTCTCTGTGACAGATTCAGAGTCTTCACTCTCACCTCCCCCCCCCTGCTCACCCCAAGCCCGCCAGCATAGTGACATGCAGCAGCATCAGCTAACAAGGCCATCCGAGACCTGCTGCCACAGGACGTCCCGCTGATCAAGGGCTCTGTGCCCCCCCCTGGAGGCGAAACGCAGCGTCTGCTTGTTTGGCAGTTACACTGTTTACACGGCAGCTTACATCAGCACGGATGGGGGCCGTGAAGCATGGCTGTAAAGGAGGAGGAGGGCCTTGTACAGACAGGCCTGAGGCGCTGATGGAAATGCAAGGGCGGGTTGGGGGGTGTGAACTCCGCTACCCCGAGCCCCAGCCGCCGCGCTCTGCTTTAAATACGATGGAGATGATAGAGATGTTCTGGCTTTGACGTGACGCTGTTGGATTATTTGTGACAATCTGATTAGGACACCATGCAATACCGCCTCCTGCCGGCAGAGGTCACTGCAGCCACTGTTTCTCGCTCCTATCATTAAACTCAGTCGTTTGAATGGTAGAGACATTGACACCTATACTTACCATTAAAGTTTTAATACAAATGAGCACATTTTAGAACAGAATCACACAGTGCTAATAACAAAGCCCCATTTTATCTTCTTGTTATAATGTCAGCAATTGAACCCTTCAGCTGTGGACCAAAAGAGACTCAGTACATATTTTTAAAAAGGAATTTCAGTCAAGTTTTCAAAAAGATGTAAAATAAAGACATTCACAATCATTTGAATTGTTCACAGTGGTGTTGATAGGAACCAGACGTCTGAGGTGTACAGCACCTCAGTGCATGATACTGCTTTGACAGTAGTTTTTGAGAAAGTTTTAAGGACAACCAGTCCTCAATTAAAACCTTTCTTTCTGATTTACCACTATTATCACCAAGGTACAGAAAACAGAGGGTCCTGGGGGGTCTAGGACCTTGTAATTAACCTCACTGAAAATAACATGAGGGTCATGTTAATGGATGCTTGACTACAATTTCATTGTTTTGCTGCTTCTCCCACATAAATAATAACTAGAACTAACTTGTGATGTATCACTGCCAGCTGGTTGACATATGTTCTAACATATTTGTAAATTAAAAACTTTCCCAATTTTTTTAGAGTTTGGTGGAAAGACCAAATGTGTAAGATGTATCACCAAACTAGAGAACAACATTTCCAAGAGAAGATTTGTTAAACCAGTTAGCACCCTCTACAGCACTTCTAAGTAAGAATGCTTGGTATGCTTTGACGGATCGGTTGACTTCGCAAAGAACGTATATATATATATATATATATATATATATATATATATATATATATATATATATATATATATATATATATACTCACACACATCCATTATTTGCCGTTTAATCTCGCTAGTCAGGATCACGGGGGCTAATGCCATTCCCAGCATCATCGGGCGAAGGCAGGTACAGTTCGCCAGTCCATCGCATGACCAACATTTTTTCACTCACTCTCACCTAGGGGCAATTTAGAGTGACCAATCAACCCAACATGCATGTCTTTGGACAAGTGGGAGGAAACCGGATAACCCAGAGTACCCACGCAAGCACGGGAAGAACATGCTAACTCCACACAGCCCAGACTGGGAAGCGAACCTGGATTGTCTTGCTGTGATATAAATATATCGTCGCTGTCCAATGAAAAACAAGTATCTCCAAAATTGCAATTTTACAGGAGAGGCCAAAAACATATTTTACTTTCAATGTAATTCAATGGAACCAAAATTCTTTCCAAGCACTTGGAGCACTTCTTTTGTTACATTCAACATGAAAGTTTCACACAATGTAAACAACCATTTGCGTGCTCAAATGATGTAGAAAACTTCGACAAAAATGGAGATACATGTTTTTCATTGGACAGCGACGATATATATTTTCTGAGAATGTATAGTAAAAGTTTTACTGGCTTGACCTCAACCTTTGTTTGTTTCAGAGCAAACAGATACTATGTGGGACAATTTGACCTGTAACATTATAAATTAAATTTTCTTTTTTTTTTAGCATAATAGAAGAATTAAATTCCTCAGACATCTGGTTCCTATCACCACCACTGTGAACAATTCTGAAATAGCAGGTTTCTCTAGAATGGAGCATTTCATGACAAACAGCTCTGAACTGTTAATCGGTATTGGTCTAGGGGAATTTGTGAAGCTCATCAGAAGTGCTCAGTGTTCTCTATGACTCTACACTCATACTCTATACGTATGAAATCATACAGTAAATTACTTCTCCTGATGGTTATATGGAGGTTCAAGTCAAATCACCAGCCTAAATCCCCTTTGCTAGCATAAAGCAGCTGATACAGCAACAACTTTATTAAGCGTGGTCGAGTTCAGAAAGTGTATGACTTGCTTTGGCTCGGAGGTGCGTTGTGTCCACAGACCAGACATCACGTGTGTGAGTGGATGCCAGGTGTGGTCAGTGTGGGTGAAGTCCTTTAACAAAGAGGCCAAAAGTCCACAGCTGCCATTACTGCAGGTCTTCGGGTGACCCCCTCAATTCCTCAGACCAGATTGTGCTCTCTCTGAAGAGATTGCTTCACGTTTGTGGCTGCGTTAAGATCTTTTACTAAAAGGGTTTTTGGGGATGAAGCTGGTGAGATTTATAGGATTATCCCCCATCCTTACCCCACCCCCTGCTGCCACAGTCCTCCAATACTGTATATGTGTCCTTGTACTGGAAGATGTGACCCTTGTGTCTCATGTAAGCTCTGAATTGAGGTGTTTACTTAGACACTACAAACTTTAGATTTTGTGACTGGCCTCAGGAGCATGTTGTTGATAAATGAATTTTAGTTTTCATTCATATTTCACCTACATTTAAAAATCTACACCACCAGCCACCACATTGAAAACTATTCACTCTTCAGTATCAGGAAAAAATAAAACAGAAAATCTGACAAAATCTGAAAATTTGCATTCCTTTATATATTATTATTTTGTGTTTATCACATATTTTATGATCAGACGGAGGAAAAAAGAACAGTTTACATGAATTTCAGAATTTCTCAGTATTTGGTAGTGTTTCCCCACTTTTGCTATTATAACAGTCAGGTTTAACATAGACTCTAATCAGTAAATCAAATCCACCTGAGAGTCTTCTGAACGTTTCAACTTGAAGGGATAAGAATTTGAATAGTGACTTAGAAATTTTATCCAGTTTAAGATTCAATATTATTTATTTAAGATCAGAGCAACACGGGTATGTTTTGGGAAATTTGGGTACATTTGGACATATTTGAGAGATTTGGATATATGCAACTGCGAGCGATGTAGAGAAGGACGTTTAGGAATCCTGGTTGTGCTTCAGACCTCCACAGCTGGACAAATCTGACTTTTGGGAGAGCATTTAAAAAGTGAGCGACTCACTATAGTCATCAGATCTTAATCGGTATGTTGCAGAATGTCTCCGCTTTAGACGTGAAAGCATCCGCTGACTGACCGAGTGTGCATTTAGCGACAATTTGGTGCTCCCCAGAGTGCACGTCATTTATTGACTTCCACTCATATACATTTCCACTCGGGAGAAAACAAACGAAGACTGTGCAGTTAAAGAATAACTAACCAAGAACATATGAGTCTGGGGCTGCGATACCACACTGCACTCTCCAAACATGTCTTCTTCCCAGTTCAATTAATCTCCCTGCTTTAAACAGGAAGACTGTCCCACTCTGGATCTCTGCATTACCAAGCGTATGGAACTCAATAACAACAAGTCTTATATTTCTTAAGTCATATGATCTATTAGGGGGTGGAAAACCTTTCTCTGATGGTGAGTTTCTCTGCAGTGACACTGACATGGTGGTGGTGTGTTAGTGTGTGTTGTGCTGATGTGAGTGGATAAGACACAGCAGTGCAGCTGGAGTGCTCAGTGACCTCAGTGCTTAGCGATTAGCATAGCCACTTCACAACTCGCTCTGGTCATGTTCTCCTGTGCCTCACGTTGCTGCTGTGAGACCAGGTTTCTCTGCCCTCTCGTCCCCTGAGCATTACTATATCTCCATGCTTTGGTTCATAATGTCTCTTATACTTAATTCCTTCATTACAGCAATAGTCTCCTGGTATAAGAAACACACACATATGCAACGTCTCTCTATGAACAATCTCTCTTGTAATGATCGGTTCTCACTGTCGACTTTGCATTTTTTGACGTAGCCGTCACTGCATACCACTCGGTAAATTCAGATCCAGTCAGAAAAATAATGATGCTTACATTTAGATAACTTCCATTGCTAACACAGCAATGACACGTACTATACGTGTATGCATTGCTGTTACCATCAGGTGAAAGGAAAAATTGCAAAGTACCGACGGCCACCAATAATTACAAGCGATGCCGGACTTTGGACACACCTGTCCTAGATGTTTTTGTCAAACTCTAATCTAGGGAGTGTCTCAAAACCTAGTGAGATGTCTTAACATCTGACTACATAGGCATCTGTCTGACATCTCTCCTCATAAAACAGATTATTAAGGCGCTCTTGTTAGAGACCAACCGCGTCACGGCTTGTTCCCGCCCACTGCAGCATGCGACTGGTGGTTTAGCTGGTTGCTAAGCTACAGACTGGCATCTAAAACAATAACCCGAGGCTTAAAAGTCCGCTAGCATAAATGCTAATGGCTCGAGTATAAAACTGTAAAATGGTCAAATACTTGTTACAGAGTTGATAATAAAATATTGTTTTGTGTGATTATATGACAAGAAACACATTAAAACACCAGAGAGAATAAAAATAACTTACATTTTAAAACCACTTTACTGCTCATAGATTTACCTGCGTTGCATCATGGGATTGCCTTAGCGGCTAAGGAAGCGTTCGATGCTTCCTTAAAATCAGGTCAAAATAAGGCGCCTCAGTAGACAGCATGTTTAAGATATCTAAGAATTGAGACTGCATACTATGACGTAAAATGCTGTTTGTGTCTTCGTGTTACTAAGCTGTGGTTTATATTTTGTGGTTTTGTGGTAAACCCACTGTGTTTACTCAGGTATGAAATCTTTTCTTGATTGCTGACCTTTGACACAGATACACCAACCTCCTGGACAGTGTTCTTGATCTCACTGGCTGTTGTGCAGAAGTTTTTACCAGTGAAGGAATCCTTTTGTCATCTTCCACAGTTGGTTTATTTTGATTCTTTTCTGCTTAACGATGCTTTTTGTTCTATTGGCAGAGAAGGACTTCATATTAAGAGCTAACAGTAACAGACTCCAAATGCAAATACCACACTTGAAATCAGCTTTAGGCCTTTTATCTGCTTACTTGTAAGTCAAACAAAGAAGGAATAACACATACCTGTCCATGGAACAGCTAATCAGCCAACGGTCCGATTAAATTCAGGCCTCTAAAAATGGAGATGCTATGTATGAATGAGACTGGAATACACCGTCCACCCAATCCCAATCATTAACATAGCTTTGGTGTCCAAATACTTATGAACTTGATTGTATGTAATTGTATGTGATGACAATAATAACTCTGGGGTTAAGGCTGCCTTCTACAGAGTTATTAATAATTCTAAGATCTATAATTCATCAGTGGATTTATTTGAAAGCTTGTCTTTTAGAGAAATGTCGCACCACTGCCAAAAGTGAACTGAAAGACTGCGTTGCGGTAATATGTTTTATTCATGTGCCAAAGCAACGCTTTTTCATTCTGTCCCTCAATTTAAGAAAGTCAGTTTACACACTCTTTAGTGCTGTGCTTTGACCTTGAAGTTTTTCTTCACTGAGCGAGTATGGATCTGTGTTAAAGTGACACAGAGAGCGCAGGCCTCTCGCTGGCTCTATTGATCTCTCCTTACGTTCTGTGGATCTATAGCACACTTCAATCACAGCTGGGCCACATTTCTTCTCGCGCAGCAGGCAGCAGACCGCCAGCTTTACCCCCAACCGCAGAAAACCACCACGCAAATAGATGCACACATTGCCAAGGATTCCATTAGTGCGCATAAGCAATAGGACCCAATAGGTGTTTAAGTGGAATAAGTGGGCTGTGCATTTTTAAAATATTCAGCTGCAGTTTTCTTTTTTCTTTTTTTCCAGGGAAAGTGCTGTTGGCCACAAAAGAGCCCTCCAAAAGAATCATGGATGTGTATATGCGATCCATGCTTGACCTCAGACAGTGTGTGGATTACAGTTGCAATGAAAGTGCAGCACCGTGTTTCAAAGCCCGGTTAAATCACAGGGGCTGGTATCTAGCAGCGTATGCTGGTCAGCAGCTAAAATGCAAATGGATTCTGCCAAGAGTTTAAAAAATGTAAACACATGATGCAGATAAAGAGAATGGTAAACAGTCATTTACAGTACAGTGGACGACGAAACATGTTTATTGAGTCGTGTCAGAGGCATGTTCACAAAACACAAACACCTTAACGATAAGGCTAACTAACATAACATTCTCTTACTTAAACTATCCACCACAACATCTTCCACAACGTTTTCTTGATTAGTTATCTCCCACAGCATTTTCATAATTAAGACACTTGATTAGGCAAGCTACTTTCAGTTAAACATTTCTTATTTAAATTAACTACCTTAACAGTTTCTCAATTCTATAAACTACCACATTTATCTACCACATTTTCTTAATTTGGCAAATTATCACTTTTTTTAATTACTCAAAGTGCAACAACTTTTTTTCAGTAAGGCAATCATTTATGCTATATGCCACAATCTTTTCTCAGTAATTATCACAACTTCATGTTTTCCCCCACTTTGGCTAATTACTACTACAGCACCACCTTTTCTCAATTAGCTAAACGAAATTTTTTCTGCTCCCAAAACCCTCAACTACTGCGAACTGCTACAACTGTTTTTCCTCAAGCTAGCTACCACAGAAGACTAAACAGGAATCTTCAGGCAAAGTCAGGCTAAGTATTAAAACAAAATCTGTAATTTTATTTTAATTATCTTGATTCACCATAACTGGCAACTTTTTTTCAGTTAGGCTGAAAGCCACAGCTACCACAGATTATTTCAGGCTTTCCCAATTGGACCGATCAGTGTTGTAGGTTGATGCCGAACACCTTTCTCCCTGATCATCTGATAGTTGATGTTGACTGAAGGCGAGGTTGGACTGAACTGTATGTTATGTAGCATTTACATGTTTGCAAGTCTTTCCGCATTACATAGTGGTGTACAGCTGTTGGCAGCACGAAGCCACACAAATGGCATGGTGATAGCATTACTGTGGAAAATGGATGGTTATCAGAGAAGATCTTTAGCAGTGCAGATCGATTATTTAAGATGAAAAAAGGAAAAGACTCAACAACAAAACATTTGGCATCTATGGTTCAAAATCAACATCTGGTTTATTCTGCCACTGTGGTTGACAGCAAGAGGTGGGGAAATTGAACTGTTGAAGTGTCACTTTCACTGCTGCAGTCATTGGATAAATATAATGCCTAATTGAAAAAAACTGGCATCCTCCATGTACCTGCAGATTAATGCAGAACCGGTCATCTTTGCTTGTTCTGCTGCCAACAGTATATAAGTTTGGTGGTGTTAAATGTCTTTACTTTGCTTTCCTGATGAGCTACGCTTGTTTTACAAGTGACTTTGGGTGAGTCAGAGATGGTAAAAAACTGCTGGACTGATTACATGTTTTCTATTATTAACAAAAGGTCTTTATTTTCATCTAGCATTTATACAAGGAACTGCTGGGTCCTGTGACCAAAGGCTGAAATATAACCCATATGTAGATAGAGTAGATAGAGGTGAAGAGCTTAAACTTTGCAACCTTCTTGAAATTGATGTTATGGCTGCTTTCTTACTGTGGCATTAGGTTTAAGTCTATTACCAGTATTCATCCACAGACAACAACACAATACTCACCCCTACCAACTGCAAAATATCTGAACCATTGTCTGGGGTCAGGATGAGGCGGAGTGCAGCTTCCTGTTTGTGTTTGTAGCTGTTGTTTTATTTCTGTCACCAGTCGCAGCACCCCTAGACCAACTATTCACTATACTATACTCAATCCTACTGACCGTATAAGGGTGAAGTCAGCTTATTAACTACTTTTTTTGCTGTTCCATATTAAATGGTACAGCAGTTAGTCAACATTGTGGCACCTGAGGCACCGTTCTAATTCTAATTCAAGATGGAACATTGAACTGAATAAACTGACTTATGCGACAGTAAGAGTGAGTATTGTATAATGAACCGTTGGTCTAGGGGTGCTGTGACTGTGCGCTGGTGATAGAAATAAAAGAACAGCAACAAGAAACATGAACAGGAAGCTGCACTCAGCCTCATCCTGACACCAGATGAAGCTGCTTAAGGTTTCTCAGTTAAACAATGAAATCCACAGGTACTTTTAGAGAGTGTCACAGAGCTCCTTATGTGAAAAATCACTTCCTGCACACCATCTAAAGTACGCACCATAGCAAGACAGAGACATGACGTCATTTGCAAACAACATATTTGGGTATGTTACAATTTTTCTGAATTTGTTAATCACCACATTATTCTGAATAGACTAAGTATTACTACGTTCCTCAGTTTACTCCCTCTTAATCTCTACTATCCAAACAGACCACTTCTCCTCTGCAGTGAGCTCACAGAAGTGTTGCTCATGGCTTCTTTTATGTTGGTGCTAAAGTTTATGTAGGCAAGCTGCTGTATCTCCATATTGTTTCTCCTATGCTGCTCGACTCTGCAGAGTAGTGTGAGATATCCAGACTTCTTATAACGTGTTAATTGTTCATGAAATCATTTAAATTAACTGTCACTAAATGTACTCGATTTGCATGAAGACAAGTTTGGTGTCAGAAGTGTTTCATACTGTAATCTGTAAAAATGGGCCAACATAAAGACAATGTTAAGACTGCTACTACTGTTTCAGCTACTTTGACCATTTTCACCCCTAAAGCAGTGGTCATGAATCCTGGTTCTGGAGACCTACCTCCCTGTGAAATCTTGTTCCAACCATGCAGCAATTTAACATTTTTAGACGTTCTTAATTGGTTGGATCAGTTAGTTTTGTGGAAAGGGAAGGGCAGAAAGTCACATGTGGGTTGGACTTAAGCTCTGCAGGAACAAGTATAGTATTCAGCGTCCTAAAGCAAATCTATCAGAAGCTATTTAACTCAATATGGCTGCATGCAGTTCGTAGTTTCAGTGCAAACATGACAGAACCCAACTTTGGACCTCAAACCTGTCTTGAGTGATTGACCTCGTTTGTTGGGAGGGAGAAATTGTGTAAATCTAATGTTCCGCCAAGCTGTTCCTTTAAACGTGATGTAGTGTAACCGAGGCTTGAGGGAAAATGGTCATTGCTGCTCTCCTGCCGGACTGCCACAGATTAACAGGAGCTCTCTTGAAGAACTGGCCTGCCGGGCCCCTAATTATAAATGGCTTCCACCACCAAATCTAATCATTCCTGCACCGCTGGCCTCCGCGGGAAGGCCTTGGCTGGCCAGGTCAAGGTTAAACGGCACGGGAGAGGAGCAAAGGAGCAAGAAAAATGAAGAAGCTCCACTCGCTCCTCATGCCTCACACGGTCCGACTGCTTATCCAGATAAATAAACAATTTCAGCAGAGCTGGTGTCACCCCTCTCCTCACTTAATTGCTTTTTCTCTAGTCAAACAAGATGGCAATACAATCAGTCAGTCAGGCACTGTGGGGGGAGAGAGAAGAGTGAGGCATTTATAGTGCTCCGAGTGCCACACTGCGTCAAACTGCTCTGGCTGTTTATCCAAGCAATTAAACTGTCATTATGTCTGATGAGAGATAAAACAATGCCATTACACTCGCGGAGATGGCATATTATTCTGGGCCGCGTAAGAGTAGAGACCAAATTGAAATTAGCCATGTGTAATGCATAGACAAGAGAAGGTACATTAGTGCAGGATTAAATAGATTCAGTCCGTGTACATATTCATTTAGCTTTTGATTGTTAAGACGGTTTTGCTGTTAAAAACAAGCCTGCAGTTAAACTGTTCCTGACTTTGTAACTTTTATAGAGCTCCTAAAAATCTGCGTTTTTAACTGTTACTATTAGACGTTCAGTTCCAGATAAACTTTAAACTGTATATTATGGTCCTTCTACTTAAAGGGTCTTTATAATAAAAAAGAAAAGAAAAACAGTTTCTCTTTATACTGAAATAAAAATGTTGAACTTTAATATTAGTAACGTTTAAAAATGCATCACTGGCTCACTACCATAGCAACGGCCTTGCAACACCTAGCAATCACCTGAAACATTATATCAATAGTCAAGCAACAGTCTGGTATACCATAACAACTGTCCTGCAACAATTTAGCAACAACTTAGTAACAACTTTTGCACTATAGTAACTGTCAGGCGACACCTTAGTAACTAGCTGAAATACTATAGCAACATCCTTGCACCACCTTAGCTACCACCTGAAACATCTTATCAATAGTCAAGCAACAGTCTGGTATACGATAACAACTGTCCAGCAACACTTTAGCAACAACATGTGGTACTATAGTGACTGTTAGGCAACACCGTAGCAACTAGCTGAAATACCATAGCAACATCTTTGCAACACCTTAGCTACCACCGGGCATGCCACAGCAATAACCTAACAACACCTTAGAAACCACCTGATAGATCATAGCCTAACAACACCTTAGCAATAGTCTGGTATACCATGCAACTGCCTAGCTAAACCTTAGCAACAGTCTGGTATACCATGCAACTGCCTAGCAACACCTTAGCAATCATCTGGGATACTAAAGCAAATCCCAGCCAACTGCCTGGAATACCTTAGCTATGGCCTAGCAATGCCCTAGCAACAGTCTGATATACCATAGCTACCACTTGGGATACCATAGCAACTGCCAGGCAACACCTTAGCAACAGTCTGGTATACAATAGCAACTGCCCAGCAACACCTTAGCCATCACCTGGGATACAATGGCAACTGCCAAGCAACACGTTAGCAACCAGCTCGAAAAGTAAAGCAGCGACTTTCAGGAACTCCTTCAGTTGAGACTGTTTTTGTACATGAACCGCAAACGTTATATGAGAAATACATTACAAGGAAATGTAGAATTCCTGTTTTAATTACAGGTTCTTTAGGGAACATAAAGCGGTTCTGCGCTGAGAGTCTTCTAAAGAACCGGATCTGGCAGCCAGTTACAGGAGTGGATTGTTTAGCGCGCTGAAACTGAGGCAGTCGAAACGAGGAGACAGAAACTTCAATCTCCAGACTAAATGACAGGGAGCTGAGGGGGTGGAGAAGGAGGGAGGGGAGTGGATTGGCTACAGAAGGGGTGATTAGAGGTCATGTGATGTCACTGTCAGCAAGCCAGTGACCTCTGTCACAGCGTCTGCCATTTAAATGTCAGAATGTGCATCCGTGTTGGAGAGCCATCATCTCGCTCGCCCGTCTATTTGCATTTCACAGAGACCCTCACTGTCACCTAAAAGCAGCCAGTCAGGCCCAGCGACGACGTCTTCGCCCGTACTGTCACCCGGCGTGGGCTTCAGTCACATGCTAATTCGGAGCAATTAGGGCAGGTACCCCAGACAGTTATTCAATTTGAGGCAGGACGAGCGACTGATGAATATGAAAACCAGCGAGAGATTGTCACTTAGCAGCCTGAGTGATGCTTGGCCTTTTTAAGTGCACTCCAAAAACTAATGTGGATACGTCTATGTGTTGAGACGTCTTTCCAAGGCATCCATTTGAAAAGGCCTGAAAAACATACTGTCCAGCCCCCAAAGGAGACTGTCCACACAGAAGCACATCAATGACTGTTGATTGGATTGATGTATTGAAGACACCAACTCTGGTTAGCATCCATGGAACCCCACAAAAAATCCTGTGTACCTCTGCGGCATGTGGAGGCAAGATTTTACATTGCGGCTACTTTGAAAACAGTAGTATATATCCAGTTTGCTGTCGACCGTCTGCTGTAAACATGTGAAGGCAGCACTAGATTTAGGCTACATAGATAAGATCATTAAATTAATATTTGAACGAATACTATCAGACTTACTCTTAACAATCTGATCATAATAGGGTTTCTGTTATCGGATTATTGAATTATTCCAGTGCTTGTGTAAACAGCATACTTTGATTTCAGATTAAGCGAGGTGGATTTTGATCAGTAGTTGGATTTCTTAGTGCACGTCTACTCAGTTTGTATTTCTCAGTCTGCAATACCTGAAAGCGCCAACTGTGAAGTGGCAACAAAACACTTTTGGAGCGACACTGAAGCCACGTAAATGAATGAACAAAGGATTTAAATATTCTTCATCTTCAAGATGATGTACATACACATAGTTTTTAAAAAAAGCTGTTGCATGAAGGTTTATGTTTATGTTTATGTTTACATTGTGTTTTCTTTTGTGAGTTTATTGGCTGGTTGCAAAGCAGAAATCCAATAACTGCCTGATTCATGTAGACCTGAAGTATTCTACTTATCTGATTACTTAGCTGCACGTACATGCGTTGATCAGATTACTGATAGATCATTAAATGCATATCAACACACACATTGTCCTACTATTACACATAACCTGGAATTATAATTGGCATGGTGGAAAGGAAAATCCCAGTTTTCCCTTTTTTCACTTAACTGTTTAGGAAAACTGATCAGGTTTTAAAACCATGATGTTTTTTTGCCATTCCTTTTTTATACTGATGTCATAGGACGGGTGAGGGAGGAACCAAGTGCAGAGATGGAAGGTCACCAAAATAAAATCGGGCTTAAAAAGGGGAGTGTGTGCTCGCCAAACGACGTGAAATTGGGCTAGGGGTGGTGTAAGAGTTTTTGGGAGAATGTAGAAAACAAAATGAGGGGGAAGGGAAAAAGGAAAACAGCTATGCAGCTGGCTGGATTCGAACCCGCGATCGCGACAGTATCCTCGGGCATTGTTGAACTATCCCTATTTTTTGCTGCATGCATCAGTTTGAACATTTGTTTATATATATATATATATATATATATATATATATATATATATATATATATATATATATATATATATATATATATATATATACAAAAATATGATAACGTGATGAGAAGGTTAGAAGGTGGCACTGCATGCTGCTTTTTATTAACTTTCAGACTTTTTTATTATATAATTTATGCTGTCTTGCTTGTAAAAATATTATTAGCTTTTTTTCTCTGTACATCTCCACAAATTAATTAACTAAACATTTTGACAGGGTGCTGGATTCACAAAATGAATGCCGAACACAATCTGGGAGATGCAAGATCCAGAACCAGATCCAGACCCGGCTTGTTAAAGCCCTGAATCCTTGTTTGCGTTCAGACTACATGCTCCTCCTGTCAGTCATGTTACAGTCAACTAAAAATATAAAAGCACTCAATAATATTAAACCTGTGGTTAACCTGCTGTTGTAAATATACTTCATAACACAACCAACCATGTAACACCATGTGGACCAAACTTACTCAAGGGGAGAAATAACAACTAGACAATTAGATTACGAGTCTTGTTAATGAACTCATGAATTTTGGCCTGAAATACATAATTTTTGATTCAAAGTTTACTGCCAGCCTTAGATGTTCGCTCCTTCTAATTACTTAAAGGCAAACATGGCAAACCCCCAGCACAAGCATATATATCTCCTGTGAGCAAGGAAATACTATTCCACCAATAAAGTATAATGAGAAAAAAAGAATAACTCAGGAATAAACCTTGCAATTACTGTTCCAAAGAAGAAAAACCTGTTCTAGTGAAGTTGGATGTCAAGCCAGTTACGTTCTTCCACAGCAGGTGCCAGTAGTGCAGTAGTGCTGAACAGTAACTATTCAGTGTTGCAAATCAATCAATTTATGTAAATACAGCTGTATTTAGCTAGCCCAATATAGAACACTTTGGATGCGTCACCTCCATGCAGGAGTGATCTAACAGGCTTACCTGGGAGCCAAGTAATTCCTTTTTTTATAATGAGGTTTATTTATTTTCTCTCCACCCATCTGCACACATCCACCAGTGATGATCTTTATACGCATGTTGTTCATATCAATGACTGTTGATTGGATTGATGTATTCAAAACACCAACTTTGGTGTCAATTGGTGGCTGTATCAAGTGCATTTGACTTGTAACTTGCAACCCACAAAAAACAAGCTTCCATGTCCAACAAGGTTCCATTGATTATAAAATTATTTTCTGACTGACCCTATAATGTGCTCTGCTTTGGCAATTACCCAGTACTGGATGTCGAGCTGAATAGAGGAATAATCTTCAGGTGACGGCATAAATTGTTGGGTTTAAGACCTCTGAAGTCCAGCGCATGCTTCTCACTTCTCTAGTTTTTCGTTTTAGTTTATGCTTGCTTTTTCTGAGTCTGCGGTATAGCGGCCGCTTCATTCATTGTGGGCCAAATCTCAGGATTTTCCTTTTTAACTGTAATAGATGAATTCCATCCAACTGAAAAGTAAATTGGTTTACATTGACATTGGACTGAAAACTAGCTAGCTGTGCCAGACGCCTGTCCCACAGTGAAAAGGCAGTGCCAGTAACTTACATGCTGAAGACAGCCATCATAGATATGGGAGGAGGCTGTTAGCCTCGAGAAACAGCAGCCAAGTACCTCACAGCAGGGACCGGACTTGCAGTAAGAGATTTAAATAATGTGTAGATAAGTTGTGCTGTTAGCTGAAAGATGTGTGCTGCTGGCGCTGTTCTGTAGTGGGCTCTGGGGAAGTTTCTGCGGGTTTACTGTCTATATTAAAAAGTGTGGTTGAAAGTGATCTGTCTGCTAACTCTGCCATTCAGGAGCATTGAACAGCATTGTGTTCAATAAAAGAGCATTTGCTATGGTTCCCGCAGCTTCCTTTTTTTTGCCAAGTCCTCACATTATGTAAAAGTATGATTTGGTAAAAAGATCCAAATTACAACAAAAAAACAAAACTAATTGCCATGGGTCCCTTAGCAATACCACTATGGCCCACCAGGAGTGCTGCGGTCTGCATGGTGAAAAACACCAGTATAGTACATAGTCAAGAAAGCAAAAGCTTACAAAAAGCTACTTTTATTTAAAAAAGAGTTATTTTTGGTTTACTATCTGTTCCATCAACACCAGGTTAGCTTCCATAGCCAGAATGCTATGTTGATATTACACTGACCACTGTCCTCTTTGGCAGATGGCTTGAGAACAAAATGAAATAATGTGACATTATTAAAGATGTTTCAGTCAAGAAAGAGAAGAGGTAACTGTAAGCTATATTTATTTGTAGTTCAATTAGAACAGTTTGGCATAGTTTTAATTGGGATCTTGCACCTTCTGTTTTAAAGTAATCAAATGATAGGCTGTAGCTTGTCATAGATCTTGGTTGTTCTAGTGAGGTTCATGGTTTTAATGAGTAAACTACTCACACCGTCCGAGAAAAGCTGCAGCAGCGCAAGATATACACTACATTGCCAAAAGTATTCACTCGTCTACCTTCACAAGCACGTGAACTTGAGTGACATCCCATTCTCAATATATAGGGTTTATTATGTGTTTATGGGAAGTTTTGATCGTTCTACCAGAAGCGCATTTGTGAGTTCAGACACTGATGTTGGACAAGAAGGCCTGGCTCGCAATATCTGCTCTAATTCATCCCAAAGGTGTTATATCGGGTTGAGGTCAGGACTCAAGTGCGGGCCAGTCAAGTTCTTCCATACCAAACTCGCTCCTCCACATCATTAAAGATGACTTACACTTTTAAACAGACTTCCTACTCAGTGTTAATATGAAATTTCTTTGGCCTACAGTGGCTTTTAGTGGCCTGATTCTAAATTTAAGTTAGCACAGTAATGGAGAGATGATGAATGGCAGTGCTGGAAGCTGACTGGTGGCGACACAGCAGTGTGTGCACCTTCATTAAAAACAAAAGTCATGTGGCCAACTCTTTCCATGCTTACTAAATCTGGTGTAATTTGTCCACATCAGTCAGGAGGAAAGTCAGTTGTGTTGTATTGACTTACACTGAACTTCGCTTATAGGGCACTGCGCATACTGGAGGCCGCTCAAAGCGCTTTACAATTCTGTGAGCCAAAATATGTCATCATATGACAGACCAAATTAAAAAGAGAAATAAAAAAATGACATTGACAAGAATTTTAATTAAAAGCAAAATGAAAGAGATAAGCCTTCCTCAAAGGTGTGCACTTGTAACAAGGACACGAACCTTACAGCACTAAGCTTGAGTGTCTAAGAAAACTTGGACTTTCAGTATTTTACAAAAGGTCTTTGCAGAAGAACAGTATATGCACATTGATGATAACATGCTGGAACATAAACAGATATTCTGAGAGGTACACAGCTACTTTAAAGGAGCAGTGTGTGCAATTTTTGGTTTGAACAACTTCAAAATTAAATAAAATGAGCAACAGAATATGAAGAAATATAATGGTTCTGATGGTATGTCAGAAGCCTTTATGCATCATGTCGTAGAGACAAATACTGAGGTTATCCAGTTTACCAGCTAGCCCCAGTTCATCCTGTGTGTAATACCACTTTGCTCCTCAAAAGGTGATAGGGAGTCGTTGTAGTCTGCCATCAGTTCAATCCTGCATTCCTACCTCTTGTTGAGATTGAGTCCGATCTAAGGATTTGTTTGATAAAGTTTTGTTTGAAGTATGAATTTGACAGGTTGCCTCATCTTACAAATTGCTCCTTTAAAGCTATTTATAGCATGTAAAAGAACTTCATCCTAAAAGATACAGGTAGTCAGCGCAGTTCCTTCAGAGTGGGGGTGATGTGAGCTCTCTTTTGTGTGTTTTTAAGGATTTGTGCTGCTGCATATCGTATGAGTTGAGAGAATGGATTGTAGGAGCTCATTAGAAAGAAGAAGAGAATGTCAAAGTAACAGCAAGTATGCATCGATTTTGTATGTTTACAGGGTTTTAGCTTTGTCATCATAACTTGATGATGGTGATGTAACATTAGCTGCCATGCTAATATTAGATACATTCATCATCTTGAAGGAATACTGTACTCAGTTATACGCTATTATATTGCTATTATATTGCTATTATATTCTGTATTGTGTGTATGTATACCAGGGGGGCTTGAACTTTCTGGTGCAATGTTTGTGGACCAATGAGACAAAACAGTACACCAATAAAGAAGGGAGGTTGGCTTTAGATCAAGTTTTTCAAAAGTCATTTACAATCTCACAGTAAATTTTAATAACTTCCATATATTAAGTCCTCAAGGACCAACCTTAACCTGTAGGCCACACTTTGGAGCCTGCTTAATATTTTTAAAGGAACGTTTCTCTAGGTTGGAAGAACACTGAAAGTAAATAGTCACCAAACTAAAAATGTAAACTTATTTAGAAAAATGATCTAGTAAATCGAATAAATAGATGAACCTTATTTACACATTACACGTATACAAGTATTACAAGTATATACACAATCTATGAAAATAAAGTGCTGTGTTCCAATGTGGAAAAACATCCATACATTATCTTCCACTAGGCGTGGTCAACTAGAGCCAATCTCAGTGTCTGGACTGGTCAACAGTCCATCACATGGCCAACACACACTCACATCTATAGGCAATTTAGAGTGACCAATTAACCTAACATGCATGTGTTTGGACTGGAGAACCTAGAGGAAACCCAATAAAGCACAGGGAGAACATGCACACTCCACACAGAACAGCTTGGACTGGGAATCAAACCCAGATTGTCATGCTGTGGGCAACAGTGCTAACCACTACACCAATGTGCCGCCTTTGGAAAAACAGTACAAAGAAATCTACAAGTAGTCTGGTACATTAACACTGACTTTCTGCTGATGCAGACCTATTCAAACTGTGACTTTTAGTAATAAACTGCAAACTAGCAAGAGAAGCATTCAGTTACCATGCAAAATGAGTGTGTAGTGATTATTTCTCACATGGCAATCGCAAGGTCTCCAGCAAGATTTTCTTAAATCTACATGAAGTATTTTTTAGGGATGAACACCTGCATCAAGACATAGGTGTGGTTTGGGCAGTCTGAGAAAAGTTTTAGGCACATGTTTATGGAAACAAACTATTTACTTCCAGTGTACGCAACATTAGCTTCATAGATCCAGTACAATAACTGAGAAGCAAAACTCAGTTACACCAAACATATTTGGGCTGATTGGCTGTATTTGGTGTAGGAAATTATCTATATGTAGCCAAGTGGTGGACTGTGAATGTATCTTTGCGATGTGTGTGTACCTTTAAGAGCCACGGTCAGAACCGTTGGCGTTCTTAAAGAGGAAAGGGTGGAGCTAAGAGCGCGGAAAACAAGCTAATACTCAAGCTGAGAGAATGGTGGTTCCCAATTGCAACACAATTGTTAAGCATCCAAAGCCATCCGTGTAAAATATGAGGTAAAAATGCAAAAGTACTGATCAATATGAGGTCTAAAACAGGTTTAAAACAACATATCTTGGACGAATTACTGCAGGATGAGGCAAATAGTGTGGTAGCATGTTCGCCATGTTCAAGCTCTGCATTTGTGGTTAACAGAAGCTGTTTGTCCAAGTTCACATGAGAGGATGCTGGAATCTTGTTAAGTAAGGATCTGTAAAACAAGGTAAGTTTATTAACAAAGATTAAAAAAATCTGTTAGTGGTAATAATGTGGGGAGATAATGTTAATGTTATTTTTCCATGTTCCGTTAATAGCGCCACTACCATTTACTGTAAGTCAATGTGTATTTATTTTTAGAACTATTTTGAGTAAAATTATATTTAGCGCTATTAGGAGTCCACAGGGAACTACACTATAGTTGCAGTAAGTCTAAGATCAGTAGTGTGATCTTGTGCACTGGGACTAATTTTTGGTCAGCAATATCACAGATATTTCATGAGCACCGCACATACAGCCTGTGTGTAGCTGGCCAGCGTAAGTGCTGATATTTGTTATCATTATTTGGATTTGTTTTGAATTTGTGGCTGTAAGAAGCCAGTGATTTGTTTTGTTTGATTTATAATAAGTATACATTTTCTATTCAACATTACATAAAAATTTAAAATAATAATAAATAAAATACACAGAAAAGTTTTTTGTCATTTGGTGTGTGTCTTTTTTCCCCGGTGACAATTTTTTTTTTTTGACAAACTGATATATATTCATACCCTAACTTCTTAAAGTGATGCCATAACTATAGGTTATTGGGGGCTAGGGCATGGTAGGTGGGGTCAAGTAGTAGCTAAATTGTGCTGTTTTTTTTTTTTTACTTTACCATGTAACCACTAGTGCTACAATTTACTTTATTGCTTATTTAATGGCCGATACATCAAATATTAAAATACATGAATTTTATGCATTTTATTACTTTATTTGGGTTTATATCCTATTTTGCTTAAGTACTGTGAAGCATTACAATACAGCAGCATCATTTAGAACAAAACCTGGATGACACCATTCATGGTTCTGACACATTTGTTTAATCCAAATCTTTCAGCAAAAGACAAAAGGATTTACAGTGCATGATCCATAAATACTTAATGGCACCAACATCGATCAATCCTTGAATTCTCCACACATCTGCTTTGATAGAAATTAGATTCAGTGGCCACTGCTCTAGCAAGTTTAATAGCTTTTTGAAGAACTAATCTTGAGTAATAAAACAGGCACCACTTCTTCATATTTGTGAAGACAAGCAAGGCTTATTTCATCGCAAAATCTATTACGGCGGAATATGACTCCACCATGTAGTTCATTAAAGGAGGGCTTTGAGGAACATGCCTTGAAAGTGATGTATCGCGCTGCTCCGGGATTGACGTCTCATACATCATTTTTATTGCAGCGATTTTGCCCCGTTCATACTCCTCCCTGCTCTCTGGCACTCGTCGCGCCAAATAATAAACTTTCCCCCGTGACGCCTCTAACTCCGCGAGATAAATATGACGTCTCCGGGTTCAACAGAAGCTTGGGTCTCGTTCCTGAGGAAAGCTGGGCCTGGCCATGACCTGGGCTTGGATGCTGTGATGCAACTGGACCTGGAGGCCTCCTGAGCGGTGACGGGGATGAGGTTTCTATTTCTGCACCTGGGCTGAAAAACAAAAGCGTGGGCTGCCACCTCTTTTGAGGCGCGGAACAAAGTTAGCCATCCTAGCCAAACAAACATCAATCAGTTCCAGTCATGTAAGGCTGCGCTTTAGCCCCACTGGCTCTCTCTCTCACCAGGCAGATTTCATATAAGTGTTGTCCAACTGGCCAGACATAGAAAACCCTGTTCTTCTTCCAGCACCTTCCGGCTAGCCAACTTCTGCAACCACGCTAGCATCCGAGGCTTCCTCTGTTTATCACGCCAGCACGTAAGACTTCAGAAATAGCCCACACACCCCAACGAATACACATAGTCCTGGGCGAGTGGGAGGAAACACGTCGGAGTTGATGTGGGAAGGTGCCCCAGCCGTGGCTAGGTTTCATTCCAGAAACAGGCAGCGTGCCCGCCAGACCTGGATCACTTACCGTACTCAGATTCTACGTAGCAATTAGCTTGTCTGTCTTAGCCTGAGGACCCTAAATTAAAAAGGAATGAGCCATCAAAGTGCTCGGCCGCGCCAGAGCACGGACAGTGGAGGGTTAGGGGAGGGGGTCGCTTGTGCTTGGCTGTCTCTCAGTGCAGGTTCTGTACAGAATCTTCAGCATGGTGGTTATTGATGCGCTTTCCACAGCGGGGGAGTGACAAGATAAAAGTCTCATCAAGTTTTCCTGTGATCGGAGCTGTTATTCTTTATCACACTGTGACACAACCACAGCAATCAAAGCCAATACAGTTCAGCTTCTCATTTTTAACCCCTCTGTGTTTCATGGCATGTACACTTTGAAACCCGTCGTTACATCTTTAATCATTTCTCACTTGCAGCTCATTGAAACAGCAGTGTGCATTCTGAGCCTTCAGTTGCTGCTACGTTTGTGTTTGTAATAAAAGTTACAAAAGAGTTAATAAGATTTGAATTGAAGATGCTTTTTGTTGTTGTCGTGGTATGCTTCTCCTACTGTCTGTTTTCTGCCTTTGTTGTCAGTCTTGAGTCACTGTACCATGTGCTAATGTTTGTTTTGCTAGTTTGTCCCTCCTTGTCTCCGCCCTCCTTGTCACCTGCTACTTGTTTGTGTCTCCTCCCTGTCCCAGGTGTTTCCAGTCCCCCTTGTGCTTATACTCCTCTGTGTTGGCTCTCTTTGTGGTCTAGCAATATTCATATGTTGATATGTGACGTTGTTGTGTTGATATCCATTTCTTTTATTTTTTTTTGTATCTCTGTTCTTTACAGTTTTGTTACAGTTGTACTCTGTACCTTTTGGCTGCTTTTGTCCATTTTATCATTAAAAACAAAACTAGTAGAAAAGTGCATTTTTTAAAATACTAACAAATATACAATTGATACCCATCCATCCATCCATTATCTGCCGCTTAATCCCACTAGCCGGGGTCACTGGAGCCGATCACAGCGTCATTGGGCGAAGGCCGGGTAGACCATTGTCAGTTTGTGCGTGCGTTAGTGGCCAACACACACCTTAACTGATTTTTATGCAGTGCTGATCTTATTTCTTTGGTGCTCACAATGTTGGCACAGTATTGAAAATATTGTTCAGAAAGTTTTGATAGAATTTATCTGACAATATTCTAGTAACCTCATAGTCTGTCATACATTTCTTTATGTTGTGCTGGAATGTGGAATTATGCAAAGTTGCCGATAGAGGTAGTCCTAATACCATACAACACCATACAACCTTACTTAAAAATGAGGTTCTGATAACCTTCAGATGTTCACTATTTCAGTCTTGCTGCTATCAATTCTTGCTGTGTCTTGATTGAGAGACTGTGTATCAAAAACAATTTGTGGATTAATTCTTTGGTGTTTCGAAATAAACAGCATGTACTATTTTTCAAAGAAAACTTGAGGTAGTAAATATGCTAACATGTGAAAAACAGCTTTAGTTTCACAGAAGCGGTTTAAAACACAGTAGCGGCTCAGCTGTGTGAGCGGATGTTCAGTGTGATGCTTGTGATCAGTAGCTCATTGTCCTACCTGACAGCTACAACAGCAGCATCCCTCTCTCTCTCTGCGGCATGTTTACATATGTGAGAGCAGAGAGCACTCTGTCCTCCTACTGGTCAACGTCAAGGAACATGTCATAAGATATGACAAAGTAGGTAGAAAAATTCTGACCTGCTATATATTTTTTATATTGTCAATGTGAGACGTCCCCAACGCCACGTTGTCAAGTCAAGTCAAGCCGAGGGTTATTTATATAGTGCCTTTAACAACAGATGTTGTCACAAAGTAGCATTACAGAAAATCTGTGGCCAAGTCATCAATAGCAAGCCAAACCCCCCCTTGTAGAAGAAAGAAAAAACCTTCAGAGGAACCAGACTCAAAATATGGGAACCCTCCTCCTCTGGTAGATATCAGAAAGCAAAACGAGCACAAAAGCAATACAGAAAGACTAAGATTCACAACTAATATGCATTACTGAATGTAAAGAAAACTGTAGTCCTATCAGAGTAGCAATAGGGAATAGCTCAGTGTTTTGTGAGGCAGGAGAAGAAATTAATGATAACTGCAGAAGAAACATCTGAGATTAAGTAAGGATCTTTGTCAGGCGTAGCTTTCCACAAAGCCCAGCACAGTAGAAAGCTCCATGGTGGGCGGTGGACAGTAGAAAGCTCCAAGAACGTTACTGTTCTTTATTTATGTCCAACCACACGACCAGTTCCTTCTTTTCTTCGCTAATATTTGGGCCCGATGGTGGAAATTTGTCAAAATTGTGCTGGATATGTGGAGTCCAATCCTGGCATAAGAGACACTTGCTCTCGCACACACAAAAGAAAACCACAAAGCATCCACAGCTTAGTGGAAAAGTTCTGGAGAGGCTATTTGGGCACTTAAAGCAATTAGTGAGCTTGCTAAAGCCAGCTGAGGCATTGATTGTGGTTATTTATAACAGTGACAGAAGCCTGGTGAACCCACAGTGCCGCCACCCTCGGCTGCCGATGGGAGGTCAGGACAGCATCCTTATTAAATTAATAGAGGATTGTAGGATTCCACTGAAAAACATGGTGGTTTTAAATAGAGGTCCTGGAACCTGTGATGAGTACGTCGCAGCAAGTCTTCAAAAGAACACAATTTAAAAATTCAGTGCATAGGCGGCTGGGAGTGGAGCGCTCCTGAGTTCACACCGCTCTGAAAATATAGAGATACATGAGCGTATTGTGATTTGACCTGCATGACAAGATCGGGTGAAGCTTCTAACCTGATGAAAAGGACTTCTAAAAGGCAGGAAAGCGAGAAAAAAATGAAACCATCATAGCACATCACATGCTCGCCAGTGTCCCTACCACTAGCAGCCATCAAACAGAGTTCTTCCCGGGTTCTTTTGATGTTTTAAGGTTGCGTATACGAAATGTCTGAAATTCTACCTACAGAATGCGTAGCTGCACAGAATAAGCTCAGTTTGTAACCTCCAGAAGATCACTGGAGAGCCATATCTTGGTAGATCCAAGTAAATGCGCTCAGACAACTTGTCAATATATAGAACAAGCTTCTAAGTCCTGAAGCCTTCCTTGAACTACGACCTCCATCTCAGTCAGTTTTTTTTAACCCCCAAACACAGCTGTGAAGCTGCAGGCCCGTCAGCCTGGGAACTCTCAGCTCCGTTATACTTTTAACTTTCTCACGTAGATCAAACAGAGCTCCTCAACAATGAGCGGCCCTGTGAGTGAACGCCCAGAAAGGGCCCTCACCAAAAAAATGTATATTTCTTATTTCTAGGGCGGATATCAGTCAATACTCCCAACGCACAGGCCGGGCCCTGCTCAGAGGCGAGTGGAAACGGCATTAAAACATGTTAAAACAATAGAGGCCTCTGATTTGCCTTCAGATTCTTGAAGGATTGGCTTGCATGCCGAGATGCCAGGGCCACAAAGGCTTTCAATCGATTCCCAGGCTGCCGGGCCCGTCGCTCACACACAAGGGAGCCATTATGAATGTTACCTACCTGCCGGTACCCTGAGGCTCAGTTCAAAGGGGCTGGAGATGAACTTTCATGGCTGGTGGAGGGCTGTCACCCAACACCGCTGTGAACATGGGGCGGTTTTTGATGGTCCGCGGGAAAATATCAACGGGGGGCTTGCCAGCTGCAAACGCACACTCATCACCTGAACCACAGTGCATTAGATACAGGGGTCAGACAAGGACAAGAAAGGTTAAAAGTGAATTTTGCTGGCTCTGGGGAAGGTAGGAATTCTAAAGGTAGATTTGTAAAGAGTTCCAGTAGGGTCCATTATTGAGACCGCCCTTCATTTATTACATTTCCTGTCAAAACAACCATTTAGTGCAGATTATGTTTTAAAATAATTTTAATAATTAAAAAAAAAACAGACAAAATGGGGCTTGTAAAAACTGTGCAAGTCCTGGTAGACCACCAAAACCCAGCACCATCAGATAAACAGTATCTAAAACTTTCATCATTTCACTGTGTGAAGAATTCAGTTCTATCAAAGGATGTGCAGCTGTCAGGAGTTCCTGAGAGAGAAAAGCAATAGATTAGAAAAGAAGCAGCTGCTTCTGTTCTCAGAACAATGGGCTGACCACACCGGAGTCCAAATCTCAACATGGCTGAATGTGTTTGAAATGATTGGATTGTGAGAATCAGAAAATGCAATGAATTTCTAAGACTGAAATTTGCAGGTGGGGAAGAATATCCCAGCAGATTTTTCAGGTAAATTGAAAGCAAGTCTCACAAAAAAATGCAAAACAGAAATGATTTGTATTTAATGGCTGTTGTAACTGGAAACAGTGATGAAACGTGGTCTCTGACTTTTGAACAGTAGTTTATACATGTAAGGTTCTAAAGGGGGGGCTGGACTGGCCAGTACCTTTCCTGAAATCTTGGCGGCCAGCAAAGATGCCCCTACCTCCTGGTGAACATTCTCATTGGGAGTACATCTGTTTGTTTAGCTATGCATTTCAGGGGTGAGTTAATTGATGATTGGTGCTTGTAGTAACCCTCACCCACACATTCACACTGCCACAAATTCTCTGCCACCCCTAGTAACTGTAATAGTTCCACCAACAGACTCAATATAGCATTTTATATGCTGGGTGTTCTATTAACTGAGGCAAATATATAAGTCAGGTTTTACATCATTAACAATTTTGCCTTTGCTAAATGTCGTCTGTAGGCCAGTAATAATGACAATTTTCTAAACTCTAACCTAACAAACCTATTTCATGTCACCTTACCTAGAACTCCAAGGTGGATTATGCAGGAAAGAGCATGCTTGATTGCCTTTGAGGTTCAGCTAATTGGTGAGGTGCTTCTGTATAAATGCTTGCACAAAAGAAGCTGAGCTGGTGTTTAGTCTCTGTGTCTGGCTTTGTTTAAAAAGCGTCTGCTTTCTCATTATAATGTTTGTGCCAAAATCCTAACAGGCCTTCCTTGGTTTCTTATCTTCGGATAAAAGAATACATGATCAAAGTCGTTCTCTTGCTAACAAACACCCCCCCCCCAAACTAACAAAAGAAATCCAGAATAAGAGAGGAGGGGGAAAAAAGGAGAATTGAGATGCCAGCAAGGTGTCAAGAGCAAAACATTTATGGAACAGAAAGGTCACGCCAAAGGTTCTCGTTTGTTTTTTTGTTGTTTTTTTTTTGAGGAGGGTGCCGTATTTTCCTACCCTTGTCTTCTTCTGCCTCTGTTGTCAAAGGACGGCTGTTTTCCTGCTACGATTCAAACGCTGCTGTGATGAAGAGAACCCGGGATGCAAGATGGAAGCTTTGGTTGAGGCTGTCATATCTGCGTCGCGCTGCGGGTTCATGGCGAGGTTACGCCTTTCTCAGGGGGCACTGTTGCACCTGTCTGGGAACAGATCAGTGAAAAGAACTCTACGGATTTAACACTGTCCGTAAACCGGCGTCCCACCTGGCTCTGTCATCAGCCCTCTCTTTTTCGGCAGGTTGGCGCTTTGTTCACAGATTTAGTAGCTGGTGTCATGTTTTCCGTGCCTTTACCACGAGACGTGTCATCTGGAGATGAGAAGCGGCGGAAGATAAATAATGATGGAGGTAGACAGCGAGTACATCATTTGGAAGCTCTACAACAGCACGAGGAAGAAGCTTATGTCTTACCTCACTGTTACCTTTTCACCCCAATAACCCTCAATTACACATTCATGTCCTAATTCCACTTCTTCACATCTTACAGGATTTAAACCCCCCATGGTGCCCCCTTATAGTGTATATGCCTCAGGATATCTTTTGTGTGTATGCCTCAAGACATCTTCTGTTACCTCACTGTTACCTCCTCACCGTAATAACCTTAAATTACACATTCATTTCCTAATTCCACTTTTTCACATCCAACAGCATTTAAATCCCCCATGGTGCCTCCCGTATAGTGTATATGCCTCGAGACATCTCTTGTTACCTTACCCTTACCTATTTACCCAGGCCTCAGTTACACATTCATGTCCTAACTTCACTTCTTCACATCCTACAGTGTTTAAACCCCGCCCCACCCCATGATGCCTCCCGTATAGTGTATATGCCTCGAGACATCTTCTGTGTGTATGTGTATATACCTCAAGACATCTCTTGTAACTTCACCATTACCTCTTCACCCTACCAACCCTCAATTACACATTCATGTCCTCATTCCACTTCTTCACATCCTACAGGATTTAAACGCCCCATGATGCCTCCCGTATAGTGAATATGCCTCGAGACATCTTTTCATATATGTGTATATGACTCAAGACATCTTTTGTTACCTCACCCTTACCTCTTCACCCTACCAACCCTCAACTACACATTCATGCCCTAACTCCACTTCTTCACATCATACTGTGTTTAAACCCCACCCCACCCCATGGCTTCCTCCCTATAGTGCATATGCCTCAAGACATCTTTTGTGTATATGTGTATATGCCTCAAGACATCTCTTGTAACCTCACCATTACCTCTTCACCCTACCAAACACATTCATAATACTAATTCCAATTCTTCACATCCTATTTATTTATATGCCAGGAGAAATTTTTTGTTACATTCTGTTTCATTAATTCAATTCAGATTTATGTGTATAGAAATTTTATAGAAAGCGCACATTCTAAACTTTCACTGCCCATTTCCGTTTATTAGTAGATTAGGAATTACAACTTATTGTTGTGCTTGGTGTTATGGAAGGGAAAGCCATTCTTTACAATTTAGCCATCTTGCCATGGACGTGAACCTGTTGACATAGAATGTAAATATGACCAGCTATGCAATTAATTACTTAATAATCAGAGATGACTCTAGAAAATATTTCTTAAGCTCCAGGGAGTAAAATATGAAAAACATTTATGTGATACTAAACACAAGTTTTATATTACACATTCAGCTAAGACTGAATTGAAAACCAGCTAATCTAAATATGATTTTTAAAATGGCATAAAAAACTGCTGGTCGGTGCTATGTGAGGACTGTGAACTAAGAACCATGTCAAGTTTGGCACAGCTTTAACAAACCTTTTATTATACACAGTTGAGTCACATTATTATGATATATTTTGATGGCAGAAGCATGTAGGTGGCAGTGTTATAGTCTGGGGAATGTTTTTGTGGCATTCTCTGGGCCCTGATGTTGACTATCTTTCCTGGAGTGGATGATTTCTTCCAGTGAGACAGCGCAACACGTCACAAGCCTAAAAATTTGCCACATTGGTTGGAAGAGCTGAGCAAGACTTTCAAGTACTACCCTGGACCCCTAATTCCTCAGACTTGAACCACACTGAGCATCTATGGGACCATCTGGTTGGTGGTGTTGGCCCTATGGATCCTCCTCCATGAACCCTCCAGCAGTTGTGGGATGCACTGCAGTCAGTATGGCTCCAGATACATGGAACTTGGGAAAACTTCGGCTAGATTAGTTGTTTCGCAGGCTGGCATACTTTTCTTCAAACATCATGTTAACTGTGTGAAGCCCTTCAGTTTTGTTCTTCTGACTGAAAGTCTTAATAATGAAAAGTAAATTTTTTTATGTCACCTCGAACCTGGTGCTGCTCTGAACTGCGGGGGAGCGCCATTCCAGTAATGACTGTGCTAGACTGTAACAAAGCTGACAGGCAAGATGGACATGTAAGATTAAAAAAGTTATTATTATTTTTCTCTACAGCGGAATTTCTCTAGCCCTATGTCTCGAGTCACAGGTCAGTCAACATGCGACTCGAGTCCACTTCTTTTGTACTGATAAAAATGAGGGAGATCTACCACAAACAGTTAGAACTGTAGACTTCTAGAGTTCTTGCATACTGCAGCTGGGGTGTAGCTTGCTGGAGTCAGTCGAAGCTACTCTGCCCTGAGGTTGCGTGTGTGGCCCAGTTCACGGATGGCTGAATGCAGTTGTAGTCTGAGCTGGGGCCAGCAGGGTGCCTGAGTCCTGAGCTCTACTAGCGTGAGCGGGTACACCCAGCCACCATCCTGTCAATCTGCCCTTCAACACTTTTCGCAATACTTGGAGTAGTAGGAACAGGAGGTGGCATTTAGGCCACAAATTCAACTCCAGGGTCACACTGACGATTTGACCTCTTCTATGCTTATCATTTTATATTCATATTTAATTCATAACTTTAGTTCAAAGGATGCAGTGACACTTAGGACAAAACGTATTAGTAAACAGCATGACATCAGGTCTGTTGTCTTGACCACCAATCACAATGTATAAATAAATGAATATCATGACACGGCTGAAAAAGAGTCTTGTCTAATTCTAATGATTGACAAAAGATTAGAATACACTGTTGGGGCAGCCCTTCTTCTTCATCCTCTCATGTTGGACTGATGGCTGTTTACAGTGAATCACTATCGATGTACAGTGGCAGTACGGGTTGGGGCTAGCTGACTAGCATGCTAACGTCTGTTGATATCTCTGCAACATATCTTAAACATACAATCAAAGTAGTTATTATTTCACTTTAATAATTTGATAATATTCCTTAAATGTACTAAAATGTACTAAATTTAGTAATATTTTAAACAAATTGCATCTTAATGTTAATAGAGTTTAATGGCTTTAAAGGAAACCTAACATGCAAAAGTTATCACTTGGCACCTCTCATTCTCATTCAAATTAAGTCACCATGCACACCTCTTTTATATATATATATATATATATATATATATATATATATATATATATATATATATATATATATATATATATACTTAAAGCACTGTTGTGCCTATGCGTTCCAGGACCTTTTCCCTCACTGCCACTTGCTGGATCACGTCACCTTTAGTGTTCCATTACCTGATGTTTTACAAATTAAGCAGTGTATATATATATATATATATATATATATATATATATATATATATATATATATATATATATATATATATGTGTGTGTGTGTGTGTGTGTGTGTGTGTGTGTGTGTGTGTGTGTGTGTGTGTATATTCCGAATTCAGAATTTTTTAAAACTCCATATTAAATAAAGGAAGCTTGGTCTCTGACTTTTACACAGTAGTGTATATACTGCTATTGGTTGAGACTACAACATCCTTCTCTGTTTTCTTATTAATCTTTTTTCTTCAAAATCTGAAGCTCAACAGAAGGAACCACATAGGCTAACAGGGTCTAAACATGAAGTTTCACATGTACAAAAATAAACCACTCTCGCTTACAGTACTAATCTTACACTGGAAAATAAAAGAGGCGTTCCCCAGACGGCCCGACTCCACGGAGCTCGCATTAGTGTCAAACCTCACGTTCAACACTCTCTCCACAGCAGAACGCAACAATCGCTGCCTCATTATCTCCAATAATCATCAATTAGCTGCTTAAGAATGACGTTGCTTTTACACATGCCAACAAGGCTAAATTAACGAGGGCCATTAAAGCCGAAATGATCTGCCTTTTCTTTATGAGAATGTAAAACATACTCCAAGCAGTTCACGTCTATGCAGTGTCCCACTCAAGTTTGCTTAGCATCAATTATGTTTAAGCTCTTATCAATACTTTACTCTAGTGTCCACAAATGCTTGGTTAGTTTTATGGCTCACCAAATCTGTGCAATAACTCTCAGAAATCCAGAGTTACACTACATGTTTGTCCCTCTTTTCTGAAGTAACATACTTTACTGTTATGGTAAGGCTTTATAGTGGATAAAAAAACCTTTGCTGTGAGAATTTGATTGCATTCTAGCACAACAGAATTAGTGAGGTCAGGTACTGATGGTAGATGATTAGTACAAATAGCACTTCAACACATCTTAAAGGTAGTACATGGGGCTAGAGGTCTGCATTCTCAAGGGAACAACACATGGATTGCATTGTTGGGCCGCAGTAACGACAGAACCTTTAAGGCTGTGAAATGAAATGATAGAGCTCTCGTATACGCACCTGTACAGGTGAACCTGCTCAGCTAGTTTTCCTTTAAATTCACGAATTTTGTGTGTCAGTGAGCAAGTGTACAAGGTGCTATGATTGGGTTACTTTTGCCATGCCCACCCTTGCCCCATTTACAATGCGTCAAGTGCAAATCTAGCTGTGCATGGTCAGTTGGCTACAACTGTGGAAGGTGCAATAGGGCAGCAAGATAGATTCACAATAATTAACATATTGTGGCAGTCATTTTAGGATGAGAAAATAGAGTATGCCAAATGTCAGTCGCCATTTAACTTTTTGTGGGAGTGTGCCAGTCTATTGGCAATGCAGAAAGTGAGCTAGTATAAAAATACATGCTTTTGTTATTGCCAGTGATAACTGTGACTTCTTAGGGCCAAATCGAGCCTATGTAATGAAGCTTTAGGAGGGAGAGGAGGAACATTGGCTGTAGTTGTATAAAGCCAGGAATGCTTCACTATCCTTTGACAAATCAGATACCTTACATCTACATGGAGGAAGTTCTTTTGAACAACTGCAAAAGTAAGATGGAGAAACAACTCTTCTAGGATGGGATTCTCTTAATTTAGAAGCACAGCAATCGGAGATGTGAGCTTCAAACAGCACGCGCCAGGATCAGAGTAATCCTTCCGTCTCTTTGTAGAGTGGCTGCATGTATCATTCCGTCTAACACCAGATGGAATGCACGCTGCTCTTATCGAGATGTGAGAAACCTGCTAATTAAGTCCAGGATGATTCATACTGGAGACACATACAGAAACACACAGCATAGGCTTTGTCTACCAGGAAAACCAACCCATAGGAGATTACAGTGCAGTTGGGAACTCTCATCAGAGGGGCTAGATTTTATTTAAAGCCACTCTCAAATACAAGAAATATGACTGAAACTTAAGTAAAAGGACAAACCACCTTGGAAAAAAATAAAACATTCAAAACATTCTAAGTGACTTTGGTCTGTATTATATGGTTTTGTAACATGTATTATGTGCCAGACAAAAAAAGACATTCCTTTTTTTAACAAATATCATTGATTTGAAATGGGTATAAACAAAGATTTGGGCATGCCTGTAAATGTTCATGAAAAACAGATGTAAATAAAAAACATCCCTGTGCTCTAGGAATACAAATTTAGTTAGACAGGTTGGGGCAGTAATTCAAATGTAAATATAATGTCAAATGTAATATATCAAATGACTTTTCAATACAGAAAAACAAACCGTATTACTAACAACAGGAAAATAGCAGAGAAATAACATGATTCGATGTATCATTTTCTTGCGCTTTACAGTTCCATTGTTTGTTACTAATCTACACTAAAATCTAAGGATTTTTTTTCTGATCTTTAAAAAGAATTACACATGAGGGGTTGCAAACAGTTAAAAACAGTTAGAAACAGGTGCTTTATGGAGGACAGTAATTTTATGGAGAAAATTTAAAGCAGCACTATGTGAATTTTAGGGATTTGGAGACCTCTCTGGTAGGTGTATTGCATGTGATGAGCAAAAGAACATTTTGCACTACTGGTTGTGCTTCGTACCCCTTTGCCTAAGCAGGTGAATCTCATTCAACAAGAAATATGTGTCTTCTGAGGATGTGAGTGAGTAATATACTATTAACATCATACCTTCATTGATTATACTGCTCTTTAAAGTAAAGCATGCTTATATGGAATTAAATCATCAGAAATGAGTCACCAGAACTTGAACCTCAAATCGTGTTTTTGAATGTGTGTGTGAATTGTGGTATTATTGAAAATTTTACCTGCAAAAATTTTGGTATTTGAAATTCAGGTCTTGGGATTTCAGGAGAAAAAAAAAATCACAACCTTTCACAACCTGAATTTTCAGGACATGAATTTCACAATCTGAATTTTCACAACCAGAAGTTTTTGTAACTGAATTATTTTTTTTTACCTGAAATCCATCCATCCAACATGATTTCAGGTTTAAGTTCTGTACACCCCATATGCTCACTGCTTCACTGACAATGAAAGAAATGAGAGAAGGAGCACTGCATATCTGAAAAAAAAAACCATTATATTTATGTTTTTTTATTTGTACCGTACTTTTAACATTGTTGTTTATATGCGTTTAACATGATGTGATCAGTTCATTCTGTAACCCCCAAACATATTTTTACCATTTTGTACTTTTCAGTGCTTCAGCGGCCTGAATTGTGTTTCTCCTGCGACTTCATAACAGTAGAATGATTAGCTATCAGAGTGTGTTCGGTGATGACATTCTTTGTGGAGGTGGCGTTCACCACATATTAATAACAGCACTGGCCTGTTTGTGTTTTTAGTGGAAATATTCTTTTAGCATCCAATTTAGCACAAACAAACACTGTCATAATGGATTAGTGCAATCTCCACACCAATCGCCTATTAGTGTTTTCCTCCTGCTCTATTTACATTTTTATTGCCCAATCAAAGCATACTTGGCATATCACAAACTCGTGTGGGCTTCGCTGCACTCGGGGAATTTCTCTCACACACACATGCACCCACACACACACACACACGTTAACTGATAGGAGCGTAGAGGATTAAAAGGGGAGCAAAAACATGCTTCCTTAATTTAGCAGTGTAAACATTCACTTATGGTTAGTAAATCTTCACAATCTAAATACATTTATATTACTGTTTATAAACAGGATTATAAAACAACCAACATGTTTAAGTATGGCTTTAATTTGATTAAAAAGTGGACCAATTAAATTTGGCCAAACTAATGGATTTTTTTATGATATACACACATACACATACATAGTACATAATATTTTTAAAAACATATTGTTTACTCCCAAGTTCATGTAGTCCATATACAGACACAAGGCTGCAACCCATTTAGAACCATTTAGAACTCTTTATTTTTGTGATGCTTTAGCCTGCTCTGCTTTTTGAATGAGACACAATACGAGGCACTGACTCTCTTACATACATTAGGTGTGTGGTTTTGTGAATTGTGTTAAGTATTTTGATAAAACCAGCCTAGTTTACAAAATTGTGTTTTAGCAACTGGAAAAACTGTAACATACATTTTTTCCCTCCTCATATAAGGTTCATAAAAGGTTTTGTTCTGTTGTTATGTGATGATATTAACATAATATATTCTACTTTTTATCTGAAGTCAATACAGTCTAGACAGGAAGCCTCGGGTCCTTTTAGACTTTTAGCGCAAGCCCTAAAAATACACGTCTGTTATTTTTTAGCTCAATGGTATTTAACAGAATTGTCATGCTTGCTGTGTTTAGGCTCTGCATATATTGCAGAAATACTTATTTCATTGTAAAATGTTGGATTCTTGAGCCACCCAACAAAAAATAATCCAATCAAGTTTTTTCTTTATGGTATCTTGATAGATGAAGCCAAATGAGCTATTCCATTGGTTAGAACTATGGGAGTGTTTATGTTTATTTTTGGGGTCTGTTAGAAAACATTGACATTTTTCCAAAATATAATGTCTGAAACACTCTTTTAGAGCATCTGTGTCTTTAAGGAAACTAGGCTGAGATGACGTGAGGGAGCCCTGTGTTGCATGACACTGGAATTGTTTTGGCGAAAACATGTCAGCCGACAGACAAGCCTTTTCCTTTCCTTTGAGTGCACCGGCGCTCCACTGGGAAACGCTCAGTGCGTGCTGGTGAATTCTTGCCTGCGGTCGTAGTCACAGACAAAACTGTTAAAGCTGAACAGTGGCGTGCACTTACAGCGAGGCTATGAGTGCAGATTTAAGAAGCGCTTAGCAATGCAGAGGCTAGTGCAGTCGCTGAGATTCCAGTTTGTGTACCCCAGCTGTGCCATGGACCACGACTGAGGACCGTAGGGAATTCAAATCAGCAGCTTTTGCCTTCGGAGAGAAAAATTTACCTTTTTGCTAAAGGAATGCTCACACATTCTGAGCATGGCAGTGGGAAAGATTCTAGTGATGTGTGTAGCTCAGCAATTAGCATTCTCCTTCAAGCGCATTGAAGTGCAGATCCAGATAGCATGTGGATGTGCACCACTTTGGGCAAAAGTGCCCCACAATAATAATAATAATAATAATAATTTGGCCTACGTATTGAGAGAAATAATTATAAACATATGTACTTCTTTTAACCTTGTATTTGTGGAGACTTACCAAATGGATGTTTTGCTATTACCATCTCATACTCTCTCTCTTCAGAGAGTTGATCATCCCCCACCATTTGTTTGTATTTAAATGACCATTTGTCTCCTCCCTGATAGCAATCACCCCCCAAGGTGGCAACATACCAACCCACTTAATGTTGACTCCCAAAACTTCACCCTTCCATTTGACCCATTTTCTTATCTCCTACTTTAACTGGAGTTAATGAGTTAGACTGAGAGTGAGATGAACTAGACTGGACTTCAAGAGCTGCACCCTTGTATGTGCTTCTGCATGCACCTGATTAAGAATACCTCCGGACCGCTAACAGACTGATTGTAATCGACTGATCTGTACCTACATTATTTCATGTGTGTGTCAATAAACTCAAGTCTATGCTGAAGGTCTCCTGACTTCTGATTCCTGAAGGCTGAATTTCTAACAGTATTCAAGAAACTTCTGGTTTGCCAAATGCTGATATAAGCTAAGGGACAACCTGGGAACCGAAGGGATCAGTAGTTAAAAGATTTATGCTTAGCTTAAAAAGTATAAAATGACTCATGGCCGCGGTCACGTCCCTGGAGTCTTCTTCTACTTCCATTGACTCTTTAAACTACATTTCCTATGTATCCCACCATGATGTCATAACCACATGCCCAAAACCCACCTATCCTGAACTGCTTTTCCACTGATACCATTTAACTGTAGCCCATTAACCGTGTCTGTATAAATATTCCCTTGTTTGTTTCATCTCTTGGCAACTATAAACTGTTAACAGTTACTTACTGAATAGTCTCTCTTGTTCGTATCTGTGGGCCTTTTGTTATGATGTCTGTTTTTTGGTTATAGATTTTCTTGGTTTGCCCCTTTGGCCTGGTTGCTAGTGTGACTGTCTTTTGGTTTTGACTTTGTCTCGCCCTTGTGGGTTATGTTTACTTTGATCTTTGTAGTTCAGTCCACACTAGCTTGTGTTACCTTACCACCAACCTCTGTAAAGAAAACTAACTCCGCATTTAGTTCTGTGAGCGCTCTTTTAGTCCCTCACGCATTACAGCCGCCTTTAACTTGTTCTCTGAATTTCAAATAATATGTTAACAGAATAATAACACTTATTATGTGATGTCCAATTAAAGTTTAATATTAAAACCAGTTATTTTATTTTAGGTTAAAAAGTGTAAACATTTCTTGAACTTGTGGGTTCCAAATCTGTTAATGCCAACACCATTTGCAGCTTAAGGGGTCCAAAAGGAGGAAGGACTTGCCAGCCCTACTTGCTTCACCTTTGGGAGCAGGGCAAGTATGGAGAACCCAGTCTAAAGTGAGGTTGGGTCAGAGAAATCGTTTACCGAACTGTAGTGTTAAAAATATTATTAGATGACCAAAAAGCGTTAGATAAGCTCTGGTGTCTTCAAGTTGACGTAAAGACCCGGAGTACATTATTAAATATGTTTGTATGATCATAAGCTTGAGTGTTATATTAAATATTCAGCCAAGCTTAAATAAATAAACTATAAGATATAAATATGATAAAATATGTCTTCACAAAACTCTGATCAGACCTATCTGAGAACGGTACAAGTGTGACCAATGTGCAGCTTGATTCACAGTTCTCTGTTCGTCACTCTTAGCATGCTCTGCCAGTAATACAGAACCAAACAATTATTATCCAACCTTTATGTGATGCTAACAGGATGAAATAAGTACGGTGGCCGAGAAGACGCAACGCGCTGCAGATTCACAAACGCGCTGCAAACAGAAAACACTTTCATCAAAACGGCAACATGGACACTACATTTCACGAACGCGCTGCAAAAACACGAACGCACTGCAAAACTGTCCACAACATCTAATAGTATCTAATAGTGATGGGCAAATGATACCGATGCTTCGGAGCCTGTGTGGAGAAATCCAGAAAGTCATTTAGGAAGCGCGTATCGAGGCTTGCTTCGTTAAGGGCGAGTGACGTCACTGATGATGTCTGAAGCCTTGCTGGCTCAGGACGTGGTTCGAGTATTGCATTGTTCAAGGATTTGTTAACAGCTTTAACATCAATATATTGGATTTATTTACTGATTGAAATCATACATATTTTTTTTTTATTAACCTCTATTACCCTCACAATCAAACACAGATCAGATGAACAATTGAATGAACCACAGAAAATAAAATTAAGGTGTTTTATGTATGTACTTATTTCCATGCTGACAAAGTTGCAAGCGGCCATCACAAATAGTTGAAATGACAATAAAAGTTTTGGCCAGCAGGGCGGTTCGTGAGCACATGAAGCTTCGAGTAATGAACCTTTTTTTTAACCATCTGGAGGATAAGTTTCAACGCTTCAAGAAGCTTAATCTGGCCATTACTAGCGGATAGTTAGCAAATATAGCCAAACTTACTTCTCATTAGACGTTAGCACAGCTCCGTGTGGTTCTGTTTACATTGCGTCGCTGTATGTGGTCTCCTGTCCTTTAAGTGTCCTCTGTAAACACTTCCGTTGTGTTGTGGATTGTTTTGCAGAACGTTTGTGTTTGTGCAGCGTGTTTGTTAAATGTAGTGTCCATGTTGCCGTTTTAATAAAAGCGTTTTCTGTTTGCAGCGCACTTGTGAATCTGCAGTGCGTCTTCTCGGCCAACGTAACTAAGTCACGGATGAACAGATGCAAAGAGATACATGAGGAATGGAAAAAACGTGCAGACAGATAGATGTATAAACAAATGGGAGGATGACGCAATACATGAATTAAGGCAGACGTCAGCCTTGTGATTGGTATGGTGGCAGTAAATGACCCTCTAATGCCTGAGTTCCTGCAACTGGATCCTGGGCCTTCATTCCATGCGAAGATATACTGGAACACCACTACCCTGAAAGTCTAAGCTATGTCTATATATCAACGCTGTCCTTAGAAAACATATATCTTCATTTATACCCTCTTTATATTATTTTACATTGAAAGTAATAAGCATTTTTGGCTTCTCCTGTGCAGTTACAAGTATTTTAGAGAAACTTGTTTTACTTTGGACAGATGATATATATCCACAATATATTCACTTTATGCAAGCAGTAAGAAATCCAACACCACTGAGTACTGTTAATACACTAAAGCACATCTTACTCAAAGCATGAACACAACCAGGAACACCAAACTCTTCCATAAATGCAATAAACACAAACAAATATCTGACTATGAAAGGGGCCTATTCAATCCAAAATAACAATTGCCAGAAAAACTTTAAGTATATCGCAAGTATATTGTCATAAGTCATAATGGAAGTTATGAAAGTCTGAATTTCCTGACCTCACAGAACCTTTTTTGGAATCCTTGAAGAGTGTGGGGTCCTATTACCAGGTGCTCCACTTCTTACATGGTGCTATCTCATGTCCTTAACACAAGTGCACAAGTCAATATCATCGGGCAGTTCCTCCTCCCTCAATAATCCTATCCCCTTCCAGAGACTCTGCTCTTATCCACTGAAAAATTCATTGACCTCCGAAAGGACGGATGAACCTTATTGAGATTCCAAGCTTGCCAGGTTCTGGTTGAAACCCAGAGGCCCGGTGAGCAAGGTTAGAGAGATACACCAACCTAACATTTCTTCATCAACTATGCCATATTTATATTTTTTCCTACATCAGCAAGTGAAATATGGCGACGTTGATGAAGAGTTTTCAAATCTACCCAACAATCTCAAACACACCTCACTGCACTTCTCCTTCCATTAAGACATGGTTCCTCTAGAAGTCTAATACGTAGTGGTGATATTGGCCTGTTTGTTTGACAGAATAAAAACAGTCTATCCCCAAATAGCTCCAGCACAGAGGAAGAGATGGCCTGTCAGCGATAATGAATGTGCTGGAGGAAACTCTCAACACCTTTAAAATGTCAAATGCCAGTATTACATGGAGAGAAACAGGAGGAGGGGCCAAGTGGGAATTATACAGGATACCTGACAGAGGCGCAAGTCAAACATCTGCTCAGAAATGTCCCAGATAGAAGGTACGTTGTTCGAGAGCAATCTGCCTGAACACGCTAATGTTGATGCATTACAGACATTACAGATTCGCACGGAACAAGTCATTCACCGAAATGGTTTGTTTGTTTTGAATCGTTTGTAGCTACAACACCACTCATTATCTCACATTTGTATTTTAGTTTGAGATCACATGTGAGATCATAATTTATTTCCATGTGACCATTTTAAGGTCTTTTAATTAGGAATGCTGTGTGTTACTGTGGCTTTAAGACTGATATATGTAAATGAGCTGTGTTCCAATTGGGTGCCAGTCAAGTCTGGGTTGCCCCTAAACATTTCTTCTGACCTTATGGGCAGGAATGGGTGGGGCTAAACTCCTACACTGCTATAGGCTAAATAGATCCCAGCGTGGTTTTATATATAAGGACAAAAAGGACTAAAGAGTTTTAAAGCAATAGTTAAAAAACTTAAAATGCCTCTTTTGTATTATCTTAATTTCTATCTGTTTTTGTTAAACAGAAGAGTTAGAAGGAACATGTTAAAGTTTTAAAAGTTTAAAAGTTTCAAAAGGTCTGTCTCAAAACCTAGTGAGCAGGCTAAGTAACAACTGAATTCATAGGCAGCTGTTTAAGTAGGCAGCGTTCTATCTGACATCTCTCCTCATAAGAAATATTTACAAAAACAATCTGTTAAATGTTCTTAATTTACAGCAAAGTGACACCGGTGGTAGATGATAGTTGTGTGTGGTGGTTTGGCACAGCAGCTTTTCTCAACTTAATTCAATTGAAAAATGGGCTTGGCTAGGCTGCAGCCAATCAGCATGCCGGTCCAGTAAAGCTGCTGGTGTACTGATTGTGCCCAAATGTATGTGACCAGTATGAATTTACCCAGTGTGCCAAAGATACCCATATGACATACTGCTCTGGAAATATTCCAGTATGCGGGCAGAGTTATCTTTCTGATTACTGTATCGCAACATGCAATGCAGTGATTTCAGGAGGACATTACCACTGATTTAATCACACTGTTGTTGTGGTATCAGTGTGGAGGAAAGTAGGCACTTTAAGTGAATGCTCTTTTATTAAACACATAATGGGGACAACCACCAGTGTTGGATGAATTGACTAAGAAGCATGAAGGTCACTGCTAGCCTCATATTTCCTGTATATGATAGTAAACCAACACAAACTACCACCATAATCCGACACAATAAAACACAAACAACATGCTCATGAACTAATAACAGCCATAACAACAAATTATTCACAGATTAAGTCTCTCCTACCACAAGCCTGGCACCTCCAAGGAGCTTTCCCATGCAGTCACTCTGAATTTCTACACCTCCTATGGCATTGCAAGCCAATATTTTTATCAGCGCTGCTTTTCTATACGCTACAAATGAAAAAATAAAAGACATTCTTGCAAATTACACTATGTAGCAAAATAACTTGTGGGAAACAAAGAAAAACAGGTTTACTACACAAACCAATTCAAAGCTGGTATAAAAAAAAAGTGATGGGTAAAAAAACAACCAGACACATTTCATGAATGAAATATAAACATACAGGGGCTTGCAATAACTGCTAAGCAATGACTAATGGAGAATGCAGAATGTAGTATATACTGATGGAGGATGCACTATACTGATGTAATATGCAATATGCAGTATATACTGATGGAGTATGCAGAATGTAGCATATACTGATGGAGGATGCACTATACTGACGGAATATGCAATATGCAGTATATACTGATGGAGTATGCAGCATGTAGCATATACTGATAGAGGACGCACTATACTGATGTAATATGCAATATGCAGTGTATACTGATGGAGTATGCAGCATGTAGCATGTACTGATGGAGGACGCACAATACTGATGGAATATGCAATATGCAGTATATACTGATGGAGTATGCAGCATGTAGCATATACTGATGGAGGACGCACAATACTGATGGAGTATGCAATATGCAGTATATACTGATGGAGTATGCAGACTGTAGTATATACTGATGGAGTATGCAGCATGTAGCATATACTGATGGAGGACGCACTATACTGATGGAATATGTAATATGCAGTATATACTGATGGAGTATGCAGCATGTAGCATATACTGATAGAGGACGCACTATACTGATGTAATATGCAATATGCAGTGTATACTGATGGAGTATGCAGCATGTAGCATATACTGATGGAGGACGCACTATACTGATGTAATATGCAATATGCAGTATATACTGATGGAGTATGCAATATGCAGTATATACTGATGGAGTATGCAGAATGTAGTATATACTGATGGAGTATGCAGCATGTAGCATATACTGATGGAGGACGCACTATACTGATGTAATATGCAGTATGCAGTATATACTGATGGAGGATCCACTGTACTGACGGAATATGCAATATGCAGTATATACTGATCGAGTATGCAGAATGTAGTATATACTGATGGAGGACGCACTATACTGATGGAATATGCAGTATGCAGTATATACTGATGGAGTATGCAGCATGTAGCATATACTGATGGAGGACGCACTATACTGATGGATTATGCAGTATGCAGTATATACTGATGGAGTATGCAGAATGTAGCATATACTGATGGAGGACGCACTATGCTGATGGAATATGCAGTATATACTGATGGAGTATGCAGCATATAGTATATACTGATGGAGTATGCAGCATGTAGTATATACTGATGGAGGACGCACTATACTGATGGAGTATGCAGAATGTAGTATATACTGATGGAGGACGCACTATACTGATGGAATATGCAGTATGCAGTATATACTGATGGAGTATGCAGCATGTAGCATATACTGATGGAGGACGCACTATACTGATGTAATATGCAATATGCAGTATATACTGATGGAGTATGCAGCATGTAGTATATACTGATGGAGTACGCACTATACTGATGGAGTATGCAGAATGTAGTATATACTGATGGAGTATGCAGCATGTAGCATAAACTGATGGAGGACGCACTATACTGATGGAATATGCAATATGCAGTATATACTGATGGAGTATGCAGCATGTAGCATATACTGATGGAGGAAGCACTATACTGATGTAATATGCAATATGCAGTATATGCTGATGGAGTATGCAGAATGTAGTATATACTGATGTAGTATGCAGCTTGTAGCATATACTGATGGAGGATGCAATATACTGATGGAATATGCAGAATGTAGTATATACTGATGGAGGACGCACTATACTGATGTTATATGCAATATGCAGTATATGCTGATGGAGTATGCAGAATGTAGTATATACTGATGGAGGACGCACTATACTGATGTAATATGCAATATGCAGTATATGCTGATGGAGTATGCAGCATGTAGTATATACTGATGGAGGATGCACTATACTGGTGTAATATGCAATATGCAGTATATACTGATGGAGTATGCAGCATGTAGCATATACTGATGGAGGACGCACTATACTGATGTAATATGCAATATGCAGTATATACTGATGAAGTACGCAGAATGTAGTATATACTGATGGAGGACGCACTATACTGATGTAATATGCAATATGCAGTGTATACTGATGGAGTATGCAGCATGTAGCATATACTGATGGAGGACGCACTATACTGATGTAATATGCAATATGCAGTATATACTGATGGAGTATGCAGCATGTAGTATATACTGATGGAGGACGCACTATACTGATGGAGTATGCAGAATGTAGTATATACTGATGGAGTATGCAGCATGTAGCATAAACTGATGGAGGACGCACTATACTGATGGAATATGCAATATGCAGTATATACTGATGGAGTATGCAGCATGTAGCATATACTGATGGAGGACGCACAATACTGATGGAGTATGCAATATGCAGTATATACTGATGGAGTATGCAGACTGTAGTATATAATGATGGAGTATGCAGCATGTAGCATATACTGATGGAGGACGCACTATACTGATGGAATATGTAATATGCAGTATATACTGATGGAGTATGCAGCATGTAGCATATACTGATAGAGGACGAACTATACTGATGTAATATGCAATATGCAGTGTATACTGATGTAGTATGCAGCTTGTAGCATATACTGATGGAGGATGCAATATACTGATGGAATATGCAGAATGTAGTATATACTGATGGAGGACGCACTATACTGATGTTATATGCAATATGCAGTATATGCTGATGGAGTATGCAGAATGTAGTATATACTGATGGAGGACGCACTATACTGATGTAATATGCAATATGCAGTATATGCTGATGGAGTATGCAGCATGTAGTATATACTGATGGAGGATGCACTATACTGGTGTAATATGCAATATGCAGTATATACTGATGGAGTATGCAGCATGTAGCATATACTGATGGAGGACGCACTATACTGATGTAATATGCAATATGCAGTATATACTGATGAAGTACGCAGAATGTAGTATATACTGATGGAGGACGCACTATACTGATGTAATATGCAATATGCAGTGTATACTGATGGAGTATGCAGCATGTAGCATATACTGATGGAGGACGCACTATACTGATGTAATATGCAATATGCAGTATATACTGATGGAGTATGCAGCATGTAGTATATACTGATGGAGGACGCACTATACTGATGGAGTATGCAGAATGTAGTATATACTGATGGAGTATGCAGCATGTAGCATAAACTGATGGAGGACGCACTATACTGATGGAATATGCAATATGCAGTATATACTGATGGAGTATGCAGCATGTAGCATATACTGATGGAGGACGCACAATACTGATGGAGTATGCAATATGCAGTATATATTGATGGAGTATGCAGACTGTAGTATATAATGATGGAGTATGCAGCATGTAGCATATACTGATGGAGGACGCACTATACTGATGGAATATGTAATATGCAGTATATACTGATGGAGTATGCAGCATGTAGCATATACTGATAGAGGACGAACTATACTGATGTAATATGCAATATGCAGTGTATACTGATGGAGTATGCAGCATGTAGCATATACTGATGGAGGACGCACTATACTGATGGAATATGCAATATGCAAGATATACTGATGGAGTATGCAATATGCAGTATATACTGATGGAGTATGCAGAATGTAGTATATACTGATGGAGTATGCAGCATGTAGCATATACTGATGGAGGATCCACTGTACTGACGGAATATGCAATATGCAGTATATACTGATCGAGTATGCAGAATGTAGTATATACTGATGGAGGACGCACTATACTGATGGAATATGCAGTATGCAGTATATACTGGTGGAGTATGCAGCATGTAGCATATACTGATGGAGGACGCACTATACTGATGGATTATGCAGTATGCAGTATATACTGATGGAGTATGCAGAATGTAGCATATACTGATGGAGGACGCACTATGCTGATGGAATATGCAGTATATACTGATGGAGTATGCAGCATATAGTATATACTGATGGAGTACGCAGCATGTAGTATATACTGATGGAGGACGCACTATACTGATGGAGTATGCAGAATGTAGTATATACTGATGGAAGACGCACTATACTGATGGAATATGCAGTATGCAGTATATACTGATGGAGTATGCAGCATGTAGCATATACTGATGGAGGACGCACTATACTGATGTAATATGCAATATGCAGTATATACTGATGGAGTATGCAGCATGTAGTATATACTGATGGAGGACGCACTATACTGATGGAGTATGCAGAATGTAGTATATACTGATGGAGTATGCAGCATGTAGCATAAACTGATGGAGGACGCACTATACTGATGTAATATGCAATATGCAGTGTATACTGATGGAGTATGCAGTATGTAGCATATACTGATGGAGGACGCACTATACTGATGTAATATGCAATATGCAGTATATGCTGATGGAGTATGCAGAATGTAGTATATACTGATGTAGTATGCAGCTTATAGCATATACTGATGGAGGATGCAATATACTGATGGAATATGCAGAATGTAGCATATACTGATGGAGGACGCACTATACTGATGTAATATGCAATATGCAGTATATACTGATGGAGTATGCAGAATGTAGTATATACTGATGGAGGACGCACTATACTGATGTAATATGCAATATGCAGTATATGCTGATGGAGTATGCAGCATGTAGTATATACTGATGGAGGATGCACTATACTGGTGTATTATGCAATATGCAGTATATACTGATGGAGTATGCAGCATGTAGCATATACTGATGGAGGACGCACTATACTGATGTAATATGCAATATGCAGTATATACTGATGAAGTACGCAGAATGTAGTATATACTGATGGAGGACGCACTATACTGATGTAATATGCAATATGCAGTGTATACTGATGGAGTATGCAGCATGTAGCATATACTGATGGAGGACGCACTATACTGATGGAATATGCAATATGCAGTATATACTGATGGAGTATGCAGCATGTAGTATATACTGATGGAGGACGCACTATACTGATGGAGTATGCAGAATGTAGTATATACTGATGGAGTATGCAGCATGTTGCATAAACTGATGGAGGACGCACTATACTGATGGAATATGCAATATGCAGTATATGCTGATGGAGTATGCAGAATGTAGTATATACTGATGGAGGACGCACTATACTGATGGAATATGCAATATGCAGTATATACTGATGGAATATGCAATATGCAGTATATACTGATGGAGTATGCAGCATGTAGCATATACTGATGGAGGACGCACTATACTGATGGAATATGCAATATGCAGTATATGCTGATGGAGTATGCAGAATGTAGTATATACTGATGTAGTATGCAGCTTGTAGCATATACTGATGGAGGATGCAATATACTGATGGAATATGCAGAATGTAGTATATACTGATGGAGGACGCACTATACTGATGTAATATGCAATATGCAGTATATACTGATGGAGTATGCAGAATGTAGTATATACTGATGGAGGACGCACTATACTGATGTAATATGCAATATGCAGTATATACTGATGGAGTATGCAGAATGTAGTATATACTGATGGAGGATGCACTATACTGATGTAATATGCAATATGCAGTATATGCTGATGGAGTATGCAGCATGTAGTATATACTGATGGAGTACGCACTATACTGATGTAATATGCAATATGCAGTATATACTAATGGAGTATGCAGAATGTAGCATATACTGATGGAGGACGCACTATACTGATGTAATATGCAATATGCAGTATATACTGATGGAGGACGCACTACACTGATGTAATATGCAATATGCAGTATATACTGATGGAGTATGCAGCATGTAGCATATACTGACGGAGGACGCACTATACTGATGTAATATGCAATATGCAGTATATACTGATGGAGTATGCAGAATGTAGCATATACTGACGGAGGACGCACTATACTGATGTAATATGCAATATGCAGTATATACTAATGGAGTATGCAGAATGTAGCATATACTGACGGAGGACGCACTATACTGATGTAATATGCAATATGCAGTACATACTAATGGAGTATGCAGAATGTAGCATATACTGACGGAGGACGCACTATACTGATGTAATATGCAATATGCAGTATATACTGATGGAGTATGCAGCATGTAGCATATACTGACGGAGGACGCACTATACTGATATAATATGCAATATGCAGTATATACTAATGGAGTATGCAGAATGTAGCATATACTGACGGAAGACGCACTATACTGATGTAATATGCAATATGCAGTATATACTAATGGAGTATGCAGCATGTAGCATATACTGACAGAGGACGCACTATACTGATGTAATATGCAATATGCAGTATATACTAATGGAGTATGCAGCATGTAGCATATACTGACAGAGGACGCACTATACTGATGTAATATGCAATATGCAGTATATACTGATGGAGTATGCAGCATGTAGCATATACTGACGGAGGACGCACTATACTGATGTAATGTGCAATATGCAGTATATACTAATGGAGTATGCAGAATGTAGCATATACTGATGGAGGACGCACTATACTGATGTAATATGCAATATGCAGTATATACTGATGGAGTATGCAGCATGTAGCATATACTGATGGAGGACGCACTATACTGATGTAATATGCAATATGCAGTATATACTGATGGAGTGTGCAGAATGTAGCATACACTGATGGAGTATGCAACTTGTAGCATATACTGATGGAGTATGCAGAATGTAGTATATACTGATGGAGTATGCAGCATGTAGTATATACTGATGGAGGATGCACTATACTGATGTTATATGCAATATGCAGTATATACTGATGAAGTATGCAGCATGTAGTATATACTGATGGAGGACGCACTTTTCTGATGTAATATGCAGTATGCAGTATATACTGATGGAGGATCCACTGTACTGACAGAATATGCAGTATGCAGTATATACTGATCGAGTATGCAGAATGTAGCATATACTGATGGAGGACGCACTATACTGATGTAATATGCAATATGTAGTATATACTAATGGAGTATGCAGAATGTAGTATATACTGATGGAGGACACACTATACTGATGTAATATGCAATATGCAGTATATACTAATGGAGTATGCAGAATGTAGCATATACTGATGGAGGACGCACTATACTGATGTAATATGCAATATGCAGTATATACTAATGGAGTATGCAGAATGTAGCATATACTGCTGGAGGACGCACTATACTGATGTAATTTGCAATATGCAGTATATACTAATGGAGTATGCAGCATGTAGCATATACTGATGGAGGACGCACTATACTGATGTAATATGCAATATGCAGTATATACTGATGGAGTATGCAGCATGTAGCATATACTGACGGAGGACGCACTATACTGATGTAATATGCAATATGCAGTATATACTAATGGAGTATGCAGAATGTAGCATATATTGATGGAGGACGCACTATACTGATGGAATATGCAGTATGCACATCGTCACTGTCCAATGAAAATCAAGTATTTCCAATATGGCAGTTTTACAGGAGAGCCCAAAAATTGTCTTTATGTTTAATGTAGGTCAATGCAACCAGATTTTTTACTCAAGCTATTTTGGAGCAGTTTTATTGGTCCATTCATGGAATTTTCAGACAATATTAACATCAACTGTTGTGTTAAAAAATGTATAAATCAACAAAAATGGAGATACATGAAGATTCTTTGGACAGCGAGGATGGAGTATACAGTATATGCTGATGGAACATGCAGTATACGGTGTATGCTGATGAGCTATACAGCCTACAGTATATATTGATGGAGTATACAGTATACACTGATGGAGTATGCAGCAAACAGTATGTATTGGTGAAGTATGCAGTATGCAGTATATAATGATGGAGTATACAGTCTACATTACATACTAATAAAGTATGCAGTTTACAGTTTATACTGATTGAATAAACAGTATATAATGATGAACTACATAGCTTACAGTATACACTGATGGAGCATGCATTATACAATATTTACTGATAAAACATGCTGTATACAGTGTATACCCATGGATTATACAGTCTACATTATGTACCGATTGGTTATACAGTCTACAGTATATACTGATACAGTGTACACTATATTCTAATGGAATATACAGTATATAGTACATACTGATGGAGTATGCAGCATACAGTATACAATATGGTATTTCAAATACATCTACAGAGTGTAAAGCAGAAGCACAGATTTTCAGGTGAGCATTATGGTTCACAGTATTAGAGAAAAGGTATCACTGTAGGAGAAAGGGAGATTGGAAATGGTAATTATTTTTTTATGACAGATTTTGGTACATAAAACCACACAAACATTACAAGTGAACCTCAGGACAACAATAAAGGCATGCAGGATATGTAGGATATACGCTATTTTTACATGATTTTCCAAGCAGCATAAGCTTCTATTACTTGTTAGCTATATTAGTTTAATAGATTTAGTTTTTTTAGTAGCTTTAGTTTTTTTAGTGGTTTTAGCTTTAGTAGCTGCTAAAATGCAAACATGTGATGGCAAACCTGTCCTAGTGAAGTAATTACATTTATGGTGAAACTGTCTGCTTCCTAAAGCCAAATTTCAAAAATTGAAGGCTTTCAGGCTGCTGTAATATTCATTATATAAGCTAATTTGTAGCCTAATTGGATGAACCTTTTCCATATTCACCATATTTGCTGCAACTAGACTTTCTAATCAATGTAACAGCAAAATGTTAACTTAGCTGAGCAGAACGAATCTGCAGAGAATGTGAATCAGTTCAATTCACTCACCCAAAGCATTTGTTCAAAAAGAAAGAATCATTTGCAAACGACACACCACTAGTCACTAGGAGTGTGGAGGTTTGCTGTTGTTGCTCCTGCCGGACGAGTGGATAAGTGATCCAAGTGTGCTGCAGCCACTACACAGGAGTAGGGGGCCACTTGAGCGAGCGCGCGTGCAGCACTTAAGAGGCAATTACCCACGGATGTACGGCGGTCTCCAGCCAGGCCTGCCGCTCATCTTATTTTAATGCTCGTGAAGGGGAGGGCGCCATCTCCAGCTCAGCAGGGGGGCTCCCGGGAAGTCACGGAAGCCCCAGCAGAGAGCAGCTCCAGCGCACGCTACCACTGCACATAACACACAGAGTACCACACGCCTGTTTCATAAGCGCACACTAACACATCTACACCAGACATCTGCACAGCCTAAATTTACTTTCAAACTTTGTAATTAGTGTTTATTATAATGTATTCTAAAATATTCTAATGATTCCCATATTGTCCCTGTCCAAAGAAGCAAACAAGTATCTCAAAAATAGTAACTTTGCAGTTACAAGAGATTTTGAAGCATTTTTATTGGTTTATTCATCATGACACGTTCACAGGACATAAAAATAAAAATTGTCATATTAACCAACCAAAGTTTTTTTTTCAACGTCATCCATAGCTTTGTATTGAACTTCATGCTAGTGTAGCTAAATAATAACACCTATACCTACACCTAATATATATATATATATATATATATATATATATATATATATATATATATATATATATATATATATATATATATATATATATATATATATATATATGTGTGTGTGTGTGTGTGTGCGTGTGTACACAATCTCAGGTCCTGACATTGTATAAAAACAGCTGTGCTTGTATGTAATATGTGTGTGTGTGTGTGTGTGTGTGTGCATTGTGTGTAAAGGTAAGTCCATGAGGAATGAACCCAAAGAAATGGGTAAATGATTTGTATATTGGCTTACATTAGAAGTAAAGTATGTTTTTCCTTCTCCTGTAAAGTTATCATGTTAGAGCCGGACAAAGATTTGCTCTGACAGCAGTGACATACACCTATATATGTATATGCATATATTTCTATATATACAGAAAGCCTTTCAGTCTGCACACGCATGCACACATCCATTACACAGATTCCCTCTCTCTCTCTTTCTCTCTCTCGCTCTCTCTCTATCTCTAGCTATCTTTCACTGTCTCCCTCACACCCTTATATTTATTATTTTATATTATGTTTAAAATAATAATAATAATGTAATAATAATAATAATGAGATGTTTTACATATGCAAATTATATATATATGCAACTACATATAATAATAATAATAATAATAATAATAATAATAATAATAATAATAATAATAATAATAATAATATGTCTTCTAAATTTCTAAGCCTAATCCTATCTTTAACCACAATAAAAGAAATGGTTTTAATCTTGATTAAAATATGAAACATGGAGTGTTTGCAAAAAGAACTGTACAAAGTCAGGATTATTTTATTGGTTCTGCAGGTTAGCCTGGTTTTCTCTGGTTTTACTTCAGTCAGGACATTTTTGTCCTGAAAATGTACAAGAACACACACACACACACACACACACACACACACACACACACACCACAGTCGTGTGGTATGCTCTCGAGGGATGTGTCCTCCAGCAGCAGCCACAGCAGTCCTTACTGTTTACCCACAACTTCCCTTAATCCTTTTATCGGCCTGTGTACACAGCATTGAAGGACTAGAATTAAGGCCTATTTAACAATGCATCGGCTCGGCCGCTCGATTCGGTCCGCAGGCGCAAATGTGTCCTCCTGTGTAGCCCCCCTTCCATTACTTACAGCTGATTAGCACAAGTGAGTCACTGCTAATGACCACATCGTCTCTCCACACACGTTCAGACGTCCAAGTGTTTTTCACACACAGTTTGTCCACAGAGATCTGGACGGCACTAAAGAACTGCTTACCAATGCACAGCTACATCACATATAACCAGGTTCAGTGTTATAAGTATTTATAGAACTTATAGTAGTAGTATTTATTATGCTGCTATCGTTATGTCTACTATACTTATATATACAGACAATAAAGTAAATAAAATAATAATATTAATGCTGAATGACATTTACATTTATACTAAAAAGCCAAGCATTCCAAGAGAATGATCCTTCATTTGGCAAATGCCTTTTGGGAATATCACATGGATCACATGGATCTTATCAAATTTGGGTTCTGAGTTTTTGAACCAATGTATTGAAATTATATATCACTGCTATATATATATTTTTTTTAAGTTTCAATTCCAGATTTCAGTATAATTGAAATGAATGGGATTTTGGGATTCAACTCTTTTATGTGAAGCATTCCGATTATAGCTTTTAATGATCTGTCTACTTAATATAATTTATATAAATAGGCTGCAAACTCCAAACTGATGTCTACAAGAAAACAATCCTCCTTGTGACATTTGGAATGTCCGTGCTTAATCTTTCGAATTCCTTCCTCTGTTTCCTACACCCTGTGTTTCCCCCAAATAAGGAACCACAAAACAAATATGTTCGCTGTGTATTGGCTGGCGGGGGCAGATACATAGCACATGCTCAGGATCTCCGTTAAACACCCCTGGGGTTCGCCGAATCCTCTGGGATTGTCCTTCATGTCTTCTGAGAGCCTATTTTTGTTGGACCTTGTTAGTGTGAGGGGAAGCTTAGGAAAGGAATATGGGGCTTGAAAAAGAGTGAGAGCGCTGAAAGTTGAAAGGCCATGATGATGAAGGACTCCTGCAACTTAAAAAAAAGGATTCTCACTGCGAGACACCGCGAATACGCAATGAAGGGGAGTTGTTTTTGCTCAGTGTAGGAACAAATCAACACATTACAAAGCAACTGAATCGGATTAAAAGCCGACCACATTGTTGCCTCTTTGGAAGGGAGTTAATCGCACATGTGGGAAATGTAACTCGGCTCCGTTTGACAACTTCAAACAATAATACACTATTTATCTAGCATCTTTTTAAGCCTAAGTGTCCTTGTCGAATGGACTCTGGAAGTTCTTGAAGTAATGTGTCCTGTTAAATGAAGCCAACAAACCCCCAAGTGGCACAGCTGACGAAGAGTTAATCCTATCTGAAATTGAGAGTTTGTAATGAATGTTGAATAATAATACATACATTAAATTATTCATTATTATTCTAGGCAGGCCTCTAAGGTTAAGGGTTTAGTGGCCGGGGGGTTGTCATCCTGGGGAGTATCCCTCTGCTCATTGGGCAGAAAACAGCCTGGACAGGCTGCCACCATTGTAGAGTAGAATTAATAATAATAATATATCTTTCTTTTTGTTACAATAGTGCTTTACATGGGAATCTCTGCATGGTCCGCTGTAACTCCCACTAGTTTCAGTGTTGAGCGTGTTTTAAAGGAGAGGCAACATGAAGAAAACTGAAGCAGCAGAAAGGGGGAGCGGAGAAGTTACGTGCGAAGAGATTGAAAGTGTCTCTGTAGATGCTGCAAAATGTGCTAAGATCCAGACATGTTCGCTGCTGTAGCCTTCACATCCTTTGTGACAGCAGAGCTCCAGCAACAGCAGGTTGTAGGTAAAGACAGCAGTAGCAGGCCAGCAGAGGAGCAGCCAGATACACAGGCTGTGGACAGAGAACCCGAGGGACAGACTGAACAGGAGAGTGTAGTACGTAAGCAGGTAGTAACGTTGGGATAACACAGGGACTTTGAGGTGATGGAGGTAACGTTAGCTCTATTGCATGAGAATGATGAGTAACAGCGATTGATAAGTTATCAGTACTTATTGGTATTTGCATACTTCCTAAATTCTGGCAGCCACATACAGCAACTTCTTCTGATAAAATAGTAAACGCTAAACGCTTTTAGTAAACTAAAAATAGTCAAGGCTGAGAAGTGCTGGATGAGCAGCAAGTGTCCATTTTAGCGTTTTAGATATTTAGGCTACAGGTGTGTTGAAAGTCTGCATAGTAGTTTGAATTTGTAGCCTCTATGCTGCAGTTCAACATGTTTTAAAAACACTCAAACAAGCGAAATGACAGATCTGAAAACTGCTAAATGATAAGTAAAAGCTTTGCAATTTAAGTTTTACTAAAGTAAGTGTAAAAAAACATTATTAGCAAAAGGTATGCCCACAGTAGCTTAGCTTGATCCAAATGCATGTTATAGCTTTTTAAAGGAGGGAGCACCTTTTAATCTAAAGGATTAGAATTGAGCTGCAATATCAGAGAAATTCAGAAAATACATATGAGTAGACAAAAGTGCTAGAACTACAGTAAATTTACTTATTTGCTTTCCACATGGTTATTTGATAGGCTTCCAAAGTAATTAATCATTGTAAATTTCTAATGATGTTATTTTTTATATGATGCTGTATTTATTTGATTTATTTATTTGAATTATTATATGATAATAGTAAAATACATTCCTTAGCGGAACACATTCATAAAGCACTGGTCAGCTGTGCTCCGCTAATTATGACGGGCTGGTCTAAGCCAAAATTGCCAGGGCCGATTTTTTGTCCCAGTCCAGCCCTGGGTACAATTACAAATGAGCCACAATACTTCTAGGCAAGTACTAGCCTAAAAATATTTATCAAGCTTGAATTTCTTATAGTATGTGGAATGCTGTCCCAGAGTTTAGGCGTTACATAAGAAAATGACTTCCCACCAACTGAGTTGTAAGAGATCCGAGGTGTTTTCAGTAAAGCATGTCTCAGTTAAGCAAAGTTGTCTGGGTAGGCTGCGGCTATTGAACCGATATGATGAAGTTAGGCTGTTAAGAGCTGTCAGTGTCTTAAACAAGACCTTGCAGGCAAAGTGTAATGTAATGGGAAGCCTGTATAAACTGAACAGGTGTAATTAAACTTGCCTGGTAAGCACGCAGGACGCCGCAATACTGCATTAGCTGGAGTTGATTTAGAGACTCAGCAGCGCAGCCAGCCAGTAGCACATAACAGTAGTCTAATTTAATAGTTATGAAAGCATGAACACATTTTTTAGAGTCAGGATATCATATGTCTCATTTTGAAGCTTCTCGAGTAATATATATGATTTTGATCCCTGGCAATGCCACAGCCATCTGAGATTGGAATTCCAAGATGGTATAATTATGCTCTGTCTCTCTAAGTAGCCCCTTGCTAGCCCCCACTTCACTCAGCACAATGCTAGCCAACTGTTAGCTGATAGAAATTGTTGTTGAGTTGTCCTCCAAGCGTGTAAAGTCGTCCAGTGACCCTGTGTTCAAAAATATGCAGTCCCAGAAAGCAAACTACCTCGCTCTGGATCAGTTTTTCCTCCGGTATTGGCCTGTTGTTCATCTCGGCAGTGACCCAGATCCGTTTCACAGACCCAGCCTGGATATTATGGTACATCCTGCTTGAATTTGAGCCGAATACTTTTTGCTACCTAAGGTGTTGTTTCTTGTGGCTAGTCTTCAGCCTTCCAGGCATATATTCATATGATGTGTAGACCTAATTAACTTGTTGGAAATAGACATGCCTAATTAAAGGAGAGAATTGAGCAAAAATTTGCCCCCAAAATATTAGACCAGCAATCCCCGAATATATTTATAAAAAAAAGCTACTTAACTGATATGTATGGGAAAATACTAATTCAAATTAAAGTATGGCAAAAAGAAAATTCCAGTCAATTAATAAAGTTAATCATTGTTGTTAAGTTGTCAAGTTGTAAATAGGCTTGCATATGTCTATTTTACACAAACAGAAGAATTATAGAAAGATACAGAACAAAATTTAGAAATGAAGCTTGTTAATATGGTTGTAGCCAATCAATGTACAGTTCTATAACTAATGTAAAAGTATTGTAGAAAATAGTATTACATTAGTCTTACAGCATATGCAAGTCTGTTTGAGATGACTTAACGGCTTGATGTGAATTAAGGCAGTATATGATGATTATGGTAAGCAGTTTGCATAAGACTAATTGGAGATCTTTAATAAGCTCTTTTATTATTTGCTAGCTACATTAGTGTTCCAGTGAATGACTTAAGAAGCAAACTTCAGACAACAAATGCATTACATATAGGGGAAGAGGGAACTGTAGGAGTTCTTTGGTAAACAGTCACTTTAAAACTCTTTTTTAAGGGAAAATTTTTGCAAGTCGTTTCAGAAATTCCAGACCATTTAGTCCATCTCTCTCTCCCTCTCTCTCTCTTTCTCTCTCTCTTTCTCTGTTTCTCACATCTTGCTGCCTCTCATATAAAAAAGCTCCTTTCCAGTAGAAAGTGCGACATATCTCTCCCCCCACTCGTATAAATATTCATCATCTTCACATACTCTTGCATGCCGTCTGCAATTAATAAAGCCATTTCACACTTAAGAGAGATAGTGATGGGTGCTCTCAGGTTTAATTAAGAGTCAGCCGTCTTCGCCCACGTTTTCCTTCAAAAAATAGATTTGTCCATCTCCAAGTCTTCCCGGTTGATGTGGGTGAGGCTCGTGGGCCAACATAGGGTCAGTGAGGTGGTGACTCAAGAGGAGGTGGGGGAAGAGGTCAGTGTAGGGCATGTTCTGGATTTTCTCACTGTAGTGACAGTAGATGTCAGCCAACTTTAGTAATAAATGCAACAGAGTTTAGTGGTTACGCAGTGGTTTACAGTGACTCTGTAAAACTATTTTCCATTTTGAACATCAGACTGAAGCTCATTGGTTAGACCACTGCACTCATACTAGTAAGTCAACATATGGTAGCTCTCCAAAGAAAAACAAGTAGCTCCAAAATGGCAATTTTACAGGAGAGAAAAAACACACTCATTACTTTCATAGTAATTCAATGCAGATGTTTTTTCCAAGCTATTTTTGATGATCATATTTTTGGCATAATGTAAATGGCAACTGTCTTGTTCAAATGATAAAAAAACAACAAAAATAGATATAAAGTTTTCTTCGGAGTACCATACTTGGTTGTGCTTGGTTGGTTGATCTGTTAGTGGTTAATCTGATGCTTTTGGTCTTGAGTTTATCTCCTGGCGTCCTAACCAACTGGCCAATCTGGAGTGAAAGTCATGCTAACATCACTTTATTTTCAGAGAATACCATCTTCCAACATGCCCACTAAGACCAAATACAGACTTGCGATGATTAGCCTTGTTATGGCATGAACTTGATGTGAACAACTAATTTAGATAATCTTTATGTAAGTAATTGAAAGATATACATAATTAATTGATGTATTAGCCCTACATTTACATTCACCATGAAATAACCAGAAATAATATGTTACATACACCTAATTCTAGTGCTTTAATTGGTTCTAACAAACATTAAACAATGAGAGAAGTTCAAACCAATCCAGACATGCAAGTGCAGTTTGCCATCAGTATGTAGTTGTCTGACTTGTTTATAACGGCCCACGTCTTGTATAGCTACATTTTTATGTCCTTGTCATTTACGAGGCAGTAGGGTAATCAGTAATACACAAAGCATCTGACTGATCTTGGTATTCTCAGTACAAATTGTATGAGAACAAGAGATTTGTGTGCCTAAAGTTTTTCTTTCAGAATAAATTTTTGCATAGAATTTGCCAAAATATCTCTTCACCGTATCTTTAGCCGGTATGAGTGCAGGTCAGAATGTCTGTGGATTAGTGTTTGGGAATCTGGCCTGAGAGAGTACATGCAGTTTGGAGGCTGTACGTTGAACAAAGCCGCATTGTTTGGGGTCGGACCGAAATAAATTGGATCCTAGGGGAGGAATGAGAGATGAATAAATTACAAATAGATGAGTGCTGGTCAGTATGTATGTGGAATAGTGCTTGGGGATCTGGCTTACTTGAGCACATGCAGCTTGGAGGCTGTATGAAATAGGTGTGAACAAAATGAATGGGATTCTATGGGGAAAAAAGAGGGATAAAAAAATGACAAACAGACGAGTGCAGGTCAAACCAACATTACAGTCGTGGTCAGGTGTCTGCCTTGAGTCAGTGTATGTGAAACGGTGTCTGTCGGTCAAGCAGAAGTACAGTAGATTGTTGTGCACTTTTCCATCTAATTCATTGTCTATGGAAAAATTCAAAATCTGTAGTTTTCTGGAATCCATGCATTTGATCAAAAAGCTGTACACATGCCCGAATAACACAATCAGACTGAACAATATGGAGTTGGAAAAGTGCTGATTTTTTCGAAATCTGCAGGACGAGTTACGCAGTGAATATCTGGCAGAAAGCTAAAAACGTATAACGATATAGTCGCGCATTGCTTAATAATAATTTCCATCCATCCATTCCACTTTATCCCGCTAGTCGGGGTCACGGAGGGGCTGAAGCCAATCCCAGCGTCATCGGGTGAAGACAGGGTATGGATGGGTCACCAGTCCATCGCATGGCTAACACACACTCACAAACTCATGTGTTTGGACTGTGGGAGGAGTACCCGGAGGCAACCCACTCAAGCACGGGAAGAACAAACACACTCCACACAAAACAGCCCGGACCGGGACTTAATAATAATAATGAACTAAAAATTACAGTTTTTTTTAGTTCACAAATATCCTGGTAGGGATCCCCAGATGGCCCTGACGTCTTGATTGAGTCAGGTGTTACATCAAAAATGTAACAAGAATAAGAAATTCCTCAATTTTAGAGACAGCCACAGTGTTCACTGCCTGCCTCTGTACTTTTGACCTGTGGTGCTGTTGAAAGCGATGGTGAATAAGTTTTGAGTTGTTGTTGTTTTTCCCCCAAACTGCCAGTAAAAGATAGAATCCTTGGAGCATAACCACAAAAGGCTGCTTCACCACTTTTCTCTAGTTCACTCTGGGGAAAAAATAATCCTGCGAGCGTTTAATGACCATTCAATACGGAATACAGTCTGTCAGGTGCTCCGTAGGGTATGAAGGTACCAAACCACTTCCAGCATTCCAAAAAAAAAAAAAGAATAAATAAAAGAAGTTTAAAATCAATTCTTGAGGAGACAAGAGGCAACTAGTGCAGTGATGCAAGAGCAGGTGTAATATTCCTCCTTGCGCTTTTTAATTTTTCATACGAGCTGTAAGCCGTCAATAGTACTGTTACGCCGTGCTTATAAGAGTCGGCGAGAAGACAAAAGCACGAGTCATTGTGGAGTCCGATAAAGGATCTAATTCATGCTAAGTTGTGGAGTTGGAAAAAACTAAACTTTAATAATGTTAATAATGCACAAGTCAATAATAACAACGGTGCATTTTTCATATTGAACTATAATTCAAACTGATGCAGTATTGACTGTAGTGTCATGTGTGGAAAGAGAGCTCGGGGTCATATTTTGGAAGACCAAGGCAACTTTTTTAAACTCTTTTTAAAAGAAATGCATTTCTTGTGCTTTTAATGATGCATTCAATGGTGCCCCCTTTTGGAGAAACCCTCATCATGCTTAATGTGAGGAAGCCTGTGTGTTATAAGTCAGCCCTGTGAGCTACATCATGTGTGGAAACCAAGTAATGCAAAAATATCTCCTCTTGTATTTACAACTCTACTGTAGTATCAACAGAAAGTTTAAAATATCATCACTGTCCAAAGAAAAACAAGTATCTTTACATTAGAACTTTACAGAAGAGGATAAAACAGACTTTACCTTCAATGTAAGTCAATGGAACCAGATTTTTTTAGATGCTATTTTGGAGCATTTCTATTGGTCCATTCATCATAAACTTTTCACAGAATGTAAACAACAGCTGTCATGTTTGAGTGATGCAGAAAAATAAAAATAGCCAAAAAAAGGGGATACATGTTTTTCTCTGGACAGCAAACGTAAGCAGTTTTAACATTAGTTCTGAACTTATTTCAAAGAGCTACAAGTGAAAAATAATAAATATTCATTTATGTGCTTGTTTTCATTGTGTTAGTTACTATGTTCACTGTCTGGCTCAGGCAGCAGCCCAGTGGGGCATTTGTGGGTTTGTTCACAGCTTGATGCCTCGGCATCTGGAGCTGTACAGCCCTACAGAGTTTAGAGCTACAGCTCTAAGACATCTGATCTAGCACATCAACTTGTTCAGCAATGTGAATATTTGAGTTGGGACTGTTATATCAAGGTTCCGGCTATAGCCTCTAGGCGTCTATATCTGTACAGGCTGGGCCGAGCTCTCCGCCTTCTTAGAAAGGGACTTTGAAGCTCTGTTGCTGATTCTCACCACCCACGTTTCACCTGTCACAACTTCCAGTAGTCAGATCTGGCTGAAAGCCCCAGTTCACAGACTTTAAAGAGAAACTTTCACCCTTCAAGACCCCATTCTGTTCCACATGAACCCTTTCTGACTGTACTGTTACTGAACTGACTGTGACAAAAGCTTTTAAATCAAATCTAATTCACATGATAATAAAATATCTACAGACACAGATGTGGTATGGACTGAAAGTTTAGAATATAAAAGAAAATAATAATAATAATAATAATAATAATAATAATAATAACAATTGTAACATGTATCTCCTTTTTTGTCGATTTTGAGTTTTCTACATCATTTGAACACACCAGTGTTTAACATTGTGTGGAATTTTATGATGACTGGACCAATAAAAGTGCTCCAAAATAGCTTGGAAGAAATTCTGGTTCCATTGACTTTTTTTTTATTTTTGGCCTCTCCTGTAAAGTTTCAATTTTGAAGATACTTGCTTTCCATTGGACAGCAATGATATATTACTGATATATGCATATGTACTTTTGTTATGAACGATGGCAACTGGATTGTTTTTCCATACTGTTTATATTGGCAACCAGACAATTAATGAAACAAGAATGAATTAGATTCACTTTCAATTCAATATATTTTGGTTTGACAAATTCAAGTCATTAAAAGTTAAATGTCATAAAAATAGCAAAAACACAGCAACTTCATAGTTATGCTGGTGAGAACAATAACTAGAGCATTATACACATTTTACTGTACATGTACAGTTATATTACAGGTGCATTGACTCCACAGCTTTTATCTGGACCCAGAAATGCTTGCTCTGCAAGTTCTGCACGTTTAGTCATGTGTGACAGCTGTTTTCAAAGCCATGAGCAGTCCAGAGAACCGATCTCTGGGTCTCGTGAAATCGGTGGTTTGGGGTTCACTTCTAGCGAACTCTGTTGCGGTCCACTGCACATGAGGATGCTGTCAGCGCCGAGTGTGGGGTTGCGTGATTGGTTCATTTTGTGACGTGACTGCTTTGACTGATCGTGCTACTTCACTTTCCTCTTTTCATGGTGCACAAAAAGTGTCGTTCTTTGTCTATGGAGTGTTGGAGTGCCTATGGAGTTGTGCCACCGATCCATGGTTGGGATGGAATTCTTGTGTGTGAAATCAAACCACTGGTAATGAGCCCGGAATCAGTCCTGAAGTATTGAGAGTCAAGACTCAAGTAAGTGTGGAAATGCCCTTATTACAGAATTACCTACTTAATAACACAATTGCTTGCAGAATACATTGTGTGTTGACAGATTTGAGCCTCTACTTCTGACTTTTGGTCCCGTGTCTCTAATAACTATGCATTAATAAATCATATGACTTATGGCTGGCTTTACATGGTCAACACTTTTGTAACACTTTCGTACAGTTTTAGTTGCTTTAAACTTGCATAGGTTGCACTTGCATTGTGTAATCTAAAGTATCGTGGAGCTCATTTGGAACACATTTTGATTCCAATTGTCAAAACCTCACAGAACAAGCTAGTCGGTAGAACAATAATGAATCCTGCGATCAACAAAGACTGACACAATTTCAAATGACTGGCTACAAATGGATTTGGCTCAATGAACAAACAACTGAAATCTTGGTGCTTTAGACGCTTGAAAAGAAGATACTCCTTACTCCTTACTATTTTGTTGGTTAATTAGGAGATAACAGGAAAGTTTCTTAAAGCGGGCATATCAGTTACCAGCAGGGTTAACTATCTAGCTCTTTTCAGCAGTCAGTCATGTTTTTGATTTCTGATACAGCCATTTTACAGCTGGAAAAGTATATGCAAGGATAATAAAACTGCTTACAAATATTCATTACTATTACAATCTGTTTCATTTAGCTATCTGGTGGAGTTATTGAATATGTTGTGTGCAACTTTGATTAAATTGTAGGCAACATGCAGCTAATTGAAAGTTTCACCATGTAAAGCCAACTCTATGGATTAATTAGAAGAGAAGAACTGAACATTGACCATTTGTGGATGCATTCGCCTGGAGTGGTGGGCAGCCCTATCAACAGGGCCATGGGAACAGTTGGGGGTTAGGTGCCTTGCTCAAGGGCACTTCAATCATCTTCTTTCAGGTCAACAGATTGAACCAGCAACCTCCTGATCACAAGTCTGGTTCCCTAACATCCAGTGCCCATTTATTTGTATGCATTGTGAAATTAGATTTGTAGATTAGCAGATTAATATTAATCCATGTGATTTGATCAGGTTAACATATTAGAACACAAATAGTTGTGTAGTTCTTATACAGGTAGAGTGAAATTATAGATTGGGAATCCAGGCTTTGCTCTTGAGGTAGCATAACCTCAACACATATAATGTCATTGCTGTCCAATGAAAAACAAGTATCTGCAAAATGGCAGCTTTACAGGAGAGGACAGAAACTGTCTTTACTTTCAATGTAAGTCAAGGGAACAAGAATTGAGAAGAAAAATTATGAAATGAAAATCAACAAAAATGAAGATACATGTTTTTCATTGGACAGTGATGATATAATTAATAACTTTTAAAGATAGACATATATTGGCTAAAACATTAGAGAGTGGTTTAAAGCCAGACTACCATGTCACAACACAAGCATACAGCTAGCTAAATGGTAGGACAAATATAATTTGCTGTGTAGATGAAAGGTTTGAACTCATGGTGTAGACCAGGGGTGTTTAATTAGAATTCAGTATGGTCCAGTTAGAGGAGATTTCCTCAGGCCAAGGTCCATCACCATTTTTAACTTGTGTTATGGTTCAGTACCATATCCTGTTTACTGAAGTAGCCTAGTACCAGCATCTTATACCATCAGCTACTGAAAGACAAAACAAATAACAAATACCTTCATTTATTGTTTAAATGCTGAACTGAATGAATTACTTATAAACTTCTAATAAATGTTTTTTCCTCACTTCAAGTAAAAAACAAGAGCTACATTAAAAAAAAACAAAATGCTTTTGGAAAAAAAGTGCATCTTAAGGTGCTTATTAATAAAAACAGTAAATAAAACGTGCACATCTTTCACGTATTCTCCGACTAGCTTTATACTAGGACTGCTGCTTCTGGCTTTGTACCTCGCCTGTGTTTGCGCCACACTCCTGAGTCTGCACAGATCTAATTGGCTGAGAAGCGTTTTTGGTGATCTTACAATGCACACGATTGGTCTGTGAGTTCACTGCGGCGCAAAACCTGTATACCATTAAGACAAGAAAAGTTGCGCTGCTTAAAATAAACACAGTCTAACTTAAATCGTTCTTAATAGTTTATCGGTTTAGGTCCACATTGGACAACATCTGGGTCCTTATGCGGACCGCGGTCTGCTTATTAGTGACCTCTGGTGTAGAGAATTACAGATATTGTTGCTGTCCAAAGAAAAACATGTTTCTCCATTTTTGTTGATTTTTTGTTTTCTACATCATTTGAATAAGACAACTGCTGTTTACATTATGAAAAACAATTATGATGAATAGACAAATAGAAATGCTACAAAATAGCTTGGAAAAGATTCTTGTTCCATTGACATACATTAAAAGTAAAGAATGTTTTTGCTTTGTCCTGTAAAGGTGCCATGGGACAGCGACAATATGTTTAAATTTTTAAAAGAACTTTCACACACGTAATAACATAAGTAAAAAAAATATATATTAGGATATGCTTGTGTAATTACATTAATAACTTTAATATTTTAAATTCAAATATGCTGTATTACTGTAATACATCTTTAATAGTGAATTCAATTAATGCAAGCCTGTACATTGTTGTTCCATGCATTATTAATATATAACTACACAGTTATTAATGACAGGAAGTGAGACTCAATTATTTTTTTCTATTTGTTTCAGTGGGAAAAGTGTCAAAAAGTAAAGAATGGCTTTCCGCACAACCTGGAGACTGAACACACGATCAACGAGTTTCAATGTGTGACGAGTGAGAAATAAATCATGTAAAATGACAACTCATCTCCTATAATTGAGACTAGCACAGTAAACCAGCACCTGGCCCAGTACAGTTAAGACATCTTAATGTCACTGAGAACTCTCTCTGCCTCCGTTTCCCCCGCAGAGTGCTCCCCCCCCGCCCGCTGCTCAATCCACAGTTAAGATATCTTGTTGGTAGATAACAAGCAGTCTCAGTGGGGATTTTTCGAGGCTCTTTTTTATTCCACCGGAGGATGTCTTTCTGTGCTGCCAGAAGAGAGAGAGAGGGGAAGGGAACTGACAGCCCTGCTGTCAGTTATCAGCTCTTCTTCTTCTGCAGCAGAAAGTGTACAGGTAATATTAGCATTAGCATCCATGCTGCAGGCTGGCCTTCCAGCTTTTTGCTCTGTTTGGGGCCTCCAGACTCGTTAAAATGGATAACAGCCTGGCCAAGCAGGGGACGATATTAGTCACAGAGGACATTGAGAGGACAGGTGGGTGTTCTGTGATCAGTATTAACCCTGCTGTAGGTGTAGGACTTGATATTATATTAATGAGCGATTGTGCTTAGGTGACACCTATGACTGTGGTGCATTAGACTGTTTGAACATCTGCATTCTCATTGCACCTTCCAATCACACAATATGTCTATAAGCCCATCTCACCCTGCAAGCTAGAAAGCTCTTTGCTACCTGATGCCTGATGAGAGATGGACACATTACACGCCACAAAACTGAAATCACATCAACACAAGGCAGCAAATTCAAATGTACTAATGTATGAATTATTAATGTATGGATTATGCTACCTAACATGGTTGAGTTGGAAGATCAGGAAGATCAGAACTACCTGGTTTCATCATCTTTGGACACAAACCCCATTTCCAGAAAAGGTGGGACATTTTGTAAAATGTTACCAAATCAAGCATTTGTTAATTGTCTTAATTCATTTAACTGACAAAAGTCAAAATAAAAGGTGGCTTAATTGTAATTAGGAAATATAAACAAATTTTACCACTGTGTTACATTATCTTTCCTTTTAATTGCACTGTTAAATCATTTGCAGGTCTGTGACAGTTTTGCAAATGGAACTTTTACACCTTTTTGGTTTGCTAAAAGATTTCAGCTGCTCAAAAGTCTGCGGCTGCCGCTGTCTGCTGCTACTCTTCTTGCTGCGCATACATTTTCAATGAAAGACAGATCTGAGCTGCAGGCAGTCCAGTCGAGCACACACATACTAAGACAGATGTTGACTTTTGCTGATAAAAGTTCATATGGTCACTTTTGCCTTTGGCACAAAGAATTTAACATCATTTTTTTCCCAAAATCAATCTAAAACATGGAGCCACAGAACACATTTCCACTGTGGACCACCTGAAATGTGTTTGGCCCAGAGAACTCGGCGGCGTTTCCAAACAACACTAATGGCTTCTCCTTGCATATTAATTGACTTTACTTAATGCAGACTCTGTTGGGTCACATCAGTATTCTGAAGTACCCCCAAGCCCATTTGGGGATATTTAACACAGTAGTGTGACGGTTTTGCATACAATGCCATCAGAGGGCTTGAGGATTGCACACATTCAGCAGTGGTTTGTGAAATTTACCCACAATTAATGTAGCTGTGAAAGACCTAAATCACAGGAAGTGCAGTCGACTCTACTTTGTCCATTTACTTTTATCTGGCTTTTATTTGGTAACATCTTAAGCAAGCAGCCAGCAAGACTCTTATTTACTTCACTGCCAGATGTTCCAGGGAATACTGGTATGACTCTTAGAACCAGTAGATGGGCAGGCAGATGGACAGCCAGACAACTGAGAGGATGGATGAATGCAGATAAACTGACTTGCTCATCTGTGCTCGCTAGGTTAGTTTTTGCTTGGTTGTTAGCTTTTGCTTGATAAGTTTGAACCGAGACTGGCTAAGAGGCACACTGTTCTATCAAAGCTGTGTCTGTGGGACAAGCCACATCAGGCCTTTTGTAAAGAAAGATATATTTTGGGTAAAAAACATAAGCAACGGTAGTGGATGTTATTCTGTGTACATGTTCATTAATTAAGCTACTTATAATGAGAACATAGGCTTAGGTTGCGCCTTAAAATGTTTTTAGAACTGTACATCCATGTCAAAAACTTCTTTGTTATTAAAGTGTACACGATGGTAGCAAAATAATAGTTAGTTACACAGCTAGACGAACCTATTGGTCAGTCTTTTAGCGAGCCAGCTATTTTACTTCAGTCTGAATAAGGGGCTCACTGAGTGTACACTAAAGGCAGTACAAGGGCGGTTTGTATCCAGCCAGTTGTGATGAGCCAGGGCCAGTTTTTGATCCCAGTCTATTCCTGGATATGAGTAGAATGGACACAGCTTCCATCACTGGACTGCAAATAATTCTTGTGATGATAGTGGAAAACACTGGCGATTTACATTCAAAGAGCAAGACTTGCTCAGAATAATAACGTCTACACACTGAACTTTTTTTATGACCCATGTGACCAATAAAGATTGAGCAGGATAAGAAAAAAAACACTTTTTTACTCACAAGTAATTTCTATTAAATAAATAAATATAAACACGAATAATTACTGTTGTTCAATACCCTGCGCACACAGTTTGCTATTCACTCTGGAAACTGGGACAATGTCAATTTAGTTCTGTTCTTTACAGATTAAGTCAGTGGCAGTTTATTGGGGACACGCAATTACTGTAATCCCATTGTCATGCCAAAATATATAAGACTCACTCATCTTTCCGAGACTGGGCTGAATAATAACCGCTATAAAAAGTGACTGTTTGAACACAGAGATATTCAGGCGGGACACAGCTTGCAAATGTTGTTTTTCCACATCCCTCTGTGGAAGATTTGTCTGCGGTAATCTCTGAAAACCAAAACAATAACAGATGGTTTTAAAGCTAAGAGACGCGAGCACTGGGAAGTCATAACTGAAATCTTGCGTGATAATTCCAATTATTCCTAGGGCTTAGATTTAAATGATTAAATGATGATACTATGTAGATGCTTATGAGTAAAATATACCATATTTTGCCATAAAATATACTACATATATAAATATATTTTGTTTAATTTGAAAGTATTCTTTTGAGGCGGTGCACACTTGTATGAGATACAGTTTGGGTTACAGGTTTGAGCACTCCTGGTTAAATGACATGCTTTCTTACAATTAAAACAAAATTATGTGAGATGTTTTTTGCTCTTGTGGTCAATTAATTCACTACTACACATTTTTCATATATACAACAAATATATACAATGCTTTGAGCGCATTTATGGACAGCTTTACATGTTATTTTGTTGACCAGCTAAAGATATAGAATGTGAAAGCATGTGAGCCTCCCGGTCATACCGGCTCAAGTCACAAGTCTAAGCACTATATAGCCAACCATTCTGTAGCAACCATATCCCTATGTGAATGTAAAGGGGAGTCGGATGGTGTCATATTTTGAAATAATACATTATTATTATTATTATTATTATTATTATTATTATTATTATTATTAGTAGTAGTAGTAGTAGTAGTAGTAATAGTAGTAGTAGTAGTAGAAGTAGTATTCATAGTGAGTTACCACATATGCCACCAAAAAACAAAGCATGTGAGTTTGCTGACCACCATAAAATACAACAAAATTAATATTATTGCAGGCATTGAAATGACCATCTCCACCATCATGAAATATGTCAATTACCTTACGAAAACACATAGATGCAGTATATGTTCCCTGGTGAAGGCTGTGTCTGTTATTGTAACACCACATATTTTAAGTTAAAAATCTCAAAAGATCCCAGCCGTAAAACTGCCAACGCTGGCTTCATTTAAGTCCCCAGTGATAAGACACCACAGCCATGCCAACTTGGTCTTTGAAATGTTTGCCAGAAGGAAATCTCCACTCTAATGCCACCACCAGTGTAAGTACCTAAAGTTGCTAAGTGCTATTTGAACTTTCAATTTTGACGCATTCAATGGTCAGAAGAGACTAAATCAGTGATGCATGTGGAAAAGTTGCTGGGTATATGTGTAATGCAGCTCATCAAGCATCACGGTGTTATCATGAAAAAGCAACAGTGACCTCTCCTGCAGTGTTCATATTCAGCATTGAGCTGAAGCTTTTTTTCCCTAGTGGCCATTCTGATGGTGGGATGGAAATGGACACAGGTTTTAATAACACAGAGGAATTTAATTATGGGGAGGCCCTGATGGTGGCCAACCTCCAACACAAAACAACCACACAGCGACCCCGCATCCCAACTCAGAATAACACAAATAACACCAACACATAACTTAAACCAACAGGCAACAACAGTAAACAACACAATTAGTCCTGTTTTAGGAGGGTGCAAGTCTTCCATGAGCCTTTGTATGTTGCTGCCTGCATGCCATACTTGTAGCAATCGTTGAGCTGCTAGTGAGCAATGGAGGCTGTAGCTAAAAGATTATTTTAAACAACTGTACAAAAGCATTAAACACAACAAAAACACAATATCTGCATAATGTTGAACCTCATTTTCCCTCACTGTCCATAGCTAAAAATAAACAGGCAAACCCAACAGAGGGCCTGATATTTGATGTTCTAGCATATGAAATGATTCATTTGTTTCCCAGTTTGATAAGTCCCAACAGGAATCATTCGTATTGTGCCATAAAGCTAAATCAAGTGAATGGAAGGTAATGCTGCATTCAGTGAGGGTACAGGTAGCTGCATCTAAGCTTTTTATTGACAGGTCAGGTCATGTATTTTTAAGCTTATTGTTTTTTTATATTAGTATCTTAAGAATATAATTTGTGATGATATCATATTCATTTGATTTGGTTTAGTTGGTGGTGTTATCATTTTCATTATTTCATTTTCTATAGTCTAGCTAACCACTCTGTCTCTGGTTAACGTGCTAATTCAACATACTAATTCAAAATAGTGTGTCCCACAAAGCAAGTGTGTATCTTTGAGGCCAAATTTGGTCTTTCACAAGTACAATGACCTTAATCTGAACTGTATCCTTAACAGAAGATAGTGTGTCAAGAATTACTGTGGGCTTGTTATTAAGACAGCAGCAATAAGCACTTTGCCGTGTGTTGAGGGTCCCGTGGGTGCTGCAGCATCAGCACGCAGGAAACCAATTATATGAAAACGTACAGCAACTCTCAGTGAGTTTTTTTTTGTGGGCCAGGATGACTTCATCATTGCAGATAATTACTTTCACACCCCACGGGTTGTTCGTCAGTGAGCTAAACTTGAGGAGAAAAACACTGGGCTAGCAGTGTTTCAGTGATTAAGGACTTTGCACAAGGAACCTAAAGCATCAATGGTGTGAATCTTGGTTAAAGAAATATAAAGAAGTCCAGGTTCTTCTAGTGTTACTTCAAATATAGTCCTGTGAAAAAGTCAGAGATTGTGCCCTAGTTTATTTATTTATAATAATAATAATAATAATAATAATAATAATAATAATAATAATAATAATAATAATAATAATAATAATAATAATAATAATAATAATAATGACTACGGCAGTAATTACTACTATTCCTTTCCAGTCATATTTCAAAAATGGTCTTCAAGTACAAGTTGTTTATTTTTCAATAGGTATTTCTAAAAAGAAAATGGGCTTTAAAGGTGTGTGACTGTCTAAGTGCCATGGCTCTGTGGTGGTAAGATGGGTCTCCTCCTCTTATCACCATGCTAGCCAACATGGATATTGCCCTTTACATTAACACTCCTATTATGTAAAAAAAAAAGCATAGTATAAATTCGCTTGAAAACAAGCAAAGGGTCAAGTCAAACCAGTCAAACCTTTATTATACATTCTCAGAAAATTCAGAAAAATAAAATATAAGAAGATGGTACATATAAAAATTTATTTAATGAATATTTTCTTCAGGGTTGGTAACCAGTATTTGAGACAACTCAAAGTGGAAATATAGATCAAATTGACCTGAAACATAATAAGAGGGTTAAGGGTCACAAATTTACATTGATTTATTGATCATTATTTTTTGCTAAGCAATTAAACACTAATTGCATATATGTTAACTCATTAAGCTCATTAAGCATTAGAGAATAATGATTTACTACATAACAGTTAGTACACTGTTAAGTGAATTTAATTTGTTCTTAGTTCATAGTCTATTTACTCATTAAGTATAAACTAACTGTTGATTATTACACATTAATGAACTGATAAGAGTGTTTAATCATATGAATTAATAACATAAGGACTAACTGAGTTAGTGCCGCAAATAATCTGTTTATTAATCTACTGATGTATTGTTATATCTTTCATCACCATTTATTCTTGTTTTGAATACAATTCTTTACTGCACACTTTATTTTTCTTCTTCACTGTCGTCACAGCTGTCTTTACATTAACATTCTCACTATTAATTGCTCTTTATTTTATATTACTGAACCATTAATGACCACTCTATGTGTTCGTCCAATGTTCATTACTAAAAAACAAACTGTACTACAAATTAATAATTAAGAGCAGTCTGTAAATATTGAATCACAGCAGAAATTTATTTTGACATACTAGTTCTAAAACTCTGTGTATTCAGAGATGTATGTAGACAGCTTGTTTTATAAGCAACAGAATGATATCTGCCAATTTGCAGTAACTTAGATACTTAAACAATCTGTTACTGGAGAGTATGTGCAAGTTTCAAGAATAGTTAATTAATTATTTGAATTATTTGGTTTATTCCATAGAATAATTTAAAACAAATTTTAATGGACAATGTATTTATATTTTCTACTTTACATGGGAACACAAAAACCAGTTGAGAGTTATCTATATTTTAGGATCAAATCAAGTCTTGATCAAAGTTTGTAGCGCAATTTTTAAGTAATAAGAATAAATCCGTAAATTAGTTAACAAATAATTTGCTGGACTAATACTTATGTGCTAGTTAGCTCTACTGTTACTTGTTTATATAAGTAAACAGTCTTATTAGTTAATTAACATGTAATTATCAGCAGTTCGAGTTTGGGTTACATTTAATGATTAAATAGTATGTGAACTAATAACAATCTAAATGATCAGTAATCAATAATGTAATTATTATCAAAAATGCTTAATGAGCAAGTAACATAAACGTTATAAGAATTTTATTGGTTTGCGACCCTCAATTAAAAGTGCTACCGCATTGTTCTTTTTCACAAGCGGTTCAGTTTCGGAGCATGATCTGTTCAGACCAGTGCTGGATATATTTAAAAAGTACATCCACCCAACAGATCTGCAGGTCTCCCCCCACAGCATGTGGAGGCGGGGCTTAATGACAATTGAGCAGAATGGAAAGCAGCCAGTCAGAGGCGTCTCCACATTGTACGTTGCTGCAACCACTGGCACCAACATTTGAAAGATGCTTCCCATCTATGTAATAGATGGAAAAAATTTTTTTGCTTAATTATTATTTTTACCACTTGGGCTGAACTTGCTAGGTTTAAAACTGTATAAAATGTTCACTTGTTCTACCAAAATTCTACAAAAAGTTCTACAAACATTACAGTTTAGTTGCACTTTTAACACATTTAAAATATATTTTCAATGACAAAAAACATTTTTGCTTATATTTTATATGCTGTGTAGGCAATGATATAGCTGCCTGCAGGCATGGGTCTAGTTTTGGTGATTAAAAGGACCGTCCGTCTACTTAATAAATGGTAAATGAGCTCAGTATGGCATGACTTTGAATGCTGAGTGCTTTATTATCACTGTGGCTCTACAGCCCTATTTTCAGTCTCAGGCAATGAGCAGACAAAACAAACAAGATAAAAGGCTTGACCGTGTACATATTGTGTCTGAAGCTCAGTGAACTCATCGATAGTGTAGCAATGCTTGTGGGTTAATTCTTTTGTCATCTAGATGTTAAACCTAAGCTTATTTGTTCTTATTTATTTTTTTTTGTCTTCTAAATCCCAGTGGCATAATTAGAGCAATAAGACCATTTACTCATTAGCATACTTACGTAATCTGAACTAATGAACTGTGCCCAAATCACATTGCGAATGAGAGGGTGTGATCAGATCTATGCTCTATGCTTCAAACTTTGGAGCCTCCTGCTGAGCTAGACAGAAATAGATCACTGCAGAGTCATTTGCGGGCACGGTAGCGCGTCTGAGATGAATCTCCTGATACCGTATGTTTCTTACAGACTGCTAAAGGAAAAGAAAAAAGAACCCGAAATGATGTTCAGGAAAATGTAGAACAGTCCTCGTTTGCTGAGGATTCCAACAGAGGCGAAGGTTCTGAACTGCGTGAAAAGACGTTTTTGACGCTTGATGCATATTTAAACGTATGAATATGCAGAAGTTGTGGTAACTAGTTCCATTTCAGTTACGTGTACTATTCCATAACATTTTGACGGATTTGGACTTCTCTGACTGAGTGTGTATTCGTGGATCCACTTTTTCCTCAGTTTCTGACTTTTTGGGGGTTGAATTTCTTTCTGTTCTTTCAGTTTTGTCCTTTACTGTCTCTCATTTTTCAGCTATTACATTTAATTTTAGACTGCTGGAACAAGGGAACCTAATAAACATTTGCTTCTGAGCAGATAGATGATGGATCTACTAAAAAGAAGTTGTCCAGTTTATTAGTTAATTTTTTTCCCCAAGGCTACTTTAACATTTTGATGGTCTGCAGTGAGGTCCTGATCACCACATCACCAGTTTTATGGGCACATGCTAACGCCTCCCCTAAGTAATTATGAGAAAATCTAAATACCTGTTTTGATTTACTGTAGAACATTTGCTAGAAAAAAGGAACCTTTAGTAATTTCAGAATTTTATAACCCTAATGCTTTTCTCATTTCTTCCTGAATGTCCACTTCGTTTTCTCCACCAATCACTGTTTTGCAATTGTTTATCTGTCGTTACCTTGGTCAAGCTTTCAGGTTTTTATGTAGTGATTTTTTTAAATGTACTTCAGCTTCAGATACTCAGAAGATGTGCCTGGTGGATCTCTACATATGAGAAAACTTCAACAGAGTAGATGATTTCCAAAATCGAATGGAAATGTCAGCCCGAGCAAGGGTAAAGGTAAAAGGTAAGATAAAATTGAAAAATGTTGTATCGTGCTTGTCTGCAAACTGTCTGCCTTCACCCATTAGATCATCAAAGATAAGATATAAATGGGGAAAAAGCATTTTCCAAGCCTGCAGTCTGTTTTTGCTTAGGATGCTTGATGGTTTAGATTTTTTTAAGTTGCTTTCTTCCATCTTTAATATGAACATTTCTACTGTCTGTTTTTTGTTTGTTGCTTTCAATGGGGTAAATATTTTGCTTGTGAAGAGCCATTCAATAGAGAAGTGTTTAATTGCTTGTTGGGTTTATGTTAACTTGTTAAGCTGTGTGCATAATCAGTAATGTGTTTATAATTTTGCTTTTGTTTTGTCTTAATTGGGGAAAAATATGCCTTTGTAGAAATGATGCAGCAATGCCATAGTTATTATTTCATTATTGCGCTACTGAATGTATCCTTCTGTGATATCTTAAAAATCCCTGACTAAAAAAGGTAAGAGACTATCTTTGATTACATATATATATATATATATATATATATATAATATTGTTAACAATTTAAGCCTCTGTGGATCATCTATAGGGGGCCATCGAAATAAAGAGTGACCTGAACTTCCACTAACCTTCCACTAAACTATTGCTTCAATTACTTCAAGTAATAACTTTACTTAAAAGTGGGCGACTCTACCTATATCAATAAGAGAAGGGCTCACATCTTACATTTACACTGTATTTCTGACAGTAGTCACAATTATATAGTTTTCTAACCTCTGTTCAACCTGTAGAACTAGACAGATTGTTTCTCTTACTGTGCTTTTAAGACTGATATACTATATATATGAAATCCATTCTGACTACCTTCTCTGTATTGAAAAAGCCAGGCTAAAACTTCTATGTGAATGTTGGGGGGGACTAAACTGCTGTAGGTCGATATGCGGTTATATGGAAATTAGGCCTGTCCTATTTGAGGGGCTTGATATACCAGGGGTGGCAGACTAGTCGACTTTTTGACTTTCTGCTTTACTGCTATAGATGGTTCACAGTGAATTCAGAAAAGGCTTTTTTGGCTGGTCTGCTTCCATGTATGGACTGGGAGACAAACTCTATTCAGTCTTAGTGTTAGTTCTATGAAGACTGTAAAATGTGGCTTCATGCTATTCCGTAAAATGTTTGCCCTTTGACGGATTTGGCACTGGATATGGATCGTACATTCACATCCCCATCATAAAAAACCCTGCTCTGGGGACCAATCGATACAGACAGTGAAAAATCCTATGGACTGTCACTGTCTCGCCGTGACTCTGACAAGCCTCAACACTCAAATGGACAACCGCCGTCCAGAGAGAGGGAATGAGACGCAGCCCTGGCGTGCCACTCTCTGAGTGGGGGATCAGCAGGCTGTCATGTTTCTCCAGCCAACTGACATGAGCCGATGGGGTCACAAGGGCACCGAACTGACGCAGAAACCAGCACCAACTTCAAAATAAACATATCACCCAGCCATGAATTTATAGGAGCAAAGAACAAATCTACACCATAACTAAAGATATCTAACCTGACACACAGTCAGTACTGCATTCACAGACTTTAGCTTTGTTTTATTTTAACTGAATACAATCTGGACCCAGAATAGTCGGGATGTAGAACTGAAGCTGTCTGTGTCCTAACATGTTGTCTATATCAACATAAAAAGAAGCTCTATTGTGCCCTCAATCATTGTTAAATGCACTGATTCCCTGTGATTTAAAGGCTAAGCACCAGATAATATGAAAATGTCAAGCACATAAATAGAATGGATCCTAAGTTGTGATTAATTTTAGTCAGAAAGCGTTTTATTTTTTACAAATTCAAGGAATTCGGCTTAAAAGACTGTTGTTTAGCCCCACTGTTTGGAAACTGCCTTAGGTGTTATGTAGGCGTATGACGCAGATGGTGGACAACAACGCTAGAAGGTGCGCTTACGATAATGCCAAATGACAGAAAGATGATGTTGTTGTTGTTTTTGGCTGCAATATTTGGATGTACAGTAGAACCCCCATGCACAAACGGGCCAAAGACCTCAAAATACCCAGAAAAGGGGACTAAACCTGTCCATTTTAAAAGAGCACATTTGAAAGGACAGTCCTCTCACTGTAGCGATCATTCACGTCTGAAGATTAACACAACTATGTGACGTAGACAAACATGACGACTGGATCTTAAGACTGGTGCTGTTCCAACAATATGGGCGTGTAAGGAAACCAGCGAGAGGTGTTCGAGAGCCTCCGTGTACGTGGAGGTATACCGGGTAAGCACAATTACTTCTGCTGTTTTAGCTGCTGTTAGCTAACATTAGCTCCACCTGCTAAGTTTGGTGGCTCAAGTTATATTAAGCTGTAATTGAATTACGAAGATTTATAGTGTCGTATGACAGCGAGTTCGACTTTGATCATATTTTACAACAATAACTGTACCTCTATATCTGATTTTAGCTGGTTGCTAGGCTGTTGTCATGAATAATGTTTGTTATTTAGCTAGATACTGTTTGCACTCTGTTTATGTGTGTGTGGTTTGACTAAAAGTCTCAGGACTAAATGATATGGTGGTCTTTTTCGCCACATTACAGCTCTTTCAAATTCAAATTCAGAAATATCATTGGAATCTGAAGAAGCAGCGCTGGAAACTTTGCAGTCCCAGTCAGTCATAATGCTCTTTTACTACACCGTTGTTCACTGTTGTCCACTGTTGTCCACCAGTGACGTCACAGGGTAGCGTTTATGAATTTCCGTAGCGAGCTCGGGTTTTTCAATTGAATTAAAATAGTCTATTTTAAAGCAAATTATGCAGCTAATTTCATTTTACGTTATGTTTATGTATTTTCAGTATTTAAAACAATGTGAAATCACCAGGGCTGTCCATAAGTGGTGCTCAGCCTTTAATTTCTGATTGCACGTTTAGAACCCAGTTCATGTACCACACCAGGGTCACCAGGAGGGCCCACAACATAATCAGGGACAGTACACACCCCCAGCACACACTCTTCACACGTTTACCTTCAGGCAGACGTTACAGGAGTGTGAAGTCCAGGACCACAAGACTGACAAACAGTTTCTACTCACAGGCCATCAGGCTTGTGAACACCTCACGCACTACCTCTCCAACCTCTCCTTTCTGAACTGGTTTTAACTGGTCTGATTTAAACTGCACCTTACACTCACTGTACTGTCAGAATACTGTTTACATTCACTACTCACACAAACATTATTGTTTACATTCGTTACTTGCAACTTGCACTTTATGGCTGCTGCTCTTCATACTTGCACATAAAAGCACACATAACTTTTATTTTTTATTCTTTAACTATAAAAATATTTTTATCTACTTCAACTTATATTGTTATACTTTGTGTATTTTGTATATATATTTTTTATTTCTTTTATTTGTTATCTTATCTATTGGTGAATGGAGGAGCAGCAAAGTAAGAATTTCATTGTACAGTGTAACTGTCTGTTCTGCTGTACATATGACAATAAAACTCTTGAATCTTGAATGTAAAGTTTCGGCTAGAACAGGTTACATGTGTGAAATGGCTTTGTTATTTATTAATTAAAGGGATTACTTAACGGTCATGTAACAGACAGGGGTCACAACACAGGCAGACAAAATCAAGTCATGTCCATATATAAAAATGCAGGAAAAACCAATGCAAGACAAAACAGCTCAGAACACATGTAGACAATACATAAACTTTGAAAACAGACAGGGAAAACAAAGGTATATAAGTAGCGGTCCTAATGAGTGCTGGACCAGCTGTGCTGTGGGTGTGTGGAATGTGAGAAGTGTGGGTGAAGCCAAGGTGTCGGAAAAACACATGGCATAGCTTATGTGTACTATGCAGGCCCACGTTATGTATATATATATATATATATATATATATATATATATATATATATATATATATATATATATATACATATATATATATATATATATACACTTAATTATAAATTATAAAATAAACTCAGTAGATACATACAGATGAAATATGCCCATTTCAGACAACTCAAAGTGGAAACAGCGTGAGAAAGGGATACATCAATACATCATTTAATACCAAGAGTTAGCTCTGTGCTATCTGGGCTTTGGGAAAGTCTGCTGAAGCACTGCTCTATTTATGCTTATAGCACGGCTGTTCTTGCTGTAATTTCATCTTCACTCGGCTCTACTGAGAGCCAGAAACAGCCCCAGAAATGCCTAAAAAACATTCAAGGACTACTAATGATGAGTTCTAGTGTTCCAGGTATGCCTATTGCTAAAATTAAGCACATAGTCATGCATTCTCATAGACTGGGTTAGACATTGGCAGTAGAGTGGGTTATACTGAAGAGCTCAGTTAGTTCAAATCTGGTATCTTGGGCAAAAGTGAAATTTCTTCCCTCCTAAATCTGCCCTGGTAAACTGTAAATGTTATTACTGTGAAATGGAAGTGTTTGGGAGCAACAACAAATTGGGTAGAGTACTTAAGCTCACAGAGTGGAGAACCCTTGGTTCCAGTGAAAGGTGATATAAATGTTACAACATGCAAAGTCATTTCAGACAATTATATGTTTACAACCTAGTGCTAACAGTTTGGGGAGGACCCTTTCCTGTTCTAGCATGAATGTGTCCCTGTGCACAAAGCCAGCTCCATAAAGACATATTTGATGACCTTAGTGTAAAGGAATACCAGTGGGCTTTACAGATACCTTGACCTCAAGGTCTCTGAACACCTTTACAAATGTTCTTTTGACTCAAAGGGCACAAATTTCCATAGGCACAATATAAATCTTGTGGAAAATCTTCCGCGAATACTGGAGGCTGTTATGGCTGGAAACTTGGGGCCAGCTCTGTATTAATGGCCTTGCTTTGGAATAGGATGTCCTACAGCTCAGTCCTACAGTATGGGTGTGATGATCAGGTGTCCTCAGACTTTCAGTTTGTAGAGGGAGAACATGGTTAGAATGAAGCATTGCTAGTTCATTGGGATGTTCCATGTATAACTCGTAGTGACACTTGATCTCACTTGTCGGCATGCACACTGTCCTTGGTTCTGTTTGGTCGAACACTTCACGCTTTTCCTATTCTGTTCACGGGCGTGAGCTTTGTGTGAAGCCTCCTTTGCTTGCTCTTCTCACTGCGCTGTGCTTGTGGCTGTACAGTAGTGGAAGCTGCCTGGCTGCTATCTCCCAAATTAGAGCTGGAAACTGAGATAAGGTTCTCCAAAACGGAGAGAGAGAGAGAGAGAGAGAGAGATGGTCAGAGGCGTACGGTGCAGTAAAAGATTAGGAACACCCATCCACAGAGCCGGGCACAGCTTTCCTTTTCTCCAGCGCCTGCCTCCACTATACCGGAGTCCCTCTCTCCCACTCCCAATTTCCACGTTTGTAAAAGTTCTGCGGCCCCAGATTACAGTCAGCTGGGGTTGTTCTTTATCTCTTTGTTTTGCTAAAGGGTGGGGGAGCTGGGTTCCTAATAATTGCAGCTCATTTTAATTACGGCCAAATGTCTGGCGGGGGACCGTTCCGCTCGCCACGTTGTTTTTCTCAGAAGCTTTCAATTCTAAACAGCCCATAAACAATCAAACAACTGTTTACCTATTTGTTTTCTCTGTCTTTTGAGAGGAATGCCGTCTTGAGTCAATTTTCAAGGCGATTGTTCGCAACCGTAATGCAAATGATGTGTTTAAACACAATAACGGCTACACAAAGCTGAGCCAAGAACTGTGTGTATTGTATAATGTCTAGTGCTGGGGTAGTAATTGTGAATGATACAGTGGTTTGAAAAGAATATTAGTCCGCTAATTACATTCATTAAGAAACAGATGGGCATTATACAAGCCATGAGATGAAAACACTTCTGAAGACGTTCTTACTTTATGCACAAATTGCTCCCTAACTTGTAATATAAGAGTTGGTGCTCTTCATTATTATTCATCACAGGGCCACATACAGGGCAGCAACAGCTGGTGGGAGAACCCAGTGCCACCTGCCAGCTAACGCTAGCCACCAGCTAATACTAATGCCCTGCAGACAGCTCTGAGCTTCAATCTCAACTCAGGCGCTTTCTGTTTAGCATCATTAGATCTTCAGCATCTTCAGATGTGTCAATGACAGGCAATATATCACTTTCATCTACAATATGTGAATATATTTATAGTTCATCGAAATAAGATTTATGAAATTCCAGGTTGTGTGATCATCCAGTCATACATGCAGATTAAGTAAACAATTTTAAAGTAAGTTAAAATAAAGTAAGTTAGGTACTTTAGTTTTAAGTTATAAATACTGCAGAACTGATATTATGTGTTATAAATAAGGCATATTTAAAAATGTTAGAATCTGTAAATTCTGATTTCCTTCAATGTCATGTGGTTCAGCCTATATAAAAAAAATAGCGCATTGGAAGAATGAGGATGGTGTTGTTGCCTCATTAAGCAATGCCATGATCAATAGACTTTCTTGTCATTGAGTTATTAAGTAGAGGTAAATAATCTGTAATGCTTTTGTTCATTAGCAGTTGCATCACCTGAAATTCCTTGGATGGTAAAAGTATCCTGTACGATACTAATTCTGTTTAAAAATGCCCATGAAAGGTATAAAATTATAAAGAGATTAAATATTAAACACAATGACTGTCATATTATTTATAACACTTTGAGATGTTTGATAAATTAACACTTGTAAGGCTTTAAAAATACCACAGACATTGTTGCATTGGTTGCTGGCCCATTTAGCTGTGGATGTGCGAGAGGCGTGGCCATGCAGACTTGCAACCTGCAGAGCACCATAAGAGCACCAGACTTGCAGACTTTAATCTTGTAAGTAGTTGTGACTGTTAGCTGGGTGCCAAATATGGGGGAGGTGTAGGGGGGATAGGGGGAATAGGGTGTGTGTCCAGGATCCCCTAATTAAACTCTTGCACATCCTGAATGTCTTAAATCTAAATTCTGGGGCATCCCTGAAAATAACCTTATTATGCTCAAATACAAATTCAAGGTACGGTCATTATCCTGCTCTACTATAATTAGTGAGCCTATGTGGTTTAAGATCTTTTAAGACATTTAAGATCTCAGTTAACGTGTGGAGGAGCACATTATCAAACTAGAGGAGAGCATTTCCCGAAGATGTATACATAAACACAGTTAATGTTAGTTCCCTGAATTGACCATATTGGAAAGAAATAAAATAATATGTGGCCTGTGCAACAGTAATAGCACATCTTCAGCAAATAAATAGGAATTGTGATGTCAGGTACTGAAGTTAGATGGTTAGTTCTGCATCACTGGTTCTGTATTGGATGTAGCGGCATCCAATCCAGCTCACTTTAAAAAATGCTGTTCCACTGTTTCACAGCCCAGTTCTAGTGGGACTTTAAACTACTTTAGGTAATGAATGACATCAGGCATGATTCATGTGCAGCTGCTCCAAAGGGTCCTGTTCTATTGGCAGTGCTTTTCTTTGGAGATTAAACAAGCTGCGTGAACACCTGTGTCGGTATTGCACCTTGAAATAGCTCAATCCACTAACTAGAAGTGTTGTCCGGATACTTGTGGACAAGTATATGTGTACAGATATAAATTATTAAGCAATCATAGCTACTCAGAGAATCTTGAGTGTAAAATTAAAAAAAAAAATCTAAATTTTCAAACAAAGATGTTCCGCCTCAATGTGTGCTACAGGCCCAGTGTGACTGCTCTGCCTGCACTGCCTGTACTTACACCATTGCTTATGATCAGCTTCCAGCAGAGGAAGCCTTCAACACTGCTTTGGCTTGGAATGATGGTTGAACATGAACTTGAATGGATTTGACGCTTGTGGGAAAGTGTTTTGATCCGGCTTTGGACGCTCTCACTGTAGCTGAATTCTCTCCAGCTCTATAGTTCAGTTCAGGACGAAACCTTTCAGCTCTTGCACCCAGCTGTAGACAGTCTCATTCTGAGGTTTCTCCATAATTTCAAGAACTATTCTGCAATTAGAAACTTTCTACTGTATATTCAGACTGTCTGGTGAGGTGCATGAATTTACATTTCATTTGTTTCTCTATAAAAGGTATCGTTTGGTAACAGTAGGCAATTGCTCTGCTTGCTTGAAATTCAAATTATATATATATATATATATATATATATATATATATATATATATATATATATATATATATATAAACAATCACTAAGCACCACCCTCAGATTGTAGTCCATCTGTTTCTTTGAATACTGTGTTGAATACTGTGTCCCAGCTTACATCATTCATCTATGTTCAGAAGACACAGTGCAGGAATTATGTGGGAGGTGGATCATTCTCAGCACTGGAGTAACAGTGCCGTGGTGGTGGTGGTGGTGGTGTGTTATTGTGTGTGGCGCTGGTATGAGTGGCTCAGATGCAGCTAGAGCCACTCTCTAGCTAGAGCGTGATCCCATCTAGCTACAGCCAATGGGATCACGTAGAGAGAGAACAGCGTCACAGTTCACGCAATCTCTCTTCAGCTGCAGGTGACACGTACGTTTTTATAGATAAAATATTTACCTTTAACCCTCTTTACAGAACACACAGTCCCTGCTGGCCCCGTGCCGATCTATCTTCTCCTCCATATTTGTTCCTTCACACAGTGACAACTTTTATTGCTTGTTTGTTGACATCCATTTTGGAAATAGCGAATGTTCTACGTGGTATCGCTAGTTCTCACGAGAGTTTAGTTTTTGTTAATAATATAGGTTCTTGGACAGCAGCCACATGAGTGGGCGATTCCCCAGAATGAAAATCGTGTAATTCGTAGTGTGAAAGACACAACAACTGAAAGACTTGTGATTTAAACACAACCAGTCGTGTAGTGTGAACAAGGCATTAGCGGCTGAGGAAGTGTTCGATGCTTCCTTAAAATCGGGCCAAAATAAGGTGTCTTAGTGGACAGCATGTTTAAGATATGTAAGAATTGGGACAGCCTACATGTCGGGAGTGCATAGTATGACGAAAAAGGCTATCTATGTAGACCCTCACTAGGTTTTGAGACAGACTCTATATGCAACTATTGTAACTGCCGATATTTGCTCAGTGTTGTATAAAATAACCCATTTAAAACAATAGAGTAGTTTAACAGTTGATACCAACACCTTAAACACAGAATTAATATTTACAACAAAGCACAATTAAATAATAGGTCAACCTAATGAGGCTCATTCAGGTTAACTTAACTACAACAATAGTAAGTAGAACTTTACAGTTAGCTTCACTTGTTATAGAAGCGTGGATCACTGATATATACAAAGCCCTCCACCCTCTGCCACCCTCGCCCCAAGAGGAACCAGGGGGTTTAGACGATGAATGACTCAATGATTGAAAAAAAGTTTTAAAATCATTTTTATGATACACTGACTTATAATAAGGAGGCCTGGAACACTTGCTATAGCAGTATGAAACTTTGGAAGAGCAACCATGAGATCTCTCACGAGAACTGCCTAGTGCTTAATGACACCACATCACACACTAGCAACAACAGTTCTCCAACTCCTAAAGCACTGTCCTCCTCTGGCTGCATGAAGAAGCGAGCTTTGTAATCCCAGTATGGACATCACGGTACAGGCTGTGAAGAGACCAAACGAGGCAGTGTCAGGGGAAGCGAGGAGGAGAAAAAGAGAAAGAAAGAGATTGTTAGTGAGAGCCAGAAAGAAAGCCAAAAAGATAAACGGAAGACAGTTTCGTGGCTAACAGGAAAACAATGACAATCCGACAGCTGAGTGTTCATCCCTGCTAATATTATTTATGAAAAATTGCAATGTAGGCTGTAACCTTATCTGTGTCATTCCTGCCTCAAAGAGTTTAGTATTTTTTCCTATCTAACCATTTCAGGCCAGCATGCAAAGAAATGAATGTATCTCCAGCCGGAAAGTTTGGTCAGTCTTTGTCAGTCTCGCGCCAAATAAGCCATGAAAGTTTGCAGCCTCCTGTAATAAAGTCCTGTAATATTATTCCGAATGGTTCTTTCTCTTCTAATGTTGTCTTTGCCAGTGTTGTGCTGAATTATGACTTCCTGGAAGAATCCTACTTCACTAAGTATCATGCAGGCATACAGACTCTACAGATTGCACATAACACAGGTTATTTATAGACACGTGTTATTTATGTTTTGTGTTATATACACACCATCTGTGTGAGGGGGAGTCAGATACTGTATCCTTCCGCTCCTCACCTAGTGCAGGTGTACAAGATCACTTCTATTAAAGATAGTGACAGTGAATAACACTCTAAATACACTTATATCAGTTGATTCGATATAATTCCGATATCGATGCCAAGAAAAAAACTTTAAAAAATGCCAAGAATCCCTTTAATGGACGTCTGTATCTACTTTATTTATATAAATAACTTTGACATTAAATTACAACAGAGGCCGAGAAACAAACTTTATTCTTGAAATTAGCTCAGTCACAAAATATTAGAAAATCTTCTACAATTTTAACCTGTATTTTAAGTATGTATTTATTTTAATGTCCTATGCTCAAATAGATGGTCACAATAATATGCGTGGGCGTGTCTTTTTCACTATTCTGTATGTAAATGAGTTTTATTTTTTTATTTATTACATTTTGCTGTGCCTCCATCAAAAAAACAGTCAGGGCTGAAACACCACTTATAACTTCAGCGTGAATTAGTGGACATATGCAGATATGGTGGTTATGATTTTACAAAAACATTGAATTGAGAAGTATTCCTTTTTGTAGTTCTGTTATCATATAGGGACTGTATGTACTGTCTGTACTTAAACCTCAACAATGTGTACATACTGCAAAAAAAGAATATACAATAAGAAAATATACATTATGTTTTAATATGCTTGATTTTTTTGCTTACGGTTGACTTTGTAAGTACTTTTGTAATGACGATTGTGAAATAAGCTCGAATGATACAAGGTATTAAAATGACAGCACTCTGTTCATGCTGGGCTGTAGTTTAAGCTTGACAGGGATCAGCAATTTGTCACTGATTGTCCTTGTGCTGCCTCATCAATGTCACTTTGAGTCTTCTGTCAGTCACACATTTTACTTTTACCACGTCATCACGAGACTACTCACGTGGGCATTTCACTCATTCACTTATTTTAACTCTGGGCTTCACTGACACCCATGTAACAAGCTTCTCAGAATAAGAGTGCTGGACTGTGATTAGGTTCCTTCTGTCCATACTAGGGTATGCATTTATTAGGTGACAAGTGTGAGAAACAGGAACAGATTTTTCAGCTGATCAGTGGACCAATAGACCAGTTTCTCCACCATAATATCACATTGATTGACAACAAAGACATTTCTACAGCCCACTTTTTTAGCTTGTTTTTATGGGGGGGGGTAGCCAAAATTCTGTAGACCACTGTGCATATAATTAAGATCGTTATTTTGAGAAATAAATGACAAAAATATGATATAACTATTAAGTCTGAATTTAGACTAACTAGGATTTTACAGTGGAGACTAGTCTGCCTCTCACTTACTTACCTCTTATTTAAAGCAAAGAGTCACTTTTCAAGGTAAAACCATAGATTGAAATCAAGTTTGGTGGCTTTCATGTGACAGCAATAGAACATTTCTTACCCAGAAGGAGATTAATTCTGGTCTTGGAGGACTAATTTGTGTCCAGAAAACTTGAGCAAAAAGTCAAAAGCCAGATGCAGTCAAAAAGAAGTGATAACCAAGAGAAATCAGAGTAATTAGAAAATATAGCCCTACCAAACGCTACTTCAAAGAGTCTCCGGAAGAGATTTGCAGGATGGTGCCTTCGGCTTCGAGATAGGCATCGCACGGATGTACCTCTTTTCGTCTCTCCGCCACGTCAGACAGACGAGAAACGTTGACACATGCCATATGTTTCTTAGAGTTCTCCAGTACAGCGGAATGGACTCTCTCTTGATGTCTTGATAGAGATGTGTCATCTCGCAGAGGAGGAGCAAAAAGCTCAGAGAATGTTATTTCACAAGATGCTGCTTTCAGACAGAGTGTGCCACACGGTTGGGAGAATCTCAAACCCTCAATACCCAAAAGATCCTCCCAGCTCAGCCTAGTAGTTATGGTGCATTGGGAACGTCCTCACAGACATGTAGACGTGTGAAGGCAGTTGCAGTAGAAAGTCTTGAAAATGAGAGAATTCATGCTAAAGTTCCATGCTAACCAAGCTGATGAATTGCCACCAGCCAATACATTTTCTGAGACCAGCAGAACACAGTGGAGCAAACTCCACTGCCAGAAAGGGTCTTTTGGAGTAATGCCACAGACTATTTGTGGTTCCTTGAAGAACCTATCAAATGATTGCTCTTGAAAGCACTATGTCAGTAAACCTTGTTTGCCTTTGTAGAACCTCAAAAAAAAAAAAAAAAAAATACATACTAAGGTTTTCTTAAAACAGTATATTGTTGCTGTCCAAAGAAAAACATGAATCTCATTTTGTCATTTTTTTATTTTTCTACATTATCTGAATGCAGAAGCAGCTGTTTGTATTATTTATAATATTCATGTTCATTGGACAAATGGAAATACTCAAAAATAACTTGGGGGGGGAAAAAAAGGTTTCACTGACTTTTATAAAAAGTAAAGTTTTTGTCCTCTCCTGTAAAGTTCCCATTTTGGAGATATTTGTTTTTCTTTAGACAATAATGATACTTGAGTTCAATTTATGAAACTTTAGGGTGTATTCAAACATGCAGGTTTGGTACCATTAGTGCTACCATTGTGTGCACCAAGTAAATGTAATGAGATCAAGTAGGAAGGATTGTCTTCGTCTGCTACCAACCTAAGCCATTTGAAATATTATAGTTGCAGCATTTGTGTACACAAATATGCATGTAAAATATATGTGTCAACCTTTATATGGAATTGCCAACATTGCACAAATGAGTTGTATTACTGTTTTGCTGTGCTATCTTTGGTCCAGACCATGTCAGTCAAACTATTAATGTAAAGCTGCTGTTCATGATAGTAGATGACTAATCAGGGTTGGGAGGGTCACTTTAAAAAATGTATTGCACTTGTATTGAAAAATTACAAATTATTATCATATTAAAATAATGTACTATGATTGATTTCAATTACTTTTAGTTTACTTGGCATAAAATTAAATTTAAAAAAGAAAAAAAAATTGACTATAATGTTGAATATAACTTACTAATACAACAGACGCCAAACACAAAGGTTTTATAATAAAAACAGAGAGTTTATAGTTGACTCAAATATTGTGCCTATGTAAATATTTAAAACCTGAAATTTGTATAATGGTATGTTTGTGTTTAGATACTATATGTGTAGTCAGATGCTGAAGCTCAGAAATCAAGCTTTGCTCCCTAGGGGAAAAAAGTGACTTTAACAGGAAAATTAATGCAGTGACACTAAAAGCCCAAAGCCCTATTTGAGTGAGATTAGTTTTACCTGGGGATGTGGTGTAATTTAAGTGATTACCAACGACCTCTGTGATTTTAATCCAGTACAAATCTGCCATATCTGTAACTTGTACAAGTCTGCTCAGTAATAATTCCCAAGTGAATAACCTCTTATAGTTCACCAAACTCAGAGCTCCTCAGTAATAACAGCCCTGCTCAAATCTACACCTCAGTAAGGTAATATCTAGGTAATAGAAAATAGAGGAGGCTGAAGTCGGCTTCCTGTTCACCAGCATTTTGTTCAAATATTCTTGGTTTACCTTAAATGGTCCTGCAGGGACATACCGGGGCCTGAGGCATTATAATAATTGCTGTAGTATTTAAGGTGAAATGAGAAAATTTGAACAAGAAACTAAGAATTTCAGGCTATCAGCTAAAATGGAGCTAGATTTAATCGTTATTCATTGAGCTCAAGAAATTTTTAATGACGACCAAATAAAAAATATCTCTAAAAAGCTACTCAATGCATTTTCTGTCTTGTTGTGTGACATCTGGCAAGTTGAATAACCCTACTCTACACTGTACTGTTCTTTCTTCCTATCAGTTATTAAAGACATACTCATCACGATGATTCATAAAACACAAAACAGCAACAAAACAGACATCAGTGTGATGAACAGTAGCTAACTCATCAATCATCTATGGAATAGAGGTGACAGCTTCAACTCTACCTGAGGTATTAGCTTTAGTGAAGAAACAATGAATATCCATTGTTTTTTAAGTTAGCTGGGAGCATGATTAAACCATTGTGCAAACAGAAAATGGAAACTTACTGTTTTTTTCACTTTTGTTTCAGCTCCAGTAGAAGGTGCAGTGCAGCCCCTGCTCCTCACCGAACTCTGCATGGTTGCAACTGACTTCCCAAACTGTTCTGGCAGTTGCGAGTGGTATAACAATTGTTCGATTTGGTGACTCGTCCAAATGCACTATTATTCAGCTCTCCTGGGGACAAGGGCAAGACCGGTGGACAACATTTTTTGCAATTGGCGTACCACGCTAAGTAGCATTCTACACAGGTGCTCAATTAGCCCTGGACCCCTCAGTCGTGCCTAAATTCGACTCGCTTGACCCACTGGGTCTCCGTCTCGCCCGGCCTGTCATGCAAAGGCCTTCTCGGATATTCCCACGTTGGGCGGCTTGTCGGCAAGGAGCAGAGGCTATTCTACAGTTCATGAGCCGTGTGACACTGTGTCTGAAGGTCCGATTTCTCTCTCACTTAAAGCATCACAACAGCGCGGTCCCTGGCGAGGCCCATCAGACGTAAGCTGTCTGCTCTGAGGGCAGGGTCGAGAGCAGCTTCACACCACAACTGGCAGAATACACGTTGGGGGACGCTTACCCAGACACGCGTCCAGCTGAATACACAATGAGCTCGGCCAGCATGTTTTAAGGTTCAGCAAGAACCTCGAAATCAGAAGCCAAATTAGAAATCGTGCCTTACTGGCCAATACATGCTGTGACCATATGATGAGATACGATTTTCAGAGTGTTTTGAAAGCCAGTTTGATAGTTTTAGGATGTTGGATGTCAGTTAATGAGGTTTTTGGGTGTTGATGATAACACGCATGTAAGAACATGAATTGAACCCCACACAGCTACATTTGGCCTACAATGCTAGAACTAGAAACTAGATCCTCACTTAATTACCTATTTATTTAGCAATAAGTAGTCTAACTTTGTGAAAAAAGGTAATACCAAAGTAAAGGAAAGTGGCTGTAGTCGCTAAGGCTACAACTACTGTTGTGAAATGTCCAACAAACAAACAACAAACAAAAATAGTCTTTTTGATATAAAAGGTAGTATACAACAATATATTTTCAGTAAATACTGAACTACCATGCACCTATTTCAGTGCTTCCATGTCTGTTTGGTAACAGAAACCATCAGTAATAGAGTTAAATAAGGAGTAGAACCACTGATCAGAACAATTAGCTATGAGATCACATGCGCACACAAATATTAGGACAAAATCCAAACTGATATTAAGATATTTTTAGCAACTTTCAAACCAAATATCACTGGACACATGCTAACTTAATCCTGACCGCAACATCACAGTGATGTGAGATATGCACTGTGGATTGTTGCTGTAAACACTGCCATCTTAGTTTTGTGGTTTGTATTTTTCTGGAAATCAAATAAAACATGAATTAAGCAGGGCTGATTACCTGTCATGCTCAAATGTGGTTAACTCAGCATCAGATTTGAAGCCTTTCAGGTGTCGTAACACCTGAAGCGTGGGCTCACAGTGTGTGCAGGAGCATTGACTGACACTCCATCAGACAGAGACCATCCTTCTGGTTTTGATTAGTTGCTTTGATTTGGGCGCGTTGGATTCTTGCAAATTGCGAGAGGCGGAGCCAAACAAGCCTGATTATCTGTCTCATGTACTACTGTCGCCACAAAGTGGCAGTTTTAGCACATATGACAGATAGTTAGCAGTATGTATGTGTTAGTGCAGTCTTAAGGCTGATGATTTGGTGTGTTTTTCTCATTTTCTCATTCCTATTTGCACGTATATGCTCGGCAATCTTCTGTATAGGCAGCTTGAGTGAGTTTTACCTGCTGGTCGAAAGTATGAATCACACCTTTCTTTGGCTGTGTCCCATTTCACTCACTATTTCCGTATGTAGTAATCTAGTACATAGAAAATACAAATATGGGCACTGGTGAAGTCCTAGGAGGAGGAAACATTAGGACCCTGATTACTCAATCACATATGACACTAGTGTATGCAATAACAAAATGACAACAACCCTGACTGGTAGGCTTATCCACTGTGCTGTGCTTTAGCCACACTATTGTTTCTAGGATGGAATATTCCAGTCATTTCATGAATTCTCTCACTTTATTTACATATATCTGAGACCCAGATATAGCCATGTATCAGTCACACATAGCAATGAATAAAATAAATAAAATAAAGCCTTTTTTTTTTAAGTGAATATCAGCGCTAGCATCTAGAGCATAGATTTGCATAAGGACAATATATTGTGTTTAAAGAATTGTCCCTACCCATATTTGGGTGAGCCCGTTTGCAGTATATTTGGAGCAGATAATTCTGATTGTGCCTTGCAGACGCTGCATCTTCTAAACTCCATGTAATTATGCTCGCATTTGATTGGCTGAAATGGACGGAGCTTTTCTAAGACTAATGTCACGACCTACAAATATTCTTACAGCCAGACTTGGAGAAGCAAGAACTAGTGGTACTTTATCAGGGCTCCCAGTCCACAAACCTCAAGCACAAAATGAGTTACTTTCTTTTCTGTCATGACACTTTTGAGTCTTTGTAAATGTCATGCCACCAAAAAAAAGTGACATCAGGAGCTTTTTCATCTCCCAGATCGTAAGCCATAGCTAGTAAACTAGTTAGTAGTGAGTAAATGGAAACCTACTACCACTGTGAAAATAAGGTGTTGATGTTGGGTATGTTACTAGGTTAACTAGCGCTAACTAGGCCTAACTAGCGGGGGGGAGGGGGGTTGTTTTGAATATTTGCAAAACAAACTGCTGTATAGAAAGACAGAGTCAGCTCCCACATTGATGGAAAGTAGTTAGTTTGCTCTGGACAGTTTTGGGCAGCTCAGCGTTTAACACTAAGAGACTGCGGAGAGAAGAAGTCCCACCTTTATTAGTATCACAACTCTAACAGTAACCTGTAAGTAGCAGCCATGCTGTGTGAGTGTATCACTATTTGCTGGTTGAAGCTGATCATCTTAAATTGGAGGTTTCACAGTGAGAAACAACTTCAGTTTTTTTTGTGTTGATTTTGAGTTCGAAAGCAAGTCGAAAGTATATATAATATTGCCAACTATAAAGCTCCAAGTATTAGTATAAGCACCTCAGATTTACACAGAGGACAATTTTATTTTCCGATCTATATCAATTTTGACATGTTGCTTCTGTGTTTCATTGCAGTGACACACTATAAACCAGCCAATCAGAGTAGTGCTCATTAAGTTATTTAAATATTTAAATATTTTATAAGCTCAAGTGAAAAGAAGAAACAGCCTGTTTCATTCTAGAACCAAATCATATGGTGTAAATGAGTGTGTAAGCTGTATCTGGGTATTTCAACAGAAAACCATTTTAAATTCTGAATAAATATATTATATTGCACCTTTAAAGAATGTGAAGTGGACAGTGTAACATTAATAACATCAGTACCTTGTTGTAAAGTAATTGTTGCCAATTACAGCTTTGAGGCATCTATAGTAAGGACTATTTTGCTTCTGGCAGCATTGTAGCCTAAATTTTGGCCCATTGCTTTTCACAAATCACAATCAATTACCCAAAAAAGGACATTCTAGGACTCAAAGTAGTGGGATTGAACTATAAGGTTGATTAGGCCATGCGAGCATCTTCACCTTCCTTTTTAGAAACCAGCCTAAAGTTCTATTGGCTATATGTTTTGTGGTTGTTGTTTTGCTGAAGCGTCCACACTTAGTTAACGGGCTGATGAGATGAAAATCTCCTGTAACATCTCTCAGCGCATCGCTCCATTCATGTTTTTCTCGATGATGTAATGCGCCAGTATCATTTGCAGGTTAGGAGCCTCTTATCATGATGCTTCCACCTTCGTACTTCACTGTGGGGACGGTGTTCTAGGGATCATACTTACAATGCTTCTTCCTCCAAACAGAACTAGCAGTACACGAGAAAGGAGAGTACATTTTTGAACAACAGCTCTAAATTGCCTATATGCTGTTTTGCTAATGAATTTTCAGTGGAGGAGTTTTGCGTGGGGTGTCGGGAAAGAGATGATTGCAGTGCATTGCTTATTGTTCTCCATGTAGCTGTTGTTCTTGCTGCCCTTACGTCATCCTGAAACTCTTCTTTCAAGTCATTGCTGTCTTCTCTCTTACCTCGCTTCGCTCTGTTTAAGTTTCTAAAGCTGAAATAAGGTGGACAGTCTTAGAACTGGTGGCAGAGTGAAAATGACTAAGTCAAGGTCTATGAACAGATGGGTGGTTTTCACATGTGACTTCTGGACAGCAAGCCTGATTCTAAAAGGCTGGAAAGCAAACGTGTTCTGAAGCTAGTTATGAGTCACAACAGTCGAGCAGCCTGTTATTGTGGGAATCAATGACAGATTGTACCAGAACTGTCAGCTAGCGGGTTGTGAATAAAAATGAGAATGAGAAATGCTAAAAGTTAGAGATGCTCATTTTTTTTGGATTCAGAGCAGTTCATCAATCTTATTGTCCAAAAAAAAAATATTGAGAATTCATAAACAAAATCATTTCTTTAGAATTAAAAGATCTGAGTATAGAAACATTTTAATTCCTGTTTTATTTATGTTTCTTTTATTTTAAATAAAATAACACAACTGGGTACACTACTCTTAAAAAGTTTGGACACACAACCTGAATATATATGTTTACATTTACTGTCACGCCCTGCCTGTCCTTGTCCGCCTGTTTACATCCTGTCAGTCTCTCATGCTTCTGTTTACGCCTTTTCCATGTGGTTTTGTTTTGATCATGTGCTCCTAGTGTCTACGTCCCCTACCTGGCCTGTATCTGTAACCCCTCCTGTGTCCAGGTGTTTCATGTTTTCTGTCCCGTTTTATACCCCGTGTGTTCAGTCTGTCTTCGTCGGTCATTGTTGTTCTGTTGTACATGTTAGCCGTTGCTATTATTCTGTCCCTACCCATTTGGTTGCTAATTAAAACTTTTTTTTTGTTTACAAGCTTGCGTGTGTCCCCACTTGCCTCATCTGCTCCTGCTATAGCTGCCCAGCCTGACATTTACAAAGACATCTTGATCTTAAAGCATTGAAAGACGAGTTTTAATAGTGAAGCTGTACAAAAATATTTCTAACCATGCATATTTTTTTATAACACATGAAACACCCCCAAGAAAGACCCCAAAAATCTCATCCTCTTCAATCCTGTTAGAAAAGCAGCTCATGTGGCAAACAAGCATATATTATATTTTAGTCTAAGAGTAATTCCAAAGTGTTATTTTATAGCTTTGATGTGTCAACTATTAAAACAGTAATAATAGGAGAAACCTGGGTAGGTGTGTCCAAACTTTTGACTGATTGTGTATAACAGCTAAAACATTTGCCTCCAAACAAACTGTAGCATCTCAGCAAAATCAGCAACGGTGCGTGCGTCCAGAACCAGATTAAGATGTTTCCCATTACTTGCAACACCCCTCAATTTACTCTCCTCCAAATAGCCCCCCTCCACACCCCCAATCAAGCATGACAGGTAGGAGATGATGAAGAAAGGACCAGCTGTCTCAGGTTGCCATGGCATCTCTACAGCTCGGGTCTCTAAAATTTAAGCTGATCTGAGAATGTTGCTCTCCTTGCTTTCACTTATGACAGTATGTCACATCACAGCCTCCATAAATAGTTCCTTCCACTTAATGCTGTAGGAAGGAAAAAGGGGGTGAAAAATAGGCCACCAACCAAGACACTAGCGACCTCCGTTATTATGGGGAGCGCTGGAGATAAACGATCTTATAATATTACCAACTAAAAAAGCTCAGTGTAGGAAATCTAGTGCTGGCACTCTTTATCCCCCATTAAGTTTACATTCCTATTCAATTACATAACATGGACCACCTCTCTTACTACTTTCCCCCCAGGCTCTGCTCAGATTTTCACTATATATCGATTTTCAGGAAGTTTTTTTTTCTTTTACCAAGTCTCTGCACGGTAACCATTCTTTTTCTACCGCCCACCCACCCCACAACTTTAATAGCTTTTAACATGGTACAGTGCTGCACTGGTAACAAAGAGAGGCTTCCCCAGTCATTAATCATGGTGACAAGCCTTTTGTTGTCAGTTAGCAGCTGTGCGTGGAAGAACATTACTCTTCTATTCTGGCCTGCGGTGCTGCCGTCCCCCTTTTCACGAGGAATCGGAAGCCGGAGGGTCCAACCCCTGCTCTCCTATCAGCTGCTAATTGAACTCCCAGCTGTTAAGAAAATGGCCCCTGTGTGTTTCTTCTTTTTTTCCCGCTGTTTTTGGCAGATATGGTTGCCTGGAGTGAACCCAGGACATTTCTTGGTCGGAGTTGTAGCATTAATGATTTGTTTGCGAGCAGAGATGACTCGAGTCAGAGATGATTCGGCACCTTTTGAGAAATCACCTGCAGTCATTTCTCAGCAACTCTGAGAAATTACCTTCAAGAACACTCTTAAGAATAGAGGTGCCAAAACAAGTTCTTTGGTGTGACGTCACAGAAAAAACACTTTTGTGCCCTGAAGCAGAGGTTTCCAAGGACTGGTGCCGGGCTGTGAACTGTTTGATACCAGACCTCAACAGTGCGGCAGTGAGGAGTCCTAACATCCATTATTTTTGTTACTGATATTTCATAAGAGTATGTTATATTTCAATCTTGATATTTTTAATATATATATTTATATCCCAATTTCATATAGCTTGGCCTACAGTACGTCTATGTGTGCACATACACTACTGTACAAAAGTCTTAGGCCCTTAAGCTTATTGTTTAAAAGCCTTTATCTTAGCAATAAGTTTAATTTTACCAGTAAGAACACCAGCTATCATTAGAACTGAACTAAAGCATAAATATATTACAAAGTCACATTAATATCTTTTTTGGAAAGAAGCAGATATCATCTTGTAGGTCAGTTTAAAGAACAAAGTTTAGGTTCGGTTTTCTCTTGGACACCCCAGACATTGTATTAATTCAGGTAATTCCTTCAGCATCAATCTTAATTTAGCTTAATGAAGTACTGAGCAGTCAAAGCAGGTATTAGATGAGAACTGTAAATAATACTGGGTTGTTTCCAAAAAGAAAAACTTGTAAAGGGTTAAATAAACCACCACTTACTGCATAAATACTATTTGAATATATTTTAATAAATTAAAGGTTTTGCTGAGCATATAAAAGCTTCCTGTCTGGACAAATGACTATTTAATTATAATAATGTCCCAAAGTGCCTTAAACTTGTTTTTTACAGTACTGTAGGTCGCTACTGGCAGCTTCCAACTGATAGCTAGCATAAGTGAAAAAGTGATAAGTGAAGAAACCAACAACATCAGTAAGCTTTTTGGGGGCTGCATCCAGAAACAACAAACATGTATATAATGAAATACAATGACAGCTCCATCAGATACAGATCTGTCAACACTGGGGATGCTAATATGTGAAAACCATGCACGACTGTATGGTATAAGGGGAGGCACTAGCGAATGAGACTATGAAGCCAGTTATTAATGATGCACAACTCCAGCGGCATTAATAAAACTGCCGTATATAGCAGAAATGAAAGCACCCTAAATATAGCTCACCCACTTTTTCAGAGTTGCTATAGATCAGAGTTATTCAAAATAGACAGGATAGTATATTATCTATTATCATATATAACATTTCTGTTCATAGTATTAAACTGTATTATTAGGAAGGTCTGTTGGTATCTTGATAGCTGTATCTCTGAGCTGTACCTCTATATGTGCATAAACCTGAGGTTAGCTTTCCATTCCACCCTGAAGAATGCTTCAGTGCATTGAGGTGCCTTAAATGCATTAATACAGGCTGGCAAATAAGAGAAAGCAGAGATCTTGTATCCTGTCACACTTTTTTATGGAATCAGTAAATCATAATGTTATAAACTGCATAGCGCATAAGAGATCAAATTCTCAGACATGTCTTTTGTATTCATTACATTTTCATCATTTATTTCAGTACAGACTTATAAGCATTTAAATAGTGAGTGTGCACTTGTGAGACGTTGCCCTGTCAGGCAACAAAATTCTAACAAAATGACATGTCATGTCAAAAAAAGGATTTATCCATCAATGAATTTGATGGTGGGGCTTGTTAAAGCAGTCTACAACTGGAAAATGATTTCAAACAATGTTTAAAAATCAAATATTTTAAGTATTCAAACAAACTTCTAATTTTACAATTAGAATAGTTTTCACATATGACAAGACACCCCAACTGCCATGTTTACTAATGTTTTTTTTTTTCACTTTTAAGCACCTCTGATGCCTGATAAGTATGTGACAAAAATCAAGTAAAAAAAATTGATTATAGATCAAAATGAATTTTAAATTTCTCTTTAGAAAACAACAAAACATGTCTTACTTCTTTTGCTGGATCAATGATAGCAGTATTATCTCATTACAGACAACCACTGAACTAAATTAACTTGAAGCTGCCTAATGCAACTGAAATATCAGCAGAGTACTACCCATGTGTAATTGAAGGAAATACATAAGCATAAACAAAAAATGATTATGTCTTCTTCAACAGTTTCAACAGTTGTCCATTTAACCTCTCTACTGGTAGTCTGTGGAAAAATTTACAAGGCAATAATATCAAATCTTAAAATTAAAATTTGAATTAGTGCCAACTAATTCCACCTGACACTTGATTGCATCTATAGACAAATGCAAATACTCAGGTAGCCTGCAGCTAAATAACAGTTAACACATGAAGAGTGAAGAATGATCAGCAATCTGGAAATGTCAATACAGACCAGCATGGCTCCTAAGCTGGTTTAAGTTGGTCTCTGGTTTGGTGTTGGCTGATCAGCATAACAGCATCAAAACACAAAATATCGTAAATTTTTAGCTTTCTGCATGAATTGCATGAACACCGCAGCTGCTGTTTACATTGTGGGAAAATGGTCCAATAGAAATGTTGGAAAATAGGTTGGAAAAAATGTTGATTCCACTGACTTACACTGAAAGAAAAGACCTCTACTGTAAAGTTACTATTTTGGAGTTATTCATTGGACGATATTCCGGTTTTGCCAGTGACTAGCATATTAACTTTGATTGCCGTTGAGCAGCATACCAGTATCAAAACATTGTGTGAACATTTCATGATGAATGGTTCCATTGACTTGTATTGAAAGTAAGGTCCGCTTTCGGTCTCTCCTGTCAAGTGGCGATTTTAAAGATACTGGTTTTTCATTGGACAGCGACAATATGCTGTTTTTCTGGCTTCTCCAGCAATGGTATCAATAATTTTGCCGTTTTAAGACAAAGTATTCCTTAACAACAACAAAATAAAGGCTAATCACGTACCTTGGCCTCTGTTTTCTCACCGCTCCATCAAAAATGCATTAACACATCACCAGAACTACATATCCAGGCCAAGGACCAATTTGAAGTGAGGAGACGCATCTCGCTGGACTCGACAGTTCACCTTTGCTCAGTACCTCAACAACAACAACATTTCATACGAGCTCAACTCAGAGAAACAGACAGCTAGCCCCGAAAACTCTTCACTTTCTGCTACCCGAACTGACCGACTTCTCCAAACTGCTTTGTCGCCGAAAAACCAGGATACGCTAATTGGCTGTAAAATACAATAAGCCTGGAGGCTTTCCTCCCTGTCCGCCGCAACGCTAACGCTAAGGCGCGCTAGTAGGCTGTATGAATAATGTGCATAAAAACTCAAAGCGGTTGGCGCTAATACGTAAACAAATCTATCGGCTTTTACTTTTTTGCGGCTGTTGTTATTTAGATTAGGCCGGTGTGGAGACGCTGTGCGGCTAAACTGCTGCCGGAGTGCCAAAGCCTGGAGTCAATCCCTTTTCTCTGGAGCAGCTTTTTAGCGGAGAGCCTCCGGATGAACTCTGTCTCACCCTGCCTCCCACAAACCGGCGCTGCTGCCGCTAGCTCGCTTACAGGCCCGCTCTGAAAAAGTGACAAAAAGCCGTTACTACACGGCTGACAAGCTTTTTTTCCCCTCTTTCTCTCTTTCTCCCTTCCTCCTACCTTTCAGTTTTGCCTGCGCGGCTGCTGGAGTGGGAGCGAGCGCGAGGGAGGAATAAGAGAGTTGTTCGCTGAGGGGAGAAGAGAGGGAGAGAGAAAGAGAGAAAGTCAGGATGTCTCTGTCAGCTCAGCAGAAATCCCTCTCTAATGAAGTCCTTTCTGTCAGCCTCGGTGGCTGTTTGCTTGCTTCTTCTTTAGCTTGCATATGTGTGTGTGTGTGTGTGTGTGTGTGTGTGTGTGTGTTTGCATTTTTAGCTAGCGACAGTGGCCCGGTCATGTGTGTGTGTGTTTGCTACCCACATGCTACAGATAATTAGTTCCGCGTTAAAAGATTCCCCGATAAAGATGAAGACAACTTCATCACACGTGTGCAATAAACACCAAACAATCAGCTTTCCGTGCTAGCTTACTGCGGCTTTGTGACAAAAGAACCGTTAAACAAGGAGAACAAGTGCGAACAGCGTGTCGGTTTGTTCACACAATTATACAGCTCGATCTTAAACTGGAACAGAAAGCGGCGACACATCCCCCCCAGACAAACCTTATTACGTTCACAAGAACGCAAATAGCACTGCACTGTCAATGGAGGCTTCAGTGCTGAATACTTGAGATCATTAGAACCACAAGAATTGAAAGCTGATGGTTTGCCTGCTAATGGAAAACGGCTGCCTTAAATTGATATCCTATTAGAAAACCATCAAATGCATTTAGAATCAGACGCAAGTCTCTTTTACATGCTGGAGCACAAAACCAGCTCAAATAAACAGAAGTGACTTTTCCTGCAGGGAGGTTGTTGGTAGCATGTATAAACCTCGGCCTGCAGGTCATAGCAGTATGCCTGCGGAGGAAAATGTAGAGAATCTATTCTCAGTGCTGCTATCTCTGTACATCGAATAGTAAAAGTGTGGAATGGATTATAAAGTCATATGCAAAAGTTTCAGCGCCCCTGTTCAAATGACATAATTCTAATTTAAAGTAAGTTAACACGTCCTATACAGATCTGCACATTTTATACATATTTTAAATGATTTTTGATATGAAATGATATTTATTTTGGCTTATTTGCTGAATGTAACATATCACATATCAGAGAAACATATCAGAGAATGTGCATGAAAGTTATGACACATTTATACTAAATGTTTTGTTTTTTTCTACACTGTTTTAAATAAATAGAAATAAATAGAAACTCTACACTGAAAGTTATATTTAAGTTTGTTTCATGTAGAGGAGGTTTTAGCTCTACTGTTATATTTAACCATAATAGTAACAATGTTCCCAGGTCAAATTTATCTGAAAGTAATAAAATGTGTATTTCTCAAACATTATCTTTAGCTCAGTAAATATCAATTTAACCAATATTTAATGTCATCAGGGTTTTATCCTTACAGATAATATTGTACTAAATTCACAATTATTTTATTAAGAAGTAATTGTCTGTACATTTTTTATACCTTTGTAAAAACATGCATTTATTCCGTATTCTTCATTCATTTATTTACATTTTATTGATGTTTTCAGTTCAAAAGTGATATTTAAAACTACATTTTATTTTTTTGCTCAACATCCAACAATATTTTAAACATAAAACGTGAGTAATAAAAGAAATATTGTGTGTGTGTTTCTGTGTTTCAGAATCAGATCATGTCTCAAATTTGAAATAAATTTTAAATGTGATATTTTGTGTCCTCCAGTCTCACTGCTGTGCCCCAACTTCATGTGTGTAATATAAACATGGGGCTGCGGACACATTAAATTAGTCATTTCCATTTACATCTTCATTACGCTAATTAAGCTCAGGAGAAAAGGTTCATGCAGGAGCTCCAGAATGATTTAAAACTGCTAGCGGTATTTAGAATTTTTCATCTAATTGTTCGTTATTTCATTCACATGAACATTTAAAAGTACATTGAAGTTCACGTAAATAAAAGTAAATGTTTTAACAGTTTAAATGAGAAGTTTACTGTCTTTAATGACGTGGCTGCTAACTTGTAATAACTTACCTTCATACAAATGTGTATAAGCACTGTGGTGTGAGGTGTAATTTACAAAGATTAATATTTGGTTGGATGTTTTAATAAGAACAGTAATACACACACAAGACATCAGAGAAAGATGTAAAAGATGAAAGAGCCTCTAAGCTGTGTTTTCAGTCATTCCTTTTAAATAACACTAAATTATAGTAACAAAATATAATTACAAAGTACAATTACCAATTACCCTGAAGCACTGGATGTAGTGTTGTGTTTGTACCAGGAGATGATTCTAGATTTTTCTGTGGACAGACTTCATGGAAGCCACGGAAGAACCCATTTTACTTCCACGAGGAATGGACTTTTCATATGAATGAGTGTTCCAGAGACCTTTTTGTAAAAAGAAACAGGTGAGGAAAAAGGTTTACAACCTCCACATAATGTAAAGTTTATTAAAGATTTCATGAAAACCGAGTGATGTGCTAATATTTAAACACCTCTAGCCAAATGACAATTGTGAAAACAAGTCGGTCCCCTTCAGAGAAAAATTTAATGACACAATATCTATATATTTCTGTTTGTTTAAAACAAAATATTAAAAAGCACACCACAATCTTAAATGTAAATTAACATTTACAGTTCCTGCATTTCAAGTTATTTTTTGCCCAATATTTTAACTTCAGGAAATAAACAATACCTGTGCAATAAAATGTGTGTTGACTGGAGGTGTGTTTATATCAAAATCAGCAAATCTTGTAATTTGACCCCAACTTTTGCATAAAACTGTATATCCCTGAGCTTCCCTGAGCTTCCCTGCTTTGACTTAAAATGTGTGCAACTATGACTCCTTCTTGTATATACCCCTTATTTATTACAGATGCAGTCAGCAGCCTGCAGTATTCTTTAGGTAACTAGTTATTACATTAGTTACATGTGTAAAGTAACTGATGTACACTCGCTGTTCTCGCTGTTCACCCCTACCTTCCCATGTTCTACAGTTAGAGACTGTAGCCCATGTGCTAATACACAATTTGTTGTTTTCCAGACCTTCATTAACGATCAGTTTCTGAACACAGAGCTGCTCTTGGTCTGATGGTTTAGGGTGGTGGACCACCTGTAACATCAAAATGATGCTGATGTGTATAAAGACTTCAGCATTACTATCAGGTCAAGGTCTGTGCAGAAAATGGCTTTAGGCCTGACTCAATGAAAAAAAAAACACTATAGTGTAACAGTTTACTTACTTACATGTAACACATATTATTAGCCCAAATTAGCAAACGTATATGGCCTGACCGGGGGATAGCTTGAATTTTGTATTGTCCCTGTCCAAAGACAAACATGTATCTAAATTTTTGGTTGATTCTTACTTTTCTAGATAATTTAAACATGACAGCTGTGAAAGTTTCATGATAAACAGACCAAAAGAAATGTTCCAAAATCACTTGGATTACAACCTTTTTTTTACATTAACTTACATGAAACGTTAAGAAGGTTTTTGTCTTCTGTACAGTTATTAATTGTCAGATACATATTTTTCTTTGAAGAGACTTTACAGAGACTATTTGCACAGCTTAAAGAACAGTTAAGTCAGTAACACCATAGAATGCATTTATTCAGCATGTTAAAGGTATGTGACTTGGTTGGGGTAATAAAAAGCCAGATGTGGTTTTATATGCCCATTTACACCCTATGACATAAATATCAATGTAAATACAGTTTTACATTCCATGGCAACTTTTGGCTAAAGAATCAGCTAAAACACATGCACGACTACAGTTTAACCCAACACCAATGACATAGTCTACTTCGACACTGTGTCATAAGACTAAATAACATAATTGTGATAGTGCTGTAAAGTAAAAAGGTTAAATCTCTGTTATAGCTTTGGCGCTACTGGTGGTTAAAATCAGGTGGAATTGAGAAGTCAACTCCACTGAGTTTAGCTGGAGGAATTGAGAGTTGGAGTTAACTCCAGTAAACCTAGACTGATGCGTCACAATGTGTGGCCACCAGGACAAGTTGTTATTTGATACCTGTTCTGATAGATTCCAATTGTGAAATTAAATTGTTAGCTGAAGGCAGTGATTGATGTTTTTTATGGTTTAAAGATCAGCAGTAACATCCCTATACACTACCCAAATATAATCTGGTCAAAAGAGATTCTGTGGCCAGAAACTGACCAGTGATGAAGAAGAAGGGGCCAGAAAAACTGTGCATACTGTTACTGTTTGTAATTGTACCCCATACAGGTGTACTCTAATAAAGTAGCCACTGAGTAGAGGCACAATGTAGGAGTTTTCTAATAAAGTGAACAGTCATTATAAACAGGCATCCATACTAACAACACACTTCTAAATACTTTATAATTGTCTTTAAATATTGTGAAAAGCAACTAGAGCCAAAAACGTTTGATTCGATATATAATTTCTCCCACACAACAGAAGAATTTAAACCAGCCTAAAAGAAAATGAATGAATACTTTAATGAAGTAGTTACCCCCAGTTTTACCTCTCTGTGGGAGCAAGAGTGTTCTCTAGATGGTAAAGAAGCATCTAATTACTTTTGTTTTCCGACCACAAAAAGCATCACGCCTGCCCGTGCACTTAATTAACATGACCCCTTACTGCAAAGGTCTCCTGCTTAGGACCCTCTCACGATCTTTGAAGCTCCGCGATCAATAGAGTGCCGAATCTGACAACCTCAAATGCTCGGAGTACGAATTCTGTGCTAAATTATTTGCATCGCTTTTAATCCGCTAAGCTTTTTCAGAACAGAGGAGTCGGCAAGGGAGGCAGCATTTCGTTGTGAATTATGAAGTAAAGCAAAAATCCCAATCCTGGTGAATTTGATCAAAACGCCTCGCTTCAGGAACAATAAAGCTCAGCCGAGGAGAGAATGCTAATAAAAATTGGCGGTCAAGGTCCTGCATCAATGAATATGAAACCTCAATGTCGTTTAGAGGTAATTAATCATAATTAGGCGCTCTTTTAGTGATCGTACATCACGGGAGAACTTCATCTCCCCGCCACTGATAAAGTGATAATTAGTCCCTAATTACCTTCTACTTACTGTAAGCATTAAGATGAGGAATATCGGAGACTTGTTCCAACAAGAGACTGCTGCCGTCGACCGAATCGCTAATTCCGAGGCATTGCAAGCAGCCTGTGAAGACCTAGCTCTGCATAATAAGTCATGGATCTATTCACTAAGTCCTTGCAGTGAAGGAGTATCATTACAGGAGGAATATACACGCATGTGCGGTATTTACAGTTTGCGAGGATCCTGACCATGTGCAGTAGCACGTTCAATAGAGCCCGGAGCTAATTTGCAAAGTGTATGAGGGAGAAGACCACATTAATCAACACCCAGAATTCGGAGGCTCGGCACTTTCATGCAAGGCAGCTTTCTGTGCCTTTGAAAGAGATAAGGCAATCTTTCACCATCGCTAAAGGGGTAAAGAGCCTCCCGAGGAGCTCCTGCAGCAAAGGCCGCATTTCAGAATTGAACCTCACCGCTAGGGTCTGAGTCCCATGGGCACCATATAAGCATAGGTTCAAAAAAGTGCGAGAGATGTTTCAACCAGTCCTGCTAATAGAACCAGTGGCTTTGAAATGATGGTGCACATCAGGGAAAATACGACTCGTAAGAAAATTTCACCATTTTTTCTGCCAAATCTCAGGAGTTGAGATGTAAACGCAGTCATTAGGAGTAGTGATGCACAAGCCCAGGTTTTCTGGAGTTGACTCTGACTCTTCACTCCTGCCGCTGGAACTCCTAGACTCCACTTGATTTGAACCAAGGCTGCTCCAGAGCCGGTGAAAAACTGACACAGTGGGAAATGAAACCATCTTAAACATTGTTTACCCTTTTACAGATTACAGGGATATGTTGAGAACTCATTGCCCCACAATTTAGAGGGGGCGGCCCATTGGCCCATCTTAATATCTTAATATAAACAGTGGACTGAACCAATCAGGATATAGGACGAAAGCGGCCCCACCTTTTCTCTGCGTGGTCCATTGTAACTCCAGCTAGTTTCAGTGTCGAGGGTGCATTAAAGGAGAGCCAACATGGAGAAACTGAAGCGGCAGAAAAAGGGTGCAGAGAAGTTACGTGCGAAGAGATTGAAGAGTGTCACTGTAGATGCTGCAAACTGTGCTAAGATCACAGACATGTTCACTGCCGTAGCCTCTACGTCCTACAAGCAGGCTTGTAGTAACGGGCAGAGAGAGGAGCAGCCAGAGACGCAGGCTTTTGACAGAGAACCCAAGGGACAGAGTAAGCGGGAGAGTGTAGTACGTAAGCAGGTACAGAAAATAAGTACAGTATGTGTAAATTTACTTATTTACTTATACAATGGTCATTTGATAGGCTTCTAAAGTAATGATTCACTGTAAATTTCTAATATGGCAAAAAGTTATTTATTTATATGATGCTGGTATTATTTGATAATTATTATATGATAATAGTAAAATACATTTCTTCGCAGAGCACATTCATAAATTACTGGTGGTCTGTGCTCCGCTAATTATGACGGGCTGGTCTAAGCCAAGAATGCCAAGGCCGATTTTTTGTCCCAGTCCAGCCCTGTCCTTATCCACAACGTTCTGTGAAAAACCTTAGTTGTTTGTCGTTTTCGTCAGGCTCATGACAGAGCTGCGTTGGAGGATGAGTCGAAAGCGATTCTGTCAGCAGAGTTTGTTTATACGCGGCTGGTGAGCATTAGCATTGTCATAAGCTGGTAATTAAACACTCGTCACTACTCAAACTCCGACTCTCTCATTCTATCCCTCTAGCTGATTATGGGGATTAAACAAAGACCAAGCATTTCCACTCCTACAGTTACTTGCCAAGAGTTGAGTCCTATTCCCAGACCTGTTGAACCACAGGTCACAATGTCTACAAAGCAAATTTTGCCATTTTATTCACTATTAAAAATTATTTGTGAAGCTACACATTTTTATATGTAATGTTGATTGTATAATAGTGTCAAATGTAAAAAAAAAATGCATTTTGTTGGGCTGATTTTGCCTTACAACTATATAACTGAATAAACTAAAGCTATTGTCAAACAAAGTCTTAGGCATCATATTCATAACCATATTTTATTTAATAACCTTCTGTACTGCTTAAAATGCTTTAGTTCCTACTGCCAACACTGCGAACAATTCTGACTGAATTCTAACATTTCTCTAGAATAGAGCATTTTACATCAAACCTCTCTGAATGACTTTTTTTACACTACTGACCTACTGAAGCTCACTTGGTGGCCACTTACTTTGAAAAAACCTTTTAGCTTAGGGGTGTCCAAAGTCTGGCATTACTCGTAATAACTGGTGGCCTGTCAGTGCAGTTTTTTCTTTCACCTGTTGGTGGCAGCAGTGCATACATGTATATTACGCTTCATTGCTGTGTCAGCAATCGAAGTTATCTAAACTTAACCGGCATTATTTATCTGACTGGGCCTGAATTTATGGAATGGCATGCAGTGACAGCTACGTCAAAATAGCACAAAGTCAACAGTGAGAACCGGTCATTATATGAGAGAGATGGAGGTCAGAATATATTTTTTATAGAAGGACGCTGCAAATGCGTTTGTCACGTATTCCAAAAGACGGAATATTATGGTAATGAAGGAGTTAAATATAATAGACTAATGAAACTAAGCCTGGACATATAGTAAATATCCAGGGGACGAGAGGGCAGTCTCACAGCTGCAACGTGGGGCACAGGAAAACATGACCAGAGCGAGTTATCAGGTGGCCATACTAAACATTAAGCAATGACACTGAGGTGTTTAAACACTCCAGCAGCACTGCTGTGTCTGATCTACTCATAACAGCACAACACACCACCACGTCAGAGTCACTGCAGAGAAACATCATCAGAGAAAGCTTTTACATTCCTTATTAGATTATGCGACTTATAATGCGAAATATAATACTTGCTGTTATTGAGTTTCATGAGTTTGGCAATGCAGTGACTGAGAAATATCTACATGAGAAAAACTGAACATACTTGATGCAGACAGGTTGTTCAGCACATGCCTTTAAACATTTTTTTACTCTGTTGATATTCTGCAATTATGTTAAAATTAAACTCATTAGTTAAATAATTATTCATTATTTGTTTGACTTTTTGTTAGATTTTGAATACAGTGTTATATATAATTTTTGAATTATACTTTTGGAAAGAGAGACGGGCCCTTATGTATTTTGATATTGTCCAATATGGCCCCCACTGAAAAAAGTTTGGGCACCCCTTTTCAAGCTGGTGTGCATTAGAGATCTGTTGAACAATTTGTGTACCCCTTCCCTCAAAAATAAAAGCTTTAGCGAAAGTTCTGCCAGGAAGACTCACCATCACCACCAATGCTAAGTCACTCTCTCATCCATTACTCCAACCAATCGCAGGCTGCCACCTGTCTTCAACTCATGCTCCCTGCCTTCAGGGTGTGGACGTTTCTACGCGCTCTCCCCTCCTCCCCACTACCACCAGTTGAGTCCCAGTCCTACCGTCCTGGGAGGCGGCTTTGCCCCTGCTGTCCATATCCAGCAGAAGATCAAACCTTGTTTTACATTCCTCTACTCCTTGAGTCTTTTGGCAGAACTTACCGACACCTACCTTATACTTCCACTCACTGTCCACTTTATAGGCTCCACCTAGATTATAGGTCACTACACAGGTGTACAATTACAGCTTGTAGCTTATCTGTTGCAGCACAATTGTTCAGGCCTTCCTCTACCCGATTCAACATTGGTCAGTTTCTGACCACAGCACCAATTCTCAGCACAGCAGTGACACTGTCATGATAGAATGTTGGGATTTAGACACTGCTAGAGTGGTCCTCCACCCTTGGCTGGATATTTTTGATACCATGCTACCAGTGTAAAACAACCTATCACACTACTATGACAGTGTCACCGCTGTGCTGAGAATAGACCGCCACCAAATACTAGAGCTAAGGGTCTCTGGCTCTGTGGTCAGAAACTGACCAATGTTGAATCAGGTAGAGGAAGGCCTGAACAATTGTGCTGCACCAGATAAGCTACAAGCTGTAATTGTACACCTGTGTAGTGACCTATAATCTAGGTGAAGCCTATAAAGTGGACAGTGAGTGGAAGTATAAAGTAGGTGTCTCAAGTAAAGTGGGAACTGAGTAAAGCTCAGTAACGTTCTCCTGATGTATCAGTTTTACAGCAACTTTGAGCAACACTGGGGGGAATAAGCTGGCAAAACCGAAAATGATCATTTTTAAAATAATGAAATAAAAGGTGGAAGAATGAGGGAGGCAGAAAGTGAGAAACTGAGAGTCTGGGGATTTTCCACACCTTTGATTTGATCTGATCAAGCCAGTGAGACATTAATTATGCACATAGTGCTGATCTTTTATATAACGCTTATATAACTGTTAATCATCTTTTTTTATTTTAATGATGAACACTTGTTCTGGGACAATGGAATGTATCTTAGAGGAACAACTGAGGCAGGAAATATGTCACAGAAATCATAAAGCGACGTCTGGGTGCTCTTTATGTTGGAGCTTTTCTACTAAACAAGTTCACAGTCCACTCTACTAACTAAAGTCCATAATATGGACAAAAGTATTGGGACACCTACATGGGCTATTATCATATCCAGTCTAAATCCATATACATTAATATGGAGTTGGTTCTTTCTTTTGCAGCTAAAACAGCTTTCTACAAGATTTCGGAGTGTGTCGAAAATGAAAGCTTTAGCGAAAGTTCTGCCAGGAAGACTCCAAAGCTACATCACACTTTTAGTCATTATTCCAACCAATCACTGACTGCCACCTTTCTTTAAAAGGATTCAAATTAAGCTCCCTCTTTGCTGCCTTCAGGTGCGGACATTTCTATACGTCCACCCTCCTCCCCACCACCATCAGTTGGGTCCCAGTCCTGCTGTCCTGGGAGGCAGCTTCGCCCCTGCTGTCCATATCCAGCAGGATCTGCGAGAGTCTGCATGTTTAAAAACCTGGGCCTAGGACTGGGCTTATGCCAAAGACTGTTTCTTTATCCCCTACAGTAACTAACCTTCCAATTATAAACCTAATTGAACCTTGCTTTACATTTCTCTACTCCTTGAGTCTTTTTGGCAGAACTTTTGCCCATTTATCCAGAAGAGCATTGCTGAGGTTGGAAACTGATGTTGGACGAGGAGGCCTGGCTCGCCATCTCCATTCTATTTCATCCCAAAGGTGTTCAATGGGGTTAAGGTCAAGGTTCTGTGAGGACCAGTCAAGTTTTTTCACACCAAACAGCTCTGGACCAGAGCTGCTGTAGCGGAGCTGCTGTGGTCCCTCAAAGCTCCCACTACTCACAGTTGATCGTGGAATATGGAGGGAAGGCATCCCACAACCTGACTGGTTGCAACGCTGATGCATTTGAGAGGTTTTCTCTTCTGTTTCACTTTTGCAGTTGTTAGGGGTGGAGGCACTTATGCAGCCAGAACAACCTCCATTTATTTTATATTGTATTACATTAGAAACTACTACGTATTCCTCTCTTTCTCACTCTCTCACTCACCTTGCATCCCACAAGGAATTGTCCTGGTCCTCCTCTTTAGCTGGATGCTGGACCCTCCACTAATTCTCTGGAGCAGCTACTTGTACGACAGTGTAGTTGTGGGAAGAACCAAGTAAGTTCAACTGTCTCTGCTGTGGAGCAGGAGATATTGCTTATTCTTTGCTCTAGGGACAGTGGCATTTATGTGAATAGCCAATGGCCACATATTGAGGGCCACTAATGTGCTTAGACATGTGCGCTCTAGTATTCGCCCACCACATGCCGTTTCTCCTGGGCGGCCTCCATTTATTTTAAATGGGATTGCATTAGAAAAAGCCATGTACTTCTCTCTTACTCTCACTCACACATAGTGGCCCACTGGGAATTGTCCTGGTCTTCCTGATGGCCAGTCCATCCCTGGTGGACAGTTAGATGTGAATCCATTTATATCTGCCTTGCCTGTACAGCTCAGATATTACCACATGTAATTTTGTTTCATGACTGTGGAAACAAACAGTGTTTGTTTACAGCATCTGTAAATAAAAACATTAAAATATCTGGCAAATTAACTGTAATTAACAGTAAAGGTGCGCTTAATCAATATGTAACGGTTCAGACAAAGATGGATGTGTGTGGCTAAGGCTGGGTTTAAAAGCTTTAATAACAAATGCAAAATACTTACCAAGGGGCTAGCAAAAGAAAAAAAAACAGAAAAGCTAATAGAGATTATGAGGATTAATTATAAGAAGCAATACATCACAATAAGAGGATGTAGACCAGACGCATGCGCACTGCAGTATATATCCTTGTAAACGAGAGTGAGTAGTGATGCAATTGGTATAGCACATGGTGGTTAGCTGCGGGTTGTAGCCTGTACGTTCTGCCTGCTGATGATTATCCTGGATTGTGTGGGGGCTCCCCAGCCCAATAAATGGTCTCCATTGCACCGCACCTGCTGTCTCCTGTGTGTTCCTTTTGGAGGACAGGGCAAGTACCCAACCACCCAGGAGCATCTCTCTCTCCGGGGAGTGTTGGCCCCACCAAGCATCCAATACAAGGAACTAAACAAACGAGCTAAATAGACAGAGCCACAGGCGAGACAGAACAGTAATCAGGTGGACTAGACCGGAGATAGGAAGGGGCGGAAAGTCAGAGTTCACATGATCTGGAGTTCTATGAGTTGGAGTTCAGGGTGGCCAGCTGGGCTGAAGGAAGATGTGACACAATAATGGCAAAATCTGTACAAACACAGTCATTTCATTTCTGCCTTTAAGTGTAATTCAACAGTTTAACTAGTTAAACTCTGTAGTTACTCTGACATTCAGTATGACGACCCATTACAATAAATGCAAATGAAATACAGTTACTTTTCCATCTTTTTTGTGAATTTTCACTTTATCTCTGTAAATTACCAGCAGCTGTGCTTCAATTTTAGATGTCTGGACATGAGGTGTTGGTGCTGTTGTCCCACCACATTTTATGCGATCACACAGGTGTGTTGACAGTGGAGTGGGGGGATGCCAGTATTTCTGTAACCTTCTGGTTCTATCCTTTAAGTTTATGCTGTTATAGTTAGATCTGCAAGCATCTGCCAGCCACTCTCTGAAAGGTTTCATATTTACTACAGTCATAATCCCAAGCAGAACTAATTTCCTCTCTTCCTAAGATAATGGCTGTTCTCCTGTTCTGCCGAATGCTGTTGGAAGACTGACCATCAGGGCCTCCTCCTCATCTAACACCAACAGTTCTCCTTTTCATTCTTGCCATCTGTTACACCCTCAATTGCATCACTGTGTCATCCAGATGTACCAGCATTGAGATATGAGGAGACTGTTTTAGTTCTCTCTCACTGTTTTCACATCGACTCAGTCTGCCTCAGTCAGAGACTGTCTCTACCTGTGCTGTTTCTAAAGCTTTTTCAATTAAGACTTCAAATATATGTATTCTTAGCTTTTCCTTTAAATTTAGCAAAACTAGTAAAACTGTTTTAGCAGAGGAGGATGAGTCTCCCCTTGTGAGTCTTGGTTCCTCCCAAGGTTTCTTCCTCCAGTCTTGAGGGAGTTTTTCTTGCCATCGTCGCCTCTGGCTTGCTCACTGGGGGATACATGTTGTAACTGTGTGTTACTGTAAAGCTTCTTTGTAACAACATTGTTGTAAAAACTATGCAAATAAACTTGAATCAAATGTATAGACCAGTAAAGTCTACACTACTTTGATATTGAATTACTTCTTTCTTTACCAGGTTCATTGACCTGCCACTGCAATGTCACAATCCTGTGCAAATCCACATGTGTGTAAATATCCCATCATGTCCTGTGGACAAGGAGATTTTCACAGCTTTCCTGAAGTATGGAGGTGCTCGAGGAGGCATTTAGCTTTTTCATGCACAGGGACTTCCAGTTGTGGCAAAAATCAGGTGTTGTATGACATACAACACTCAAATCTAGAAGACAAGCCAAAGGACTCAGCTCTTCTGGCAGCTTTAGGTAAGTAATTGTGTAGCGTAGCCTATAGCCTACATACATGTTATGAACTTGTATGTAGCCTATAGGCTACATATGTAGCTCATCTTAAAAGTGAAATTTCATTATTAATATTTAATGATGAATATAAGTGGGTTACAAAATGAAAAGGTTAAAGGATATTACAGAACAAGCTCTTAAAATATGGCTTCCCAGACAGAATGGTTATGCACTATTAGTTCAAACATTCAAAGTAACATTAAGCCCAGATTAAAATAAAGCATGAAGTTTCAGCCCCTGTCGAGCTTGTTTTTTCCTCTTTGGTTGACACCACGTTTTCTAGTTGTGAGCAGTCATGTATTACACATGCCTTATTTGCGATGACAGCGTCACCTCAGTCATTTATTCCGAGATTTCTTTTGACTGTAAAGTAAAATAAAGTAAAATAACATTACTCTACCTCCCCATGTGAACCTTATGTCATCCGGATAGATCTGAATCAGCATCACCCACCTTGTTTCTAAAACTGAACATTTTACATGAGGACTGAACATTTTACATGAGGACTGTTTATTGGGGCCAGTTAATCATAACTTTATTATGTTTGTTTTACTTACAGAAAACAGTAGGACAGTTAAATAAGAACACTCTGGAAAATGTAGCATGTTAACGGCTAATAGCAGGCTGTAGGCGGGACTTCATTGCCACTTGGGTTTATGCACTTGCTTTAGAAACAACAAAAAAGTGCAAAACAAGTATATTATAATTATATTACATTTTTAAAGATATTATATTTTGCAAAATTTGAACCAGCTTGTTTAGGGTGGTTGCATAGGTGCTGTGAGGCCAATGCTATGGTACAGGAGTAAAAGCTGTAGCGTGCACCCTGAAAATGATGTACTGTAAAACATTTTCCCATCTATTAAATATGGGCTGGATTGACAATTGACACTGACTTTTGGCCCTGGAATGGCATCTTGACACATTCTGGCACTCTTCTATCCCTTCTTGGAGATTGGCATGGTTTTGTATGGCATCTACAAGCCAGATAATCAAAAAGAGAGAAATCAAATCCACCATATGAGGCCTACTCTCTGTTTCTACCTTAAAACAATTGTTTACACAGTTTTACCCCTTACCTCAGATAAAGTCAGTCATCCAAGACATGTTTGGTGTCTGAGGTTTTGTAGTTTTGCATGGCAGTTACAAGGATAGCTCAGCAAGCACCATGCATGATCACCACATACCTGCCTCATGCCATGTTTAGTTGTTAAGTAATCTCGAACAGCTTGTTCATGTGATGTCTTAACCTGTTTGACAAACTGTTATTTAATGGACAAAAGTAGGCCTGCATAGCATTACTAAAAACAGAGGTAGCAGCCATCTTGAACCATAAATGTATAGATGACATGGTGTAAACACATACGTACATTACATAAATATAAAGTTTGTAGACACCTTCTCATCCAAAGCTTCTTCTGATGTTATGGGTTTAAATAGGCTGTCTGTTTAACCTTTGCTGCAGTAAGAGCAAAGTGGATCTGATTGCATTTTGCTACAAGAACATTACAAGTGCTGATGTTGGATGGTCAGGTCTGGATCTCAGCACATCCCTGTGGTATTGGCTGGAGTTTCATCACCCCGGAGGATGCAGTTCTACTGCTTCACAGCCCAGTGCTGGAGGAGCTTTATACATCTCTAGCTGCTGCTGGGCATTAGACATGGTGACCTTAGCCTCATGTGCAGTCACCTATTCTATTGACAGTACTTTACTTTTGAGATTATACAAACTAGGATACCGAACCTGTCTTGATCAACTACTTAAGGGTTGTGGGGTAAATAGATTTTAGGCTGCACCACCACGTTGTAAGTCAGACATAAATACTGACATGCGAACTCACCCCATGCAGGAGGTAACTTTCTTCAGCAGCCCACTTAACGCCACGCTATTGTATTGAAATGAAGTTAGGCTGTATTTTTTTCTTCACTTCTCCCAGAGGACTGAACTTGACTTTGAATGTCACATTGAATGCACTAGCTGATGCAGCCCTCAAGACTGTAATTAAAGTCTTGTTAGATGTTCTGAAACTGTCGGAGGAGATAAGAGTGGGTTACTGATGGTTCGGTGACTCCTCAGCAAGTACTCCAGCACTTTTCCATTCAATTAAAGCTCGTTTCTAAACGATATAGTTTTTCATAATCTTTGCACATTTGGTTTTACATTTATTCAGGATCAGAGCCATTTATAGCCTTCCCAGCAACCTCAGAGATAGCTTTTGTTTCTTTTGTTTTCTTCTGTTTTTCAATCTCAGTGGTGCAGTTTTACATCAATACTACTTTATCAATGATGATCATCACATATAAATGACCATGCTGTCCGAGGGACACAACGGCCCTCCACCTTGCCTCGGGTCGATTTTACTGATTCCCTTTTTTATTATTTATATCTGTCTAATTACCTTAGAAAGCTGTAAACAAAGTCATGTAGAGGGGTTTGATATGAAATGAACTATTCTCCAGAAATGTAGAGTCAGATTTTTTCTCAGTGGTGGTGATGGGAATCAGACGTCTGAGGAGTTTAATGACTCTAAAAGCTCTCTTAAAGAAAGTTATGACATAAAATAGCTACGGTTACACTGCCTGATGTCTAACCCTGAGCGCACACTGCAAACAATAAAATTGCTCAGCATCGCCCAGGCAGCGGGTAATGGCACATTGGTGGGTGTGTCCACCAGCAACCAGTATAAACATATGCAGTCTTATGCAGTCTTATGCAGTACACCTAAAATATATAATCTCCTCCCTAAAATCAATCTGTTCTGATACACATTGTACCCTAACCATCTAACCATGCTATATTTTTCATTTATATGTCATGAGTTTTAGTGATGAGTGGGATGAGGAACAAATCTTTAATAGTCAATGAAGCGGTTGTGGGGGAACATGAGAACTTGTTTTTTAGATTGGTGGTCGCCACTGTGCATTGCGGCGTATTTGCATGATCAATTTAATTGCCTCGCTGGATTTTTCTTCCCACACCACTGTGGCTTTTCTTACAATGTTTTTGAGCCAGAGTCTGATCCTGAAAATCAGGTAGAAGAAGTTCATTTACCTGATTCATCTTCACAATCTACACTAATACAGTTTCAAAGCTTTCCTTGCATTATGTGTGAGGGTAGGACTTTAGGACATATGAACTGTGTTACAGGATGACGTCACATTGTAACAGAGAAGAGGGCTGGATTTGCAGTGAGGTGATTCAGGCAGCTGAGAAAAGTGGTTTCTGTGGGAGAGAGTTGAGAGTCAGCAGCTTCTCTTGTGATTATTGAGTGAGCAGGTGGGTGAAGTGGATACAAGTGCAAAGTCTGTTTATTTGAGTAGGGGGGATTTATGATTAAACAAAAACACAAAGTACAATAACAAAACTAAGACACAGGATACTGAGAAACAAAAAATGAAAACACACAACACAAACAGAAACAGGCTACTTATAACAGCTCTTCATATGTTAACATACACAATACTGCCACAATGCCAGACGAGGACCAGGAGCAAACAGAGGGGTATAAATACACAAGGACAGACAAGGAACAGCCAGGACAGGTAGGAAGCATGGCAAGAGGGCAGAGACAGAGAAAGATAAGCAGGGCAAAGCATGGCACTTTTAGTAATATTTTGATAGCTACACATTCTTTCACAACACACACTGGAAGCAATGATGGGCTTGTTTTTCTCCTGAAAGTGAAAATTTCAGGTGCTGATCTCTTAAAGAAGGAATTTGTAAGCTGCTGTAACTTGTTAAATCCGTACTCCAACCAGTAGGGGGCCACATATTACCATATTATTAATATTGTAATATTAACATATTACATTTGTGATGTACACCCCTACATTCAAAATGCACATTTCCTCCTCCTTAGCAATCTAGAAGAAATGTGAAGTTCATCCCTTTATTGGCCAAGAGTGTCTCCAGTAATGAAAAGCTAACTCTTTTTTTCATATATTCATATCACTTAGCAGTTGTTTACCAAGAGCTTCAGCCATGGTTGCATTTACTCCTTCTTTCACTGAATACCTGTGGTACCTTTAACATGACTGACAAGAGGGCAGCGGCGGAGCTACTTCTTTATCTTCTCATGTTGGACTGATGACAGGCTTATCACTACTGGGACTCATTATCATCTCAAGGTATAAAGTGGCATTACAAGACAGGACAGGCTGGGCTTCATCAGGTATCTCTGCTTAACAATAGATAGATGTCTTTTCACATACCGTCCAAATGGTTATTTCTTCACATTCTGCTGATAATTTTAATTCATTTAGCAAAGGTTGAATCTAAAAAATGTACAAACTGCAACTTTAATGGCTGTTTTATGATGGCCGCAACATAGATAAACATAGGGTGGTCTCTCACTTTTGCACTGTTTGGTATGTTAAAGTTACTTCAGACCAATTTCATTGAGCCATTCACTGGGAAATGTTCACAGAATGTAAAAAGAAGTTGAATAACCAAACAAAAAAAGGCCTAACAAGGGTTTGTATGACAGCGGCAGTATATTTATTCATAAAAAAAACATTATGTTGTTGTTGGAATCTGTTGGTGTCTTCTGCTATCTCCTCTTTTCACTGTGACCTAATTTTTGTTTGGTGACTCAGTGGGAGCACCACTGATTCTGCACCTTCGTCATGCTTAGCTGAGCTGCGGGGCTTCCCAATGTGATTAGCTAAAAATTGGCACCGGATCCGGGCGTGGAAAAAGTGATTTATGGGTATGTTTTAAGTTGGCAAGCAATTTCAGAAAGCCTCTCAGTGGCTGGTTGAACTCAGTTTGACCTGTCCATTCTAGCCTGCTCTGTACTTGTTGTCGGGAGCCTCTGGAGTTTCTGTTGGGCTCGATTTCAACTTTTCCCCCCACGTTCCGATTCGTTAGATCACCTCTATATGTAGGCTCCGCATCGCATAAGGTTGAACTCCCCACTGCGAGCCTCTGCTGTTACTATCCATAATTCACACACTAACATCTCTGCGCCTTATTCCGAGCTGGTTTACGGGTTGCTATTCCCACAGTACCCATCCTAATCAAGGCAGGGCAGCACCTGCCTGCTCCAATTAACCACTCATATGGCTTATATTTTTATAATAAGACAGCTCATCAAAAGCAGGTTACATAAAGTGAAATATGTAATTTACCCACTCCACCCCCTACTCCCCCCTGAAGCAAGTCACGATGAAGAACACAAGTTCTCTGCTGGAGCAAAATCTTTTGGAAAGTGATATTTGAGTGACGTTTCCATGTCATAACTATTACAGCAATCGTTACTGTGATGCTGGTGAAGTGCAGAGGCTCTAAAGGACCCATTTTCCCTTTTCATTTTTGTTTGAGTTTATTTACCCAGAAGTCATGATTCATTTTTGCATGACCATTTAATGCTCCATTTAACGCTTATGGTTACAAGGGCTGCTGTTTGGGACTGTGCCTTTAAGACATCGTAACTTAAATCACTTAATAAAATGTCTTACAGTAATTTGGATATGGAAATCTGGTTTTGGAAATCTGCATATCGTCACTGTCCAAAGACAAAACTTAAAACTGTTAAAAAACTGTTTTTAGAATGCAGCTGCTGTTTACATTGTGTAAAAAGATCATGATGAACAGACACATATAAATGCTCCGAAATAACTTGGTTCCATTCTGGTTCCATTGACTTACATTAAAAGCAAAGTAAGTTTTTGATCTGACGCCAAAAACGTACTTTGCGATGATATGTAAAAATATGTAAACGACCTCAGTTGTAAAAGGCGGCCAAGTGTTGCCTTGTTTAAAAAGTAGTCTGAGCTGAAACAGTCCTTATAACTTCAGAGTGAAGGGGAGGGCCTAAACCGCTGTAGGCTAAATAGTTGGATTTATAAATAAGCAAAACAATGAATTCAAAACAAGCTGTTTTTATGACCTGGTTTTCCTTATGGGCCCTTTATGGGCCTTGCCTATTTGTAATGTTTTTTAATGAGATCGATGTGATTTGCACCGAATTTGCATGCTACATACTACTTTTCTGGTGCAGTCCAATTGGATCAGAAGGTGGATCTTCAGTAACAGTCCTTCTAATAAAAAAAAAAAAATAATAATAATTACAGCCTTTATTTCGATGATAAGTTCTTTTGTTCTGTATTTTATTTGGTACAACCTTTCAAATAAAAAAATTAGTGACCTTTTTGTTTCAAATACATGGTATTAATCCATGCAATGTCATGCTTATTAGATTTTTTTCAAACATATCACATATCGCTGCTGTCAGAATAAAACCCTGTACCTCGAAATTGATAACTTTATGGAAGAAAGACAAAGCATACTTTACATACTTTACTTTTAAAGAAGCAGTGTACTGCCTCCTACTAAACCCTGCATCCCTGCATTCCTAGAAACTATGGTGGCTGTCAGGTTTTCTGCCCTTGCCTTAATGCCTTTCCAGTTTTCTTTTTGGTACTTCATGTTTTTACTTTGCTAAAGGATTCTCCGTTTGTTCAAAAAATAGGTACAGTCCTCCATTTGTCAACATTTACATTCTCAAACTTCTTATAGTACAGAGCTGGTTTTTGGTAGAAATAGTTTTGTGCCTGTACCTATTAAAATGTCAGTGTTGCGCTTGCGATTTCAGATAAGATCTTTTCATTCATGTTGTCAATTACTAACAAGGAACTAACTTAACTGGTTTTTGCTGGCCGGTTGGCGATCACAGGGAGCGGCTTTTAGAGTTTTTAGTTTAATCATTAGCTGCACAAAAGCAAATCCCTGATAAAAGCCTGATAGGTTGTACAAGGCTTCAAATTATGAGTTTATAATTTAGTTTGTAGTTTTTAATATGTATACTATTTATTTTCTGTAGTAGCTAATACAGCTTACGTTTTAGCACTTTTTAAAAATAAAGTAATCCATAAATGAATAAGATTTCTTCATTAAATATCTATATATCTTCATTGAAATCTTAATTAAAATATAACTTCATTAAAAAAATTTGCAGCTGGAATTTTAATAATATTTATATATAAAATGGTATAATTTTTTTTAAAGCTATCATGATTGCAAACATAATGTGATTTCACAATCATGAGCAGTTCAAACCAGGCTGTCTTTACAGTTTCATGTTTTTATATATATATAAAATCAAACAGAAAATAAAAGGAAAATATGTTTTTCCATGACGTGGGCCCTTTAAGTCAACACAAATATTACGCTAAATGACCATGTCACTGCCACTCTATATATAGCCAGTACCCAATGTCCAAGACTTCCATAGCGACCCCCGCCATCTGCCATCACACAGAGCCACAAAATGGCAAACCGCAGGCCGGCCAGGCAGGTAATTCAAGGTTACCGTGTGCCAACTGCTCCCGCTGACCCCCTATCAGGCGCAGATGCAGGTCCTCGCTGGGAGCTCCTCACACACACCGACAGTGCTTCTCTCCATTACCCTCTCCCAGGCTGACACACACCCCGCTCGCCAGGAACACACATCATTTTTAGGACATCAGGAGGAAAATAAGTGTTTTTGAAATGTTCTTGTTATTACTTTTCAATGGAGGAGGAAAAATATCTGCAAAGGTTTGGTCAGCGTTAAACACCTAACAGGTCTGCTAAATTTACCAAGATTCTGGACAGTGACGAAGCTTGGCTCAGTGCTAGGCCTTCGCTTTGAGCCAAAAGCTTATTTACAATAACTAGTTTCTGCTAGCTCCCCTACTGGAATCTGGTAGTACGCTAGTGCTGAGCCAACTGTTATTCACTTTAGAAGATTAGACATTAGAAGCTTGTTGAACACATGTATATTTTATCTGAAGGTTGTAACTAGCCTTATATTTCACCTTATATATGATACTTTTACAGTGATTCAGTAAAGAGCTCTGGCTGGAGCTCCTGAATGCGGGTTTGACTTCGGCTCATATACATCATCAGTGGTGTATCTCAGACTTCCAAAAGGTTTTGTTTGACATATTTTTCCACATAATCGCTTCTGAACTTTGTAAATCAAATTATGATGGTTTAATTTCACTGGCAGTTTCTAATAATGTCGGCAGTTTATCTGATACATTAGACCTTCAGCTTTGCTCCTAAGGTCCTAACTAACATCTTTATGTTGAGCATACTGTCTTCCTTGGTATATATAATGATGTTATAATGACTTCAGATGCGAAGCAGCCTGTTGCGAATTAATTATGGTTGTGACATCACATAATGTTGAACATTAGTTTTTTATGACATCCGTCACTTCCCCTGTCTATACAGTCCATACATGGAAAGTAAGCCACAAACACAGCCAGATCACTTTTACGTATAATACATATGATTTTGCATTTGTGGCCAATAACAGTTTTAATTTACTCATTCAGGTGGAAGTTATACTGTATGTTTTAGCCTTGATTGCTTTTGGAATGTGTCAAAATACTGCTCCATCCATCAGAACCACCAGTCAAAAGAGATCATTTGTTTATGGTAGTATTAAAGGCACAGTACCAAAAACAGGTGAGAAAGCGAGGTTGAAAATGATCAATGTTGGTCAGAATATATTTAGACAAAATAGTGATGGCTGAATTTTGAATAAACTGTCCTACCCATATTTAGTAACATATTCCATTGTAACCCATAAAGTAATGAATTTGGAATGTGTTTAAAACGCCTGTAAAACAGGGTTTGTTGGTTTAACATAAAAAATAAATCTTTTAAACAATGTAATTTTTTTAATTGAGTTGAATTACTTTTTACCAATTTAGCAGAGTTCAGTAACACTGAGATTAATCACTGATCATCACATTGATTTATCAGTCTAATCAGTCTTTAGCAGAGTTCAGTAACACTGAGAATAATCACTGATCATCACATTGATTTATCAGTCTAATCAGTCTTTAGCAGAGTTCAGTAACACTGAAATCAATCACTGATCATCACATTGATTTATCAGTCTAATCAGTCTTTAGCAGAGCTCAGTAACACTGAGATTAATAACTGATCACATTGATTTATTAGTCTAATCAGTCTTTAGCAGAGTTCAGTAACACTGAGATTAATCACTGATCATCACATTGATTTATCAGTCTAATCAGTCTTTAGCAGAGCTCAGTAACACTGAGATTAATCACTGATCACATTGATTTGTCAGTCTAATCAGTCTTTAGTAGAGCTCAGTAACACTGAGAATAATAACTGATCACATTGATTTATCAGTCTGCTGAGTCTTTAGTAGAGCTCAGTAATACTGAGATTAATAACTGATCACATTGATTTGTCAGTCTGCTCAGTCTTTAATAGAGCTCAGTAATACTGAGATTAATAACTGATCACATTGATTTATCAGTCTGCTCAGTCTTTAGTAGAGCTCAGTAATACTGAGATTAATAACTGATCACATTGATTTATCAGTCTACTCAGACTTTAGTAGAGCTCAATAACACTGAGATTAATAACTGAACACATTGATTTATCAGTCTACTCAGACTTTAGCAGAGCTCAGTAACACTGAGATTAATAACTGATCACATTGATTTATCAGTCTACTTACACTTTAGCAGAGCTCAGTAACACTGAGATTAATAACTGAACACATTGATTTATCAGTCTACTCAGACTTTAGCAGAGCTCAGTAACACTGAGATTAATAACTGAACACATTGATTTGTCAGTCTAATCAGTCTTTAGTAGAGCTCAGTAACACTGAGAATAATAACTGATCACATTGATTTATCAGTCTGCTCAGTCTTTAGTAGAGCTCAGTAATACTGAGATTAATAACTGATCACATTGATTTGTCAGTCTGCTCAGTCTTTAGTAGAGCTCAGTAATACTGAGATTAATAACTGATCACATTGATTTATCAGTCTACTCAGTCTTTAGTAGAGTTCAGTAACACTAAGATTAATAACTGATCACATTGATTTATCAGTCTACTCAGACTTTAGCAGAGCTCAGTAACGCTTAGATTAATAACTGATCATCACATTGATTTATCAGTCTGCTCAGTCTTTAGCGGAGCTCAGTAACAATGAGAATAATAACTGATCACATTGATTTATCAGTCTACTCGGACTTTAGCAGAGCTCAGTAACAATGAGAATAATAACTGATCACATTGATTTATCAGTCTACTCGGACTTTAGCAGAGCTCAGTAACACTGAGATTAATAACTGATCATCACATTGATTTATCAGTCTGCTCAGTCTTTAGCGGAGCTCAGTAACACTGAGATTAATAACTGATCACATTGATTTATCAGTCTACTCGGACTTTAGCAGAGCTCAGTAATGCTTAGATTAATAACTGATCATCACATTGATTTATTAGTATACTCAGTCTTTAGTAACGTTCAGTAACACTGAGAATAATAACTGATCACATTGATTTATCAGTCTACTCGGACTTTAGCAGAGCTCAGTAACACTGAGATTAATAACTGATCATCACATTGATTTATCAGTCTAATCAGTCTTTAGCGGAGCTCAGTAACACTGAGATTAATAACTGATCACATTGATTTATCAGTCTACTCGGATTTTATATTCTATATAAATTCTAAAAAAAAAAATTAATATCATATAAATATTTAAAAATATATAAAAAGTTTCCTCAAGTGTTAGTAGTGCACAGTCTAATCAGGCTTTAGCAGAATTTAGTAACCCCAAGAGTAATAACTGATCATCACTTTGATCACGTATATTCCAATATTGGAAATGATCATGTAGAGAAGAATTATGTCTGTTTTTGGTATAAAACATATAATAAGTCATAATATGAAAGTGGGATGTGGGTCCTTTGAAACCACCTTGAAAAGCTAAGTGTCCCCAGACTTTTGACATTTCAGGCTGGTGTATAGCTGGAGGGGTTGCAGGAAGAACAAATGTTTGTGGATCAGATTCAGTGTGCTGGCAGACCGACTTCAATAGCATCGTGAAAATGACAGAGACACAGCTTGGGGGCTTCACATCATTGGTGGTAATGACTGAAGACTCGCTCAGGCTTTCTCGTGGCCCGTGCTGTCCGTCGATGTGGAACATCAATCCGCAGCCTCTCTGCCGTCTTCTCACAATGCCCAGCATTTGTTTTCTTCCTTCCCGATCGTTACAGCTTGTAAATCTGATTGTGGCGTAATGGCGCCCCGTTGACAGTTCGGCCGCAAACAGGGGCCCACCCTTGACGAGAAATGAAATAACCTTGATTTTAATGAGGAAGGTTTTGCTTATTTGCTGGGAGACATATGGCTTGCACTGATTACAAGAGATCTCTTTTTCTCAGTAGCTTGAGAAACTACCTGTCTGGTTCATGGTCTTTGTGTTCGAGTGTTGAAACAGAACAGTCGTGTTGTCACTCCAATCAGAGAACAGGCCCAACTTTAAATGGTAATAAGGAAGCATCATTTCCTCTGGCGTCCACCCCCCCACCCCGTACATGTCAAATGAAAGCGGAGCAGCTATGTGACTCAGGCTCCTGTCCTCATGGGGATTAGCAACTAAGGAGCTAAAGAAGCCTCCCGGATACACATACACATACTCAAACACACAGAATCTTTACACTGCAGTCTGTGCTTGTCCGCTATAGGTAATTGAAATAGAATCACTGTATTAGTCTGAAGACTACCTTGATATTTTACGGTGTTTTTAAATTGCAGTGTTATATATATAAGTCACAGAATTCATGACTTTATTATTTTAATTGTATCTTGGTCGCTATAGTGTAGCATGCTAGTAACTTACAGTGACAAGTAGCCAGGCTAACATACAGTCTGTATATGGGGATTAGTTTAAACCCATAGTTATGACTGACACTTCCAAAGTAAACAAGTTCATATCCTCTCTTGTTTTTTATTTGTGTAAATATTATCTTATATCCAACCTCCTGAAAAATAAAGACTTACATTTAATTACATTTAATTTATATTTTAAATAAAACCAGTAAATAATAGTTCTGTATTTTCATGAATAATCCAGTAAAAGGTGTTCATAAATTAAGGGTCTGTTTCTCCAGAGGGAAAATGTTTTAGTTGTTCATTTCCAGAGTGGTAATAGCTTTTACAAGCCCTTCCTTGATTGTTATGGATAGCAGAAACTCTAAAAAGTGAAAGAAACCAGAGCTGCTGGGTTGCTCCAGGGTGTTAATACTGGATAAAACCTCAGATGAAAAGCTTTTATCTTTCTTAAACTACGTCCTGCATTGTAAGAGTGTAATGTCTGTAGTGTATAATTCATGTTCTTTCACCATGTATTTTAAATGCTTGTTATCAGAACCTGGCAACCATCCAGTGGCATTGAGTTTCGGGTTAATGGGTTCTCAGGTACAGGAAAACATGCTGAAGTTGTTGTCTGTGGTATTTGATAGTATAACACACAGGTTAGGCTGAAAATCCTGGAAAGTTTAATTCATTCCATATTAACTCACCATCATTTTACCCCAGTACATCTGTCCTGTGCCCGAGGCCAGCAATGCTAATAGAAGCACTGAAATCTGGCCTTATGAACTGGTTCTGCTAACACCAGGCAGGACAGTTAGAACTTGTGTGTGTTGTATATGTAGTAGAATAAAGCATTGTATGTGATGTTGTACTAGTTCACTGTCCAGTCCAGTCCGCATGGTCTCATTGTAGCAAAGTAATTAAGAAATTCTTTGACTGGAAAATTTCACACTGACACAAGAAAATTTACTGTTGGCTTTCGGACCTTATTTCCATAGCCTTAAAGTCATTCAGATCTAAAAGTTTATGACTAAACATGACATATTACCAAGATACACTGGTAGTGAAGTTCATGAATCAGCTTTTTCATTTCTGCAAAAAAGCCCCCATAAATAGCTTTCAGATACCAGCATATGTGGGGCATCTTCAAGGGTGTTGGAAAAGCATCCCAGGTGGCTCCTCATGAAGCCGCTTAAGAGAATGCCAAGTGTCTGCAAATCTGCTTCAAGGCCAAGAGGACCTCCTCTGACAAACCAAAGATAGATCTTTTGGTGAAATTTCCTGTGTGTTGGAATTATTTTTATACAGTGTGGTACATAATGTATTAATGCAATAATAAGCATATTCTGCTAATTCATTTCCTTTAATTATAAAAATTATTTTCTTTGGAATTAAATGGTTACATCACCAAAAAACTACACCAAAGAGAAAAGCACACGTCCATCAAGTGGAAGAAATTGTGAATTTTGATACCCAATTTTCCAGCATCGGACCGATCATTGACGAGAAAGAGATGGCTTCAGTGACCCATGATGAGTAATTATTTCTTTATTCTTAATACATCTCATTTTTAGTAGCCACTGATTAGGCTGTAGGCATTTGCTTGTAAAATTGTGACTGAAGCATCTCTCAGCCAATCACCATCATCAATAAACGTTCCTTCCCCTGTAGGATAAAGGAGGAACTCTTAAAAGATGGTGACAGCTGTTGCTGAGGAACATATAATACCTGACACCTGCTCTCCTGATTATCTGGAGGGTGGTTCTGTTTTTATTTCATCCCTGAAGCTGATATTGCTCTGCATCAAACTCTGTGAAAGCCCAAACTCACAGCTCAATGTCTGAACTATTAACAGGCAGACTAACACTGACTCTAAGGTTAGCTGAGTTACTGTATTTTCTAATATGATGGGTAATTAGATAGCTTTTCTTCATGCAGCTGCTGACAGTTAGGTTGATTATTAGTCAGATTATACAGGACTGTACAGGGCTCACATTTGGCATTAAAAACATTGGCCTGGATTCATGAAGCTTCAGGAATGCTGATCTCGGACCTGTTCCTATCAGTAAAGTCATAGTGAATAACTCTGACTTTTGCACATGTGCCGTGTTTTCTATTTCTTACTGTCAGAATTGCCAGAAGACTTCTCCAAGTGTCTAACATTGCTCTGATAAGCTCTACTGTTAGCTTTTGTGTTGGATCATCTGAAAGTGAAGCTTTTGATTTCCCAGGATTGTTAATGTAAACACGGCTTGCAAAATCCTTTTTGTTCTCATTTTCTATATACAACAACAGTTGCTTAACATACTGTCATATTTGCACTGGACTTGTAAATCCAGTTTTTTTCTTAAATATCGTCCCTGTCCAATGAAAAACAAGTATGTCCTACTCTACTTTCAATGGAAGTCAACGGAACCAGATTTTTTTTCAAGCTATTTTGGAGCACTGCTATTGGTCTGTTCATTTACACACAATGTAAATGACCATAGGTGTGTTTAAATGATTTAACAATATGTTACACAAATGTTGGCTAGATAGCTTTGATTGTGTTACAAATGCCATAATGTTGAAAAAACGTTCTAAGAATTTTCCTTCTTGCTAGGTTGGACCAATATCTCACTTAATCTAATGATAAATTTTAGATGAAAAGAGGGTTATTCATTTGAAAGATTTTAAAGATAACATTGTCATGGTACATAAAGTACACACATTTTATGTGTAATCAAGCTGGGGGGATGCTGATGCCAATTCCCGAAAAGTTGAGCCAGTAGGTAAAACGCAAATAAAAACAGAAAGCTGTGATTTGTACCTCAATTATACAACCTGGGTTAAAAAGGGCTTGACTGATATTTTATATTCTATATCTTTGCAGTTAATTAATGTTATCATTCAAGCTTCCATGAATTTCTCAATTTACTTGTTTTAGATCATCAAAAATCTTAATCTTAGTTAATTTTTTTATATAAAAATATTTTTTATCACTACCATACACTATTAGAAAGGGTTTGCTTAGCCTGTGCATCCAATGGTTAATCAAATAAGTACAAGAACAGTAGATCATCACTGTCCAAAGAAAAACATGTGTCTTAATTTTTGTCGATTGTCAGTTTTCTACAACATTTGAACCCAGCAGCTTCCATTTACATGGTGTGAAAAATTAATGGTTAATGTACCAATAGAAATGCTCCAAAGTAGGTTGGAAAAAAATCTGGTCCCATTGACTTACATTAAAAGTAGAGTAGGTTTTTGGTCTTTCCTGTAAAAAAGAGTTTCCATTTTGGAGATCTGACATGTTTGAACTTTATTAACTTTATTGCTTTTCATACAAATATGCCCCATTGAGACCTGCAGCATGCCCCAAAAAAGTTGGGACAGGATAATTGTGAAATGTTTAAAAAACATCAGGCGATGCTGTCATGCTTGGACAAGAGCATTCAGGAAAGGTCTAGACCTTTATGAGCAGAGATGGGTCGAGGCTAGCCACTTTAGCAAAAATGCATCAGCAAATCCAAAAGCTTAATAAAGATAAAAGCTTAATTTTTCATAGCCAGGGATGGCAAGGATTTAGGTATTTAACCCCACTACTGGGCATTAGATCATGAAATGTTTAAGGGAATCTGGGGAAAAAATCTGTGCATAAAAGAAAAAGGCCAAAAACCACAAATGAATGCCTATAACTGACAATTCCTCAGATGGCACTGTATTAAATACTGACATGCTCTAGTGATACATATCACTCCACGGTCTTGAGAAAATATTTAAAACTTTTAAAACACCTTAAGTTAAGGCATGCTATGCATAGTGAAAGTAATAAAACAGCAATATCCAGAAACACTGTTGACCTCTTCAGACAGCTTGAGCTCTTCTGTATATAAATAAACCGATGCACAGTGGAAACGTATACATAACGTATATATTGCATCAACCTTACAGACTATTTCTGGAAATAATGGATGTCAGATTCTCCATCACAAAGAAAAAAAACCCAAACCTTTCTGATTGTTATCAACATAAAGCCAGCTTCTGTCATAGTATAGGAGATGATGAGCAGCCTGCACATCTGTGTAATCAACACTAACACTAACACATTATGGAGTAACATATGCTGCCTTTTAGATGCTGTTTTTTTCAGGGACATCCATGCTTATCCCAACATGACAACACTGTTTTCCACTGGAAATGTGTGTCTTGAAAAGCTCAAAATTCAACAGCAAACACTTGTATAAAAGAAGAATGTATTAAAATTTGCATTAATCTGGATCCATTTGTGTCTTCAGTCCCCAAACAATTTTTAAGTGTTGTTAAATGGAAAGATTATGTAACACTTTTTTTACTGTTGTCAATTTAATATATGTCTGACCAAATAAATTTTTTAATCAGAATTTCATATGCAACTTTTAGGAATTGGGATTATATAACCTATATATTATCTTTATATAGTTAAAAAAACAATTGTTTGACTTTTGCTGGCGAAGGGGGGAGTGGTGGTTGTCCTACTCACTCAGATGAAATGAGGTCAGCGATGCTCTCTGGGATGGCCATCACTAATCTCCTAATAAGAATGACTGCACCATTTGGGAGTGTTATATGCGGAATCTAGCACTATATACAAACTCTAAATAAACCCTGTATTGGTCAGTTTTTGCTTGTCCAGAAGCTCGTCCAACCTCAGTTGCAATGAAAGAATGTGTTTGTCGCCAGTGCACAGGTCAGTTACTGCATTTCAAGCCCTAAAGGCACATGACGGCGGCTCAAAACTATATATCCAACTCTTGTTAAATTTAAACTTTGCCCGTATGGATGGATTCAGTGCTGTCCAAATGCTTTGGCAGCAGGGGTCCTGCACATAGCTGCGTTTGAAGCCCAGGCTTTGGGCGGCCGGGTGAAGAGAGGTGGCGATTGTAGGCCAGACAGACTCTCCCCTGTATTCAGAGGTTGTGTATATGTGTGTGTGCTCCATTGGCAGGCAGGCAGCGGCCCCTGTGTTTGGCTCCATCCTCTTTTCCCTCCTTCCTCTGTCTCTCCATTCTCTCCAGCAGCTGCAGAGAGCGTACAAGAGAGCCGATCCGCACAGGAGAGGAGCAATTTGCTTCTATTTTGTGTCCTTATTATGGTGTTTAATACAGTCTTACAAAGCTCAGTCGGGACAGTATGGGAATGGCTAATAAAAGCAGAGAACTGTGATTAGTAAACTCTGTTTTACATGCGTCAAATTGGGAACAGTACAAAAACCCAACGTTTGTTGTTCATGTTATTGTTTATTTATTTTTTGGAAATGTACACTGGGTCAGGAAAGTGTTGACCCAGTTTTGGAGACATCTATTTATCTTGGACATGTTTACATTTTCCTCCATTGTAAACATATTCAGGTGTGCAACCAAACATGCCTATTGTTGTAAGTTTTCAAACAGGTCTGAACTGCAGGCAGGCTGGTAACATAAACAACATGAGGCTTGGAATAATCATGGATGTTCCTGATTAAGATGGTATCTAGAAAGCAGCATGCATTGCTCCAAAATGTGTATATATACTCACTGAGCATCCCCTTGTATCAACACTCATTATCCATTTTAACTGCTGCACTGACCATATAGGAGCATTTGTACTTCTACAGTTAGAGACTATAGTATATCATTTTTTTCTTTATTATCCCTCTTTCACCCTGTTCTTCAATGGTCAGCACCTCCACAGAGCAGGTACTATAAGGGAGGAGGATATATATATATATATATATATATATAGTTTATATGTATATATATTTTATATAGTTTTAGAAATTTGAATTAAATTTACAAATGTACAATTCAAATGTTCTTTTTTTTGTTTTTTCCTTCATTGAAATTAATTTATAGTGCAGTTAAAGGTTGGACAGATTGAACTGACAGTGATGCTGTTTGGCAAAATAAAAAGAGATACAAGCAGTAAAATTAAAAGCATGTGAAATCAGCAACAGAGACATCTAAATGAATTGTACCATTAGGTCTGTATGCTAATTACTCTCTAATTCTGCTTTAATTTATAGATCCTTTTCAGCATATTTTACACTGACACTCTCAACCTTACAGTAAAGCGTGTCATGCATATTCATACTGTTAAGTGGTACAGATAGAAATATCTGCTGACTGTACTAAGCCAATGACTAAAAAAAATCTAGAAAAAAACATTGTGCTTTTCTGCCATATCCCACCAAGAGTAGAGGCATGCATACAATAGCCCCAGCGCAACAACTCAATTACTGTACACTACGCTTCTGAACAAATCTCACTTTTGATGTGTTGATTAAGAGAATCGTGCATTGCTTTGCCTTTTTAAGGTTATCGTACAGAAAGGACATTTTTCCAACAAAAGATGAAGGACTAATCGCATCAGATGTGGCCACGAGAAGAAAAGTCCGATAAGAAGCGAACAGTAATCCAATATGCAATATGCATCATGTTTGTGCCCGGAGCTATGAAAGAAGAAATTCATCTGATCACTGCTGATTGTATGTGACCTCTCATTCGCGTGTGAAGTAAATAATACGATTTCTGACACAAACACATTCTTTCACCTTTTCCATGTTAAGGTGATGAATGCTTGCATAAAATTAGAGAGTTTAGATTCTTTTAAGTTTAGAAAATGTTTGAAGATTCTTTTGGTATTCAAGATATGCATATTAAAGTTACATTACATTAATGGATTCTTATAGAAATGGAAAATAATGCCAGAACCTGCATAGTGTTTTTAACTAATCTCCATCTGCTGCATCCACAGCATATAGTCCGTTACTATGGATTGTGATTTTGATGTGTCTGCCTGTTTATAGAAAAGAGAAGAAAAATCTTTAGAATAAAAAAAAGGATTTCTTATAGAAACTGATAGCCAGTTTCTGAATTGGGTTCTATTATGGGAGTATAAAAGATTTTTCATACAGGAAAATTATTGTTCATGGCCATTGACTCCATCGTGCAAAGGTCAGAGACCACCATTCATTTATTTAATTTCCAGTCAAAACAGCCATCAAGTCCATTATCCTTATTCCTCGAGAGATATTTCTGAGGAGATGTGATATAAGATAATCTGCTTGTATAGGAAAGTCAAAGGAAAATAGGTGAAAAAAATGGGACCCTCAACAGCCATGCAATTACTGATAGACCACCAAAACTGTGACCATCAGATAAACAGTACTTAAAGCATTCATCTTTGAGAGAGAGGAGAAAATCAAGCTTCACTTCTGTTTCAGTTCTGAAAACATCCACAGGGGTTTCCCTCCATCCTTTTGCTGTTAGAACAGCTCAACGTCATGGGTCTGAAAGGATGAGAAGCTGCTGAGAAACCCTCACTAAGAGAATGCAGTTATAATTTAACAAATCAAACATAGAAGCTGCTGGTGTTCTCAGAACAATGGGCTGACCTGTTTCCAGACCTCATCATCACTGAATGTCTTTGGGATTATTTGGATTCTGAGAAGCAGAAAATGGAACCAGACTGAACTCTGGAAGCTGTGGAAAGATATTTTTGAAGATTTCTTTGAAGAAATTAAAACAATTCTTCTAAAATAGAGGCAAATTATTGGCACTTTAAACATATGAAACGGGGTGACAGGGGGTGCTAAAACCTGTCCCATTGGTTGGAAAGTAGGAAACACCCAGGACAGACCACCAATCTAATGCACGGCATATACATTCACACACAGCGTCTTTCGTGCATGTATTTGGACTGCGGAAAGAAACTGGACCACTGGGATAAAAACCCACATAGGCATACACAGAACATGCAAACTCCACACAGAATCGAACCCAGGGCCATCTAGATGTGAGGAGACAGCGCTACCTACTGCATCACCTCTGTTAAGCGTATATATTTGATTTTTTTTCCTGTGAAACCAAAACAATGGACACCTTGCAATCAAAGGTATACAGTTATGCACACATAAAAGTGCATACCCAGAGAACATAGCCCTCAAACATTAAGGTTACAACAAACATTCTCAACAGAAAGCCTTTCATTACGATATCCCCCTATAATTCTAATCACCTCACATACAGAAATGTGCATTAACATATGTGTATCTGAAACAGAAGAGGTGGGGGCTTCCAGCGCTCCACTGTTTCACTTGTGCATGTGCCAAGCCATGTGCTGCAATTGGCTGCTGAGTGCTGACGGACAGGCCTGACCCCGCCCCCTCAGCCTGCCGGCGCTGCATCTTCCCCCAGCACAGGCAGGCAGTTTTGAAGTCAGCCGAATGCGCTCCGAGTTCCTGTGCTCCGCTTTCTCCGCTGGCAGAGAGCAAGAGAGAGGGAGAGGCAGAGAGAGAGAGAGAGGGAGAGGGAGAGAGAGGTTCTCTCCACATCAGCGCGATGGCATCAGATCCAGGGCTGCTGCCTCTCATCCTGTGGACTATATCCTTACAGGTGCTGGGCTCCAGAGCCACAACCAACAATGAAGGTATGACTTCATTTATCAGAGATGCGCATGATGTGGATGCAAAGAGGGTATCAGCACAGATAGTGGCATGTTGAGCGTTTGCGGATTTGAGCGTGTGTGTATGTGTGAGGGGTGCATCGGCACTTTTAATGCACTGTGTGGTCCAGCGCCAAAACTTCATCTCAGTGGTGGGAAGTGTGTGTCTAATCTGAGTGTGTGCATGTGTGTGTTTGTGTGCCTGTGGGTGGGTGCATCAACAAAATGGTCCACTATCAAAACTTATATTCGAGTATGTGTGTGCAGACTGTGGCACTCTGAGCACACACACTCACACTTGTATATATAGAGAGATAAGCGGCCACCCATTCAATTGGCCACCACTTTAATTTCCAGTCATAACAACCATTAAATACAAGTCATTATTTTTTTTCAGTATCAGAAAACATTCAGTACTCAGCAAACATTTCAGATACCTAAGTCTGTTATTCAAAAGCATGTTAAAATCTATTTAACATTAGAATAACAGCAAATAAATATAAATAGGGTAAGAAAAAAAAGATACTGAAGAAGAAAGTTTGGTTCTAGGACTCTCCTGGCCATCTCCAGCCATCACATGGATTTCTTCAGTCCACACCTGAGGCCGCTTTAGAAAATGCTTCTATTTGGCATTTCGTTCTTATTTACTACAAAAAAAATCAGAATATATTAATATAATATTTTAATATATGAAATAAAGCTCCTCTAATGTTGGTCGTAGAAGTTGGTTGCATTTTCTGCATCTCGTAGTCCAAGTAATCACAAAGCAATTCAATGACGTTAAGATCTGGGCTCTGGGGTGACGAGCCCAGTGTTCCCTGATGATTTGTAGATGTTCTTCCAATTTTGTGGATTTCTTTTCTCAACACCAGACATTTCTGATAGCTACACATCCTTTCAGACTCATAGCATTGAGTTTTCTTCTCACAGTGGAGGACTGGACAGAAACACCTGTGGATGTTGCCAGACCTAACGTAAGAGTGGAGCTCGATGTTCTTCTCTCTCTCAGATCCCACTGCATATGTAAGCCCTGCTAAACCTACTGATGAGGACAGTTTTGACAGATCTACCAAGTTGTTCACCTCCAGTTTAGGAAATTCTTACACATACAGATTATTATACCTCTAATATCCTCACAGATGTCATGTGAGAAGTGAATAACATGTTAATGTTTGTTTTGACTTGAAGTTAAGTAAAAGAGGACTCTGAGTTTTGTGCAGTTCTGTATTATACAGTACACTTACATGCAATGTTCTGAATTTCTGAATGCAATCATGTATCGGTTGTTATGCGGCTCAGTCTGTAAAAAACACTTGGTATAACAACACAGCCTTTGCTTTTTTTGGGGGGGTGGGGGTGGGGGGGGTGGGGGGGTTTAGAATAGACTCTCTAGACAGCCTGCTGAGTATAAAAGGAAAGCCCAGCGGCCTTTGCGGAGAGCTGTGTAGGTGCTCAGACGAGTGGTACGTTAAAACAGCTGTTCAAACATCAAAAAAAGGCATGGGATTACAAAGTGACGGCATAGTGGAACGTTATTAAACCCACTCACTAAAATGCAGTGATGGTATTTCAAAGTGGTCACCGTAGCAGCATGTGTTGAATAATGTGTGTTGAGTATTACTAATTGTTGAATAAATATCTAGTGTCCTGCAAAACTTCACTTCAGCATAGCCACAAAAAGCAGTCACAAAGCAGTGAGTATCCAGTGACAAAACTTCTTGTGCATGCACGACTGTCTGAGTGTGTGAATAAGTTTCCCTGCAGCAGTACTGGGAGCTGAATGCTTTCAGGAGTTAGAGACACACTTTTAGGTTTTCTTTCTGTGATTGGAGTGTTCTTGTGCGCCTATGCGGGTCAGGCCACACACACACACACACACACACACACATAGACTGACCCTTTGGGCCGGTTATGGCAGCGCAGGACACACACAGCAGTGAGTTGAGGGTTCATCGCAGGCCGTTCACTGGGAATGCACATGCATCTCCGTCCTGTGTTTCTTATTCGATGGCTTAAGCATTTTAAAGTCTGTGAATTGTAAATATAATAATATCGAAATGTGTAAAGCTGCAGCATTAAACCACCTAAGCAGGTTTACTGTGTACTGTTTTTAAACAGCCATATGCAAAAGCTTGATGAAATGCCCTGTTGGTTTTCTAAGTGAAAGGAAATTTTATGTCTTCTTCATAAAAAAAAAAATCTTAATAATTTTAAATAGGTTTAATGCACAGTTACTGTATGTTTGCTGAATTAAATAATTATTAAAATTTCCTTGTTGGAGAAAAGCATAAAACATAAATTGTGAACTGTGTAAAAAGTTTTTTTCCAACATTTTAACCTGATATAAATAAATCTGCAATACAAAACATTTACACGCTGTTTTGCTCTTGAATGGATTACATAATTGTGTCCCAGTCGTGGGTCTGTGTGATACAATCTGTGTGACTCGCAGGTACAGTAAGGTACAGAAGTCTGAGACTGGCAGAGAAAATGCACTCTATTCTATAAATTCTGGCAAATCTTGATGTGAAATTTTAGAATTAACATGAATTCCGAATTTCTTTAGAATTTGAAATATTTCTGTATATACCCCTTAAGGACTTTGCACAAAAGCCTCTACTGAGAGAAATAAAGCCACCGGAGAGTCTCCTGAGCGTGCTCTTCAATGGAAGATAAGTCTAAAAAAAAACAACAACAAAACCAAACATTGTGAATGTCACAAATTTGCTTCAGTTTAATTAGTGACTTCAAAATAATCTTAAATATTTTTTCCTCATTTTATGTGACATTAGTTTTCTTTGTTTACAATTTTTTTAAAAATTTAAAATATTTAGTTCTTTATTTACATGTTTAATTAAAAAAAAGCAAACTAACAAAACCTGCAATTAGATTTTTTAAAGCTGGTTCAGGCTTTTTGATCCCAATGTGTACCTTACATAATCTTGTGATATTTATATATATACCAATTTTAAAACTGCATTTCTCCTTATTTCTTTTTTTTCTGCTGCTCATTTTTGACATGTTTATACTATTCAAAAATTAATTTTTTCTCATAATAAATTGACTATTACAAAAGGCTCAAAATGGTTTCTATTTACAAAAATGTAAATTAAAGTAAAGTTTTTTATAAAGTTACCATATTGGAGATTTCATTTTAACAGTGACCATATAGTCCCTTCAGGTTTTGATGCAACACTGTCTAGTAATTGAGACAGGACCGAGGCATGAATTATCTCCTGCAAAGTACCAAAGCAACTAGGCTTAAATAAAAATACAGAAAAAATATATATAAACAAATAGAGCAGGGCTCTAGATATTTGCCTATATTCAAATGTTACCTACATATGGGCAGAATATGCAAAAAATATGTATAGTACTGTTTAAAAGTTTGGAATTGCTTGTCATATAATGTGTTTTTTTTAATATATTGATCTACAATATTATTATAATATTGGAAAAATGGATTTTAATGAGGAATATGTTGGGAGATTTTTCAGTGTTTTAAATTTTCATCATAATTTTTGCAATCCAACTTTTCTATCCTATGAATGAGATAAATTATGTAAAGTTAAAGTTAATGTTAGCATCACAATAGAATTATTTTCTATATTTTCCCATAGCCGTGTGCAAAAGTTTTGGTGCCCTGATCAAATAATTTTTTGCTAATTTTCTAAGATGTAAAAATAATTGCCACATCCTTAAACTGTACATTTAAACACAATTACCGTGTTTTTCACAGAATTTAACTTAATGGCTTTTATAGAAAATATAACACAGTTTATATTATAAAATAATAAAAAAAAAAAAAAAAATCTGATATGTTAAGCCCAGTATATAAATAGAAATTGTGCACTGAAATTAGTAATAAAATGCTATATAGAGCCATATTCTGTATAGGCTGTTCTGTATAGCTGTATTAAGTTAATTTCACCTAGAAAATCAACAAATTTATTTTTAGCCGATTTTGCCCTCCATCTCCAGCTCTAGGATCTCTCCATCTCCCTGATGCTCTGTCAGAGAGAGAGAGAGAGAGAAGGAGAGAGAGAGAGAGAGAGAGAGAGAAAGAGAGATAGATAGAGAGAGAGCAGAGGAGGTTTGCGTGTTAGAGAGAGCAGCCGCTGTCACGGGATCTTCCAGTGGGCCATGCTAAAGTGGTCTCACACATCGCGTGCCTGTTTGCACACACAACTCAACTCAATACAGAGTGTGGAGGGCGAGCGAGCCCAGGGAGAAAGCGAGAGAGAAACAGAAAAGGAGAGAGCTAGAATAAAAAAAAAAAAATAGTGATTATTATTATTAGTACTATTATTAGTATTATTATTAGATAATATATATATATATATATATATATATATATATATATATATATATATATATATATATATATATATATATATATATATATATATACTAGACATTAAAATAAGCCTAACGTTTGGAAATTATAAGCAATATTAATTAGGTCAAATAAATAAAAATACAAATAAAATATAAAAAATATTACTGCAAGTATATAATAATACACAGGCAAATGTCATATTTACCAAATACCAAATTTTCGAAACTAGCAAGTAGCTACTGAATAATAACTTTTAATATTAATAGCTAATTAATAAGCCTGCAGTTTAAGGACTGTAGCCAGTAGTTGTCAACCACACTCAAATAATAATAATAATAAAAACTACACTGTCAAGTGATTCAGTGCAACCATATTATGTAGTATTTTTGATACTTTTATTTTGTAATTTAGCATTTATTGAATTTGACATTAGTCGAATAAATAAAAGGTAATAAAAGGTAACATAAAAGCCCCTGTCTGCCTTTCCCCACACCCATTCCTAGATTTCTTAGACCCTCTACCGAGTAATATTTGCTCAGTGATTTCAAATAAATTACACAAAAGTGATCTGAGTAAATGCTTTATTCATTATTAATGAGGGAGATCGTTTTATGTATTATGCATATGGTTATACTCAACTAATGCTCAAGTAAGAAAGCAACACATGTTTATAGATTTAGGCTAAGATCTAAGCTGCAGCTTTATAAGGTAGTCGCGTCTCCTGCTAATAATTCAACTCTGCTGTTACATGTATGCTGTAACTGCTTTTACTTGTTAAATTTGACCATCATATCACTGTAAAACCACCGTGGCTCAAACTGAGAAGGTCCTTCATATTTTTTCAATCTTAATTTTTATGTCCCTGTGCACAGGCTTATGGGAAATGCGGTCCTTATACATTCAGCGTCTTTCATGCTCCCTTACTGTAGCAGACTGAGCTCCGGTTTTGTGATGTTCAACACAGTGAAGGATGTTCGAGACTGATGTGAACTAAGCAGACTATCTGTGATGATGTTGGACGCAGTCAGCTTGTTATCTACTGCAAAAACAGTAGCTGTAGCCTAGTTTCTTAGTGAAAGCTGGTTAGGGTAACAGGTCCAGCAGGTTTAGTTAGTTCATGTAGTTTTTGTGACTCTGGTCCTGTGACCCTGTGGTGCTGTCCCAGTTCTGGCTCTAAGCGCTAAGGTCCTTTTAGAAGTATACACTTTTTTATTACACAGTTGAAGGGTGAGCAAAGGGGTGTTGAGAGAGCTGAGAGCAGAACTGGAACACACTCTTCCTCATGTCCCTTCAAGTGTATAAGTGACTAGCTTGATTTACGTGTTTAACCAACATCATAGGATTTCCCACTTTCTCTTCTCCCTCCAACTTGATTTTGATTATTTCCCCGATAAAGACATTTAATTTCATTTAAACGCATAAACAGAAATGTCTAGAAAGTTATTGAGACGTTATTTATTATGATCAGACAACACTCACTCATATCCATGCGTGGAGGCATTTCTGGGACCCATGCTTATAACGACACAAATACATTAGACAGATGTGATTGTGAATAAATACCTGTGCTGACTGTACATCTGCTCACCATTTCATTTTTAAACTTAACTTTACACGCAAAGCCATAACGCTACGCAGCAAGTTGTTTGCCACACAGTGAAATATGCTTCAGCAGTTCAACCTCATAAAAAAATCAAAAAGTGGTAGCAAGCAATTCAACAACTTTTACTCAACACAAAATATTACCTAAATTAAAAAAACCCATTCATTTAAACTAATTCTTAGGTCAAATAAAACTAGTTTGATTGTTTGTTACTTAATGAAGTATCTCTTTTAGGTTAAGCAATTAAAGCATTTTTTGCTATATATGTATTAAATGAGATTGTATATTATTGTATATTATTAAGATGACCTTTTTGGATCTGTTGGGTGAAAGAACATCCCTAGAAAATAGTTTTATATATCGATATTTAAGATGTGTATTATTTTTTCCCCCTTATGCTAGGGTTAGCATTTGAATACTATTTGAATGCTGTGGTGAACTATTTGTACATTTTGCTCAAATGTCATGTTTGATGGACCAATAAAAATGCTCCAAAACACCATGGAAATAATCTGGTTCCATTGACTTACATTGAAAGTAAAGTCGCCATTTTGTTTTTCTTTGGAAAGCAATGATATTTATTTAATCAATCAGATCTAGTACTTGACAAAGGACAGGACAGGATGTTTTTCTTTAGATGGCGATGATATGCTGCTCCAGTATCAGTAATGTGTCGTAATGATAATGTGAGTTTGTTTCTGTAAAACCTAATTCTGAATGTAGGAGTCTTCAGTTTTGTGATTTGATATTAACAGCTTTATATATTGTTGCTGTCCAATGAAAAACAAGTATCTGCAAAATTGCAACTTTACAGGATAGACCAAAAACATACTTTACTTTTAATGGAAGTCAATGGAACCAGAATGATTTCCAAGCTATTTTGGAGCACTTCTATTGGTCCGTTCATTACGAAATTTCCACACAATGCAAATGACCACTGGCATGTTCAAATGATGTAGAAAACTCAACATCGACAAAAATGGAGATACATGTTTTCCATTGAACAGCGACAAGATCTACGTCTTATGAAGGGTTTATGTGAGGACCGCCACAGGATTGTGGTGGGTTTTGGGTAAATGCCTTCACAAAAATGTTTTCTCGTGTGAGTTTATGAGAGGGGCACATCAATTGCCAATGGGGGCTCTCGTGAGTGCCCATGTTGCAGAAAAAAAAAAACACTGTCCGGCCCTGCACCCCTTCTGTGCAGTGTGGGAGGTTGCAAGTGCGGGTAATGGGACAGGACCTGTGTGACACCTGCCTGGGTCTAGCTAGGGTTGCCAGGTGTCCGGTTTAGCACCAGAGAGCCAGGTTTTGAGCTCCTTTGTCCGGTTGATATTACAGAGTTTCACCTCAAAGGTGGCGTTGCAGCTCGGTTATTGCGCGTGTCTCTCTCACTCTCTCTCAGCCATCTGTTTAACGGCTACATCGACCAGACAGACCTGAGATCTGTGCGTGTAAACGAGATAACAAAAAAAAAGAAGAACTGTTTCGAGCATCAGAGGCAGAAGTGTGAGAGTAAGGAGGTGTTTTAACAGTCAGATATTTCACTGTTCTTGGTAAAGTCAGCATCTGAATACACACAGATTTACAAGCAGCTCAACACATTTTCATAGAATAGATTGAGTTACATGTACATAATATATTGTCACTGTCCAAAGAAAAACATGTCTCTTCATTTTTGTCCCAATCTTTATTTTTCTACAACATTTGAATTCAGCAGATGTCATTTACACAGTTTGAAACTTGGAAGATGAACAAACTAACAGAAATGCTCTAAACAGCTTAGGAAAAAATCTGGTTCCATTGACTTACACTGAAAGTAAAAACTGTTTTTATCCTCTCCTTTAAAGTTGTCACTGTAGAGATACTTGATTTCCATTGGACAGCAATGATGTGTTTCATATATATATATATATATATATATATATATATATATATATATATATATATGAAACACATATATATATATATATATATATATATATATATATATATATATATATATATATATATATATATATATATGATGGGTCAGGTGGTGATGGGTCAGGTGGTGTGGACATTGTATCCCCCCCAAAGCTGAAGTGAAACATATGCAGCTAGATCTATGCAATTTAGTAGTTACTGCATTACCCCACACGCTTGGCAGCTGGACACATGGTAACTTGCTCTAACAGCCAGTAAAGCTATGAGAGTAGAATGGAGTAGAAGAGGGAAGATAAAAATGTAAAACAATGTGCGTTCCAGCTGTCAATGATAAACAGACTTAAAAGGAACCCTGCCTGGAGTAGCCTGTGCATTTCCATGTCTGATACAAGCCATCAGCTCATTTGACGTGTGTCGGAAAGCAGTGAAGTGCACTGAGAACGGCTGCATTAAAGAGTTATACATAACACAATGTTTACGATATAAATAATGTTATCCAGACTGAGTTTGATGTGCAGTGTGAAATGAGAAATTTACTTCACACTGGAGGTGATAGAAATCAGGCGTCTGGAGGGTTTTAACTTTTGGGTCACTGGTTATTTAGGTAGTATAAAAATGGCTGGATGTGTGTTGGAGGCATCACGACTCCTGGTTCCTATTACCACTACGGTAAAGAAATCTGAGGTAGAAAGGGGCTCTACAGTTGACCATTTTAAAGCACTCTGACTGGCACTGCTTACATCTTGATGATAGAATTACGCAGAAAAATTTTGAAAGCTGATGTCCTTTTAACCCTTTAAAGGAACGACTCATAAGATGACCCATTCCGATGAATTCATACTCCAAGCGATAGCCGAAAACATATAACCCCACTGCAAAAAACAATATCCTGTCGAGTGAAATGATCTTATATCCAGTTAATATGTCTTGTATCTGTCATTTTATGATTGTAAGATCTCGTTGTAAGCTTATTCTCAGATGGAACTCTTTTGTAGTCATTGTTTCTAAGTGATTTTATTAATAAATAATGCTGCTTTTTTTTACAAATATGTTTAAAATATGCCAAATGATCTGTAAAGTAAGACAGTTTGGCTTACTAAAATCACATAGAATAGGAGAAAATGGCTAGAAAATAAATAATGATTTAAATAATCTTAAAATATGCTTGCAACAATCTTAAAATGCAAGATGTAAAATATATTAATTAGATATGTAATCAACTTACTTGTGAAGATATCATTTTGATCATTACCAGTCTAAAAGAAAGTATTAAACTTCATCCCTTTACGTATCAAGAGGTTCTCCAGTGATACAAAGCTACACCTATCTCTAATTTTGTTTTTTGGGCCTTTTAGCTTTTTTTGTTTAGTCTGGATTCTTGTTGGGAGCAGACACAGTCATAATAATGGTCACTTGCCAAGAATATCAGATATGCAAGGTTAAAATATGGCATAGGGCAGTGTTATATCTTCATCCACTCAATTGGACTGATTTGCTTCAACACTACAGTGACTATGAAAGTGGGATAATGAAACAGGATGGGCCGAGGCTCTCTGTTCAGTAGATATCTCTGCAAACCCAAAACATAGACATCATTCACATACTGTCAACATACTGTCAACACTTCTTCACCTTTGGTTTTGATTTTGGCATGTTCCAATCTTCTAAAAATGTTACAAATTGCCTTTAAACTGCAGACTGACTCTGTTATTATTGCTCTTGAGGTTATGATTCAGATCGATAGATTCTACCTTCTTGGATAGACTGGCGGCTGCTTTCTGTCCAGTGAGCACAAGCAGTGGCTCCAGCACCCTCCATGACCCAGTAGAATGAATGTCTTAGACAATGAATGAATAAATGAATGAAGTTCTATCCTGTAAAAAAGACATTCACTGGTAGTTTAACAGTTTTTTATAGAAGACAAATATTCAGCATCAGCTTTTCCACTGAATAACCCAAACATATTTGTTGGCATATCGTTTGTTGGCATAAAACTCTTTATTTTTATTTAATTTTATCTTTCCACTACTTTTGAGCTGTCATTTACTCTGCCTATAAATTTCATGATGAATGGACCAATAAAAATGCTCCAAAATAGCTTGCAAAATGTCTGGTTCCATTGACTTACATTAAAAGTAGAGATCATATTTTGTCTCTCCTGTAAAGTTGAAATTATGAAGATACTTGTTTTTCATTGGACAGAAATGATATTTAACGGTACTTAAAAGAATGAGGTGGCTTCAAATATGGGCCCCAGGGATTTAACGGGTTAAAAGTAGCACTTTGTCCCAAACAAGTTAGCTGTGACAACAAAAGGAGACGCGAAAAGCTCCGGAGAGCCTGAAAGGCATGTTGAAAATTGTAAATAACTTGTGGTTGTTTCATTCCGACCGTATTCTGTTAAGGTTTTGTGTAGCGTTTTATTAACCCACAGAAAATAAAGATCCTTTTGAAAAACGTCTGGCGTGCTGCACTTCTAGTTAATCTCACTTTATTCTGCCGGGCTATTACAGATAAAAAAAGAAAGAAATCTATTCATAAAAAAAAGCAGATCTGGGCTGCTTCAGAATTCTTAGCCAACAACTAGAAGCGCTTATGCCACGCGTTCATGAATTACTCCCTTTGTTAAATAACTATAAGTTACCCTTCTTTACCCTTAGCCCTTAACGCTTCCTGTGCTAGTGCATAGGAGTGCAATAAAAGAAGACGAGAAGAAAAGACCTGCAAGAGATGAACAGAGAAAAGCACGGACAGACGCATTGAAAAACGAATTGCGGAAGAACGCCCGATTTCTTAAAGTAACTTGAGAAAAGGGAAGAAAGGGGGGCCCCTCGGATCCGACTGAGGAGAAAATAAGCGAGATGTAAAGAATATTCAATAAAAGCCTGCAGTTTTTGATGGGGAATGTTCTGCCGAGAGAAAACGAGCGAGTTCACAAGTTCAGCCGAGATGTTTCTGTTTGGCGTCTCATGAATTAATGATTAAAGCATCTCAATTAATTGACCTAATAACGTGATGCACAGATAGCTGAAGCCATTTAAAGCTCTTGATGTCTAGGAGTTTTTTTTTTTTTTTACCCCACGAGAAAAAGAGAAAAGAAAAGCTGGCACCAAATTAATTTCACATCCTGCTTGCTGGTGGCTGGAAGGCAATTACAGATATGACAGAAGTGCGCACACCTGATACAGCTAAACCCCCAAAATAGAGGGAAGACAGAAAGCGGGAACATGCCTCAGTGCTCGGATATGACAAACAGTGGTCTGATTAGTCGTTAGACTGGACTTTGAAATAAGCTCTTAACCTTTAGCGCTTCATCAAAAACATGTATTAAGAAGCTGGCCCACTTTGGCCGGCCAGTGCTTGAGCTCAAAATAATGCCATAGTAATAATAAACAAACATCTGCTAGAAAAACTGAGCATGCGGGTGATATTTCATAGAGAACATTCACAGAGAACTGCTCCTCTGCGAAGACTTTGCACTAGATGCTGAAACACTGCTGTGAGGATTTGATTGCATTAAGCCACAAGACGATTTGTGGGGTCAGGTACTGATGTTAAATGATTAGTTCTGTATCACTCCACCTCATCCCAAAGATACTGGATGGAGCTCCATCACAGAGAAGGCAATTCCACTACGCCGCAGCCCAACACCAGACAGCTTCACTCTAGCTCAGTGGCAGTAGAAATGATGTTGAATCATGTGTGGCTGCTCTAGCGTGTCCCAGTCTAGTTACAATGTTTTTTTATTTATTGCTTTTTTCTGTGTGCATGCTATTGAATGTCTGAGTTCCAACCTTAAAGTAGCTGCATTATGGTTTCTGGATACTTTTAGACATACAGTGTGAACAGTGAACAGACTGTGATTGTGGTACTGTTAACTCTTAGACGCACAACCTGAGTGAAAAGTGACCTGACAGAGATTTAAACTTCTATATCTGTGCAAAATAATCAATTAATTTCATATTTCAAGTTTCCATAATTTCCTCAATTTGCTGGTTTTTGATCATCACAAATCCTTATTTCAGTCTTATTTATTTATTTATTTTGAATAAAAGTAATTTTTGTAGCACTGGCCTTTCTAAAGAACAATGCCAGCATATGCAATGGGTCAGCACAATATTTACAAAAACTACACTTGTTCATAAAGTAAATGAATTAGAATCAAAATAATGATTTTCGGGAATCAAAACAAGATTTTTAATGAACATTATTAAATATTACATAATTAAATAAACTCGTCAATAGACTAGAGTATCTCTCTGGGGAAAGTCAGAGAGCAATTGCTCAGAGAGCAATGCACACAATAACATAAGAAATGTTGACCCATGTTGTGCAGAAGGGGTTTGCTTAGCTTGTGCATCAAAGGGTTAACTTACTGAGGTTCAATAAATTTTCAGCATTTTTAGAGTTTTCTCAAGCATAACATCAGCATGCTGTAATTTTATATTGACTTGAAATGTATAATTAATTGCAGGTTATTGACAAATAAACAATAAATAAGTCAAAGATTATAAACTTTTAATCAATACCATGTTTGTGTTTGTAGGTAGAAGAGGAGATATTTCATTATGATTTGAATCTAAGATAATGTTATTGTTGCTACCAAAGTCCACAGTACGGGTTGGGTGGGGGTTCATTTCATTACTTGTCTTAGACGATGAATGAATGAATGCAGTTGTATCCTGTAAAAAAGATGCAAAAGTAATTAAAGCAATGTAACTCTCTTTCATCTGACAGTAATTTGCAACACATTTCATTCACAAGGAAGATCATGCACACACTCGAGTCAATTTAGTGCATCAGCCTTTCCACTGAATAACCCAAACCTGTTTGTTGGCATATCGTCGCTGTCCAAAAAAAAACGTGTCTCCATTTTTGTTGAAATGTATTTCTCCACTTCACTTGAATGAAGCAGCTGTCGTTTACATTGTGTATAAATTTCATGGTGAATGGACCAATAAAACTATCCAAAATAGCTTGGACACAATTTCTGGTTCCATTGACTTACATAAAATAGCAATTTTGGAGATACTTGTTTTTCATTGGACAGCAATGATATTTAACGGTACTTAAAAGAATGAGGTGGTTCCAAATATGGGTTATGACAAAAACAAAACAATAAAAAATGTCAAATATTATAAACTTTTAATCAAAACCATGTTTGTATTTGTAGGTAGAAAAGGAGATATTTCATTATAATTTAAATCAGAAAAAAATGTTATTGTTGCTACTAAAGCCCATAGTATGGGTGGGGTGGGGGTGCTGTTGTGGTGGGGGCTAATTTCATTACCCTTGGAACAAATGTAAAAATGTGGGGGCATACATGAACTGGTCAGCACAGAATATTAATAGAATTGTATGTATAATTATTTATACAATTATCATGTAATTACATCATCACCTTTAAACAGCACAGCGAGACGACAGTGAACACTCCTCGAATTCTAGGATTCCACAATCACCGGATCTGAAGTGACTCTGAGAAGCTATAGTGTGTGTGTGGAGTGTTTTGTTGGAGTCAAAGGGGTCTCATTGCTCATTCAGTGATTTCCTTACTGCCTGATGGAATTAAGCCTCAGTCGAATGTCCCCCACCACGACAGCCACAAAGAACACACTGTCACTCCATTCACACATCGTGTGACTCTGAATATGTGACCATTAAAAGCCTGTCGCATCTTTAAACTTGCGTTTCTCGTGTCCGGTGACAGCCTGTTATGCTTTCGGGAAAAAAGAAAGAAGAAACAGGAAAATACGAGGGAAAAAAAGAATCTCACTCAAAGACTGACAGAAAAAAAAGAATCCCACAACCTCTTATCTTTTTGCTGAGAGGAACAATACTTACACAGCAGGTCAATACAATCCCAATTCTCTTGCCTGCAGCATGTTGTGAGTGTTGAGTCACTTGTCGTATTTGTTGGTGTTTAATTCAGTAAATTTGGAATATGATAAACGAAACTTTAGATATGTTTAATATCAGTATTATCCTGTAAAATTGTACTTATAGTGTCCGGTCTTGAGATTTGATGACTATTTTTAAAATATGAGGTTTTAATTTTATTGTTTATTTTAACATGTCGTTTATATTAATTTATGTATCTCACTATAGTTTTACTTTCTCTCTCATTTTAGAATAATGTACAGTACAGAGGGAAGCACTGATTAGCTTTAGGACTAAATGATTTAAAGATAATATGTGATTGGGATTGTTCTAATCAGTACTGCATTTGCCATATATTTATTTCTGCTGGTTTTAGAATATTTACTTTTCTAGCATAAAGCTTAAGCACTGAGTGTATCAGACTACCAGTTAGCTGTGATGATTGTGAAGGCACAAACACAGAACAAGGGTGTTAGAGAAGCTATATGATTATTTGTATATATATATATTTATAATTAATCGCAACTATTACATTAATTATGACAAATAATATATATGTTAGTGCTGTCATAATTAACACGTTAATCTTTGCGATTAATTATTTTAATTAACGCATCAAGAAAAATAGGTCAGTTACCGCAGCTCAGTGCTGACTTGTGAGGTGATGTGAGGTGTTGGCCAAACTGGAGCTTTAAGTAGAAAGTTTCTCTTTAAAAAGCTGCTTAATGGATCAGAAACACAAATCTACGCAGAGGTATGTGCTAATCATGTTTTAGATGTGGCTAAATAGGAATATCACTGGAAAGTTCACTACGTTTGGCACTGACGCTGCTCATAACATGGTTACAACCGCGTTACCACAGTCTGCAAACAACAGTCACGGTTTTTACTTCACGACAGTGGGTTTAATAATGTTAAATGTTTAATGTTAAACAGCAAGTTGCACAGAAGCAAGACTCACTCGTTCAGGACGTTCAGGTCTGCCTCAGTAACTGATAATATATACAAGAAGACTAAGCTAAACTGTTACTGTGCAGTGAAAAAAAAACAACTATCTGAACTCTAAGAACAATATTTTGTTTTAATTTCTTAAAATTTAACTGGCAATTGAAAATAATTCACAACAGACAGTGTGTTTAAGATACAGTTTCAGATAAACTCTTAATCAAATAAAGTTAAACTCTTGAATCAAATGTTCCATGTTGCTGATCTTATCCATTATTAAGCTTCATTAAAAAAAACATATATATATATATATATATATATATATATATATATATATATATATATATATATATATATATATATATATATATATATATATATATATATATATGCGATTGGCAAATATTTCTTACGGCTGATCTTGAGAGCTGATCATAAACCCTAGTTTTTTGCCATTGACCACAGTGGACACCAACCATCTTATTGTTTCTAAACAAGTTCAATTATTTACAGAAAATAAGAATACATCCACCTTTAAAAATATCCTACACTAAATAGCTTCTCTAATACCCAATTATCCAAGAGTTATGTATCATGTAAAACATTATACAGTAAAGTATAATGGGTCTAGACTTTTGTCTAGTGTTGTCAAACAATGTCTCTGGCATCTCAGTATTTACATTAGCATGTTTATTAATAAGTTTCAGTAAGGGAGCTTTTAGAATCATTAAATGAAACACGCCTGGTTTCTGTCACCACCACTAACTCTCCATTTCACATCATTTCACATTTTTTTACGTGTTTACACTTAATTATACAAATTATGCTTGGCTTGAACAGACAGATCTTTATGTTTTCCCATCTCGTCAAAGTGTCATCCATTGAAAGTTACATGGTGTTGCTTCAAATAACACTTCCTGGCACCTGTACTTAAGTGCTTCACTCAGTTTACTGTCTTTGCCATGACCTTTGTGAATCCGCTTTCTCTTTCCACTCTTCTTTTTGCATTTTATACCAATCTCTCAGTTATAAAGAGCAGGTGGATTATCTTAGACAAGTGCAGAGAGGAGTGCATAATATCACTAAAACCCCCAATCACTGTATCCCCAGTCGAAGTTGCTATTGATTGTTATCTGCTAGCTAACTTGGCAAGTGCAGATTAGCTAATGTCATTGAAGAGCCAGGCGGAGCCCAGCTGCCAAAGTGAATGGATAAGGATGAAGAGGCACCGCGGCGGGTACACAGTGTGGCTCTAATGATGCTGTCAATACGCACACACTAATTATGGGAGACACCATTAGCTGCTTGGTTCTGCAGGCAGACTTGAACATTTGAACAATTTCATCAGTCTTTGTATATACAGTATCAGTGCCAGCTCTATTCTTTGGGGAGCCCTTTTTTCAAGGGAATAATGATTACCACAAGTGATTAGCATAACCTGCCTCGTCAATGTGTTGTTGATTACTGATCACAATCTGTGTATCTTAACCTGTTCAAATCCTACCTACAATATTTAAACTAGGATAAACCCCAGTTTGAGTATCTAAATCTGGATTAATTCCAGTCTGAATGTCTAAACCTGTAGTAATCAATGTCTGAGTGTCTGAACCTGAATTAATCATAAAATTTTAACCTGGGTTTTCTGCATAATAGCAACCACCATAACAATTACTGCCTGCACATTTAAATCTGGATTAATCACAGCCTGAGTAACTAAACCTGGATTAATCATAGTTTCTCAAAAAATAACCCTAATCTTGGCCCTAACTTTAACTCCAACCCAAAACTCAATCATAATCCAAACTTTGACCCTAACCCAAAACCCAATCCTGACCCTAAACCTAATCCCAACCCTAAACCCAATCTTAAAGCTAACCTTAACCTCAACCCCAAAACCCAAAGCTAACCCTACCGTAAAAAAAACATTTCTAACCGTAACCTTAACCCCAAACCAAAATCCTATCCTAACTCAAAACTTAATCCTAACATTAACCCCAACCAAAAAGCCAAACTTAACGGTAAACTTAACCCCAACCAAAAACCCCATTTTACCGTAACCTTAATCCCAACTCAACACCCTTTCCTAACCCTAACCTAAAACCCAATCTTAACCTTAACCCCAACCCTAAACCCAAAGCTAACCCTACCGTAAAAAAAAAAATCCTAACTGTAACCTTAACCCCAATCCAAAATCCTATTCTAACCAAAAAACAAAAACCCAATCTTAACAGTAAGCTTAACCCCGACTAAAAACCAAATCCAAACCTTATCCCAAACCTAACCCTAACCTAACCTAACAGAATTCAGATTCGAAACTAATTTTATTTATGCAGTTACACAATTAAACATGTCTTGTATTCAGATGCTATACTGCTGCTACATCGTTGCTGTATTTCTGAAGGTCAGTGAAAGTCTGTGGAGTGTTTATTTTAGACCACTTAAGGTGTCACCTGTGGTTCTTCTTACTTATTATTATTGCAATAGAAATGAAAAGAATATTTTCAATGCATATATAAGAAATAAATAATTAATTTTAAGGTCATGTGGGCAAAAGAATAATCAAAAAGATCTATTTTGACTGACACAAACACAGAAAAAGCGTTAAATATTAAAAAAAAGCTAAATGAAAATGGGAAAACATTGATAGTTGTTATGTTTTGTTTCTTATATACTGAACATTATTGCATTATTCTGTATAACAAAGCAGCAATAATGAAGCTGTTTATCCGAACAATGTGTACTTTAAAGTGCATAAATTATATCAAGAGCTGAATATATTGGCATACAGCTTTTGTTTATTTGTTTATTTTGTGGCTTTAGCTTGTAATTACTGATGAAACATTTGAAAGTACTTTTTGATTAATAGATTACAAGTCTTCCATGGTGGTGGGCTGGCAGAGAATTTTCTTTTCTATACACAATCACACTTTCTGTGACTGTTATATTAGGAGCCGAATGTGTTGGCACTTTGCCTCTGTTTGTTTGTTTGTTTGTTTGGTGGCTTTAGCTCGTAATTACTCATAAAGCATTTTTAAATCACTTTTAAATCAGCCTCATCAGCCCGTCAAATTCAAAACAATATAGTCGTTTAAAACCAGATGATGACTCTTTTCGGTGCTTAAACCCACTCAAATGTCATTAGTTGCCCTTGGAGGGAAAATAAATGAATAAATAAATAAAAGAAAAAATGTCAAATGCAACCCCTTCGATTCACAGTCTGGCTTTCCGTGACCTCTGTTTTAGGCTAAGATTTAAGCGGATTCCTTTTTGACCCACAAAAGCCTCACCGCTGTTGCCAGCTTTACTCGCCTAAGGTCCATCATCACAGCTGTCCCAGGGCTCCACGTCCCCTTGTCCCTGATTGTCTTCTTTCTTTTTCGCTTCCCGTGCCAAGCCGTGTTGTGTGAAGCCTCTTGTTAGGTGGAATCTGGGTTCCGAATCGATTGGGGCAGCTTGAAGCATGCACGAGGAGGCAGGCGGGGCATCAAGGGTCCGTGCCTGAAGCGAAGGCCCATCTCCTGGGGCTCCCAGCCAGGATTCTCCCGCCAGGGCCCAGCTCTGATTTAGCACATGGACCGACTTCCTGCTGATGCCTGAACTGAGGTTGACTTTGGTTATTATTGAAGTAACCTGCCTGGCTCCCTGATGGTTGAAGGAATAAAGGTTTTTTTCCTGAGTTCTCCTCCTCTTCTGGGAGAGATTTTCTCTAGGTTTAGAGAATTCTTACTGGAAAAAAAGTCTTTCTTTGCAGACCGTTTGGCCGCCGGTTGACCTTTCCATGCTGCTCCGCCCGCAAAAGCGTTCCTAGCCTCAAGCTTTAAAGAGTGCGGGCAAAGTAGATTGAAATTTTAAGGAATAACAAATATTTAGGTGCTCAATACATTTGAATGTAGCTCATTAGTTTTCAAATGATATTTGCATGGTGACAGATGTTATCAGGGATGTGGGACGTTGGGGTGTGGATGTGGCATTAGCAGCTTTCAGGATGGTGTAACTGCAGCTGCTAAAAGTAAGTATGAAATAAAATTCTGAATTTATAATACAACGAGCTTAACTGCTTCCTTCATCAACTGCTGGGTCGTGTAGGCCATTTCTAAGTGCTGTAACAATATCTCTGCATTTAGGGTCTCTTAAATACTAAAACACTGTGACAATGCATGTCAGTTACTGAGCCACGTACCAGCAGCCTGATTGTCGCTTCTCTGTAGTTGCATGATACACCTGTCCAGAACATGGGAGGGCAGGTGTGCATCAGTGCCTGTTAAACCTCAATCCATTTCATTAGCTACTGAAACAGAGATGTAGATGAGGAAGCCGGATACACTTGCATATTTCTTTTATTTATGATGAAAATAAACTGAAACAAGGAGCACTAATCAACCAAGTAACCAGAGAAACATTGACAGACTTGCAAAAAAGACGATGACAGAAAATCCAACAGTAAACAACACGACTGACTGAAAACAAGGCGATGGAATAATGATCACTGACTGGGAGAACTGTGAGAAAACAGGGGCACGTTACAAGGAACACCTGGCAACACTAGGAGAAGACGCAGACTCAGAACAGGTTAGGGTCAGAGACAAAGACAGACACGTGACCCAAACGGAGACACATGACAATGACAGAACAAAACAGGGCGTGACATCAGGTACACAAAAAGCCGCAATTGAAAAAAATTTGTATGTCACTGTATGTGCCATCTGTATCACCACTTTTTGTTGTTTTTATGTTTTCACACATATGAAAAATATAAATAAGTAGCCATCCTTACTTTTTTACTTTAACTTTTAAATGAGATTGCTTTTTACATTAACTTGCAGTATTCCAAGCTATGAACGTTCTTTCCTTCTCCTGAAAAAATACTGTTTTGGAGATACAAATTTTGTTCCAACAGTGATACACTACTGCTCAAAAGTTTAGGATCACTTTAGAATTTAATTTCATGCAATTTTCATGCAACAATATTGTAATTTTTTTTCACAATTAATGTAAGTGTATCAGATGATTTTTAAAGAATAAAAATGTTTGTATTAAAGTCTATTTTTGTACAGAGGCTTATTTTGCATATAGTCTATTATCAGCAATTCTCAGTCCTCTGTCTAAATCTCCTGGTACGGCCGCCAATCCAAGTTAAGGATGTTATTGGGCTAATTGGTTGTTAGGACACTCTTGCTCAATTGTGATGCACAGCTGAAAAACATTCTACTAATAAGTGAGTATAAAAGAGAGAACAACATTCTAGGTTACTTTAGTATCTGAAGCATCAGCAGTTGATGACTTGCTAACTGACTCAAAATGACCAGAAAGAAACAACTTTCTTTAAAGACCCGTCAGTCCATTGTTGTGTTAAGGAAGGAAGGCTACTCTATTAAAAACAAGAATATTTCCCTGTGATCCCAAACTTTTGAGCGGTAGTGTATGTTGCTTAGAATTGCAGCACCTCTAACATTTGCACCTTCCTATTTGCTGCTGTTTCAAACCGGCCTAGTTTTGGTTAGCATAGTTCAAAGTCCAGCTCAGTGCTGTAGTGCTGGAAAAGTTAGCGATATGCAGAAACTCTGAACACAGCAGTCTGAATAACTTATATATAAATATGAAAACACTGAACTTTTCACACCAGTACCAATATGGCACTTAAGCACAGTATTCTTATCGGCAGAGTGGACACCGTTGACTATGACTGACACCATGCAGCTATTTCTGATGTGCACACATGCTGACACGTCAGCGGTGTGGAATGACAAGCGGCAGTGAAAATGCTCATGGCAAAATCTGTAACGGGAGTATTTCTTGGGAAAAACATGCTAAAAGGAGTCTGAATAACTAAGCCGGGCTTCTTTCAGTAATCACTGCTGCTGTGTTGTCGCTTACAGTCAGAGTTAATGTCAGTCTAGATTGTTATTGAAGGAGTGAAAGGAATGATAGCTTTTAGTCTTGATTTAGCCTTTAGCATAGCGGCCCGCTAGCCAGGCTAGTGTATCACTCAGCAGGGAGGTTTTGTGGGGCCATTGCTTTAACCAAGCCGAGTTGATGTAAGCATGAGTTAAGAAGACGTACATATGAGTCAAATCACTTGAGAAATCTGGAAATGAAACAACATTCAGCTTAATTTTTGTTGAGCAAGAGAAACTGCTGGGTGCTCATATGTACACACCACAGGTTCCTCCAGATACTGTTCAGTTCTGTTTTCAGCTGTTTTGCACAATAAAGATATTTTACATTTATTTAAGTTGTTAAACATGATTTGTACACTATATCAATAACATGGTGTAACAATTTTATGAGGAATGGACCAATAGGAGCGCTCCAAAAAAGCTTGTAAATAAGTTTGGTTCCATTGAAAATAAAGTTAGTTTTTGGTCTCTCCTGTAAATATATATATATATATATATATATATATATATATATATATATATATATATATATATATATATATATATATATAGGTTTTCTTAAGAATCTAGTATATATAACCTAACAGTTAAGGTCCATATACCATTTTGTTCATCACGATACAACTAATGTCAATGTAAAAGTTAATGCAAGGATTATAAAGCCAAAGCAATTTTAAAAAATATAGTAACAAAATATTGTACAATTATGTTGAAGACGCTGAAGATGGGATTAACAAATGCTGTCCCAGTGTCTGAGAGTGTGAGAAGGAAAGGAAATATAACAACGTACTGAAAGATTATGTTAGCGCTCCCGTTGTTTGTTCATATTCATATCTTAAGTAGTGTTTAAGGTGCTCTGATGTTCATAACCCAGCTCAAAACTGCTGGCAAACAGCGCCAGGCGCTTTCATTATGTTTTCATGTTGCGCGTTTATGTAGCTGAAGTGTGTGGCAAATCACACCGGTTGTTGTCTCTGTGCGCGACTACCAGGCTGGAAATGGGAAGAGGAAGGGGACTGAGGCGTGACAGGGGGAGAGAGGGGGATTCTTCATGCCTTTTTTTTCCATTGAGAGAGAGAGAGAGATAGTAAGAGAGAGAGGGAGAGATAAATGACATTCTTGTACAGTCTGTAATGGAGTTGCCCACAGCAGGCATAAAAGGATGCCAGTGTTGAGCTATGTGGCAGCGCCTGCGCTGTCAGGACGGACGGCCGCAGGCAGAGGGGCCGCCACAGCAGGCCAGGACGCCTCCTCAGCTCGGGATGATGGAGTGTTTAGCGGGAGATCCACTCAAGCACTCATGCTACAAGTGCACTGAAGTGACTGTATGAACAGTAGGAATGGGTGTGGTTTTCAAAAATGCAGATATACAAACTCAGCTAATAAATGTTGCTATGATGGGGTCAGGACCCCTTATTTAGACCAGGGCGCAGACCCAGGTATTCTCAACCTGTGGGCGCAAACCAACAATGGACCTTCAAGAACCCTCTAGTGGTCCGAAGGCCTGTACTCAATGGGTGGCAGTAGCTTTTAATGGGCTGGTATTGTCACTTAGCTGAGCTGGTGTTATATAAGTCATAAAAACTTATATAAGATTTATGTTTAATTAAAGATGAACATTTTCACATTCTAAAAACATACAGATAAAAATGCTGCAGTAATAAAATAAATTAACATAATCAGTCTGAGACAACGCAGCTGCAGGTAATTGATGCAGGCAGTTAGCTGGCCAAATATCTTGGCCCACTTCCAGACAAACTCTGGTTCAGTTCACTGCTGGTGGAATACATCCTATGATCATACGAGGAAATTTATCAGTAGATCTCTCTTCTTTCTCTAGCACCATGTTGGTGCTGTACTGTCAGCATAATGTACCTGTTTTAAACAAGCCATAAAGTAATAGCGGAGATCTGGGCTTGATTTCAACTCATGAACCCCTGAGCATATTTTTTTGCTGAGCACCAGCGACCTGAGCGGTTAAACTGACAAAGAAACAGATATCTGGTTTATTATTATTATTGCTGATTGTGAGTGCTGATTGCAGAGTGGCATCAGAGAGGTTCAGCCATTTCAAACAAATCACAAATAAACCCTTAGAACTAAAAAGACGTCTCCAGACCAAACACTTGCTCTAGTGAGAAACCCAGTGGAGCATTTAGATCCAGATCACAATTCACTTCTACCTCACATTTCTATTGAGATATTCTATCATGGATATTCTTGCACCTTCAGAAGTTCGTGGTAAGTAAAAATGTGTTTGATGTTTGAAGGGCAGTAATGAGTAATGTTTGTTTATTTAATGTTTGTTAATAACATCTTTGGTTTGTTTATTTAGGCCTGAGCTATTTCTGTCATTGTGAGCTACTGGCTATTGCAGCTAGGAAGCATGAGTTCTGTTTCACTAATCCAGCCACCTCAGAATTGTCCCTGAGCGCAGTGACTAAACAAGGACATCATGAATTCAATGACTTGTATGGGCGAGCAAATACTTTTGCCAGTATAGTAAATATTCTGCTAGCAAGTTGGGATTTTGTTCCATCAGTGTGGTATTTTGTTTGCATCAGTGTCGTATGTAGGCCACAACATCGATGTCCTATTTACAGCTGTAAGAGGATCAATGCCAATTTGTGTTTTAATTTGTATCACTCTGTATCCGAAACAAGCAATGTGTGCTGACAAATAAGGTCATATGAAATGTTTCCAGTGATTAAGATGGTAAGGGTAAAAGATAATCACATTTGCATAAATTCCCTATTAATTCCAAATCTAGTTGATTAGCTGAGATATGTTTAGGATTTGCGCTGGAGCTTTGAGGCTAATGAAGCAAACAACCAATGGAACTCTATGACCATCACTTAACCATGAGCCCACAACTACATGTCAGAATTGCCTCAAACTACATTGAGTTGTTAAATAATGTAAAATAGACTTGCTTGTTTCTGACACTGAGTATTACACTGATATCCATAGACAAGTATGTTGCATAGCTGAAACAGTAGTGGTAGTAGCAATCTCTAGACCTGAACTTCACACTCTTTATTTTTACAGCTGATCATCTCTCTCTCTCTCTCTCTCTCTCTCTCTCTCTCTCTATATATATATATATATATATATATATATATATATATATATATATATATATATATATATATATATATATATCACTACATAGTAAGAGAGAGAGAGAGAAAGAGAGAGAGACAGAGAGAGATTAATATTGTTTTTAGGATGTGTTTGGGGATTTAGGATTAATGATAACAACACAGTGCAAATGTTACGCATATCCAAGTCAATTTTTGTTTGCTTTGCAAGAACCAACACAAAATGATCAGGAATGTGTCTGCATGAGGACTGTAACCGTGGCAACGTAAACAACCCATCAGGACAGGTCTGAGTTTTTCTTTTTTCAATTCTTTTTTAAAGGTTTATTTTCTGGTGCGGCTCAGATTCAATGTAAAATTGCAGAGGGTCACTGTGACAAGGCTGGAGTTAACAGCTTCTTCCCTACCATCTCATTCGAATTTTCCATTCCACCTTAAATCATGAGGCAGTTAGCGAGCTAGAATGTAATTGCTGCACCATTTAAGCCAGAACAGAAATTTCAAACAAGAAACTTCAGCCTTGTGTAAAGAATTGATGTAACTTTACAGCAGAAAGGCCACGGGAACCTAACACAGTCCTTAAATACAGCAGACTACTGTGAAGAACTTTTACCAGTCATTTGCCAATTTTTTACTCTATAGTTAACTTCACGTGACCACAAATATACACAGTCAGCCTAAACAGCAAAGGTAGTCTATCATCTTCACTTACCAAATATGGGAGTACTTTGTAGTTCTACAATTATAGACTGTAGCCCCTTTATTACTCTGTGTAATTTGTTATCCTCCAAGTGGTCAAGACCCCCACAGGACCAGTACAACACAGGTATTTTTAGATGGTCTGTAATTCTCAGCACTGCAGTGATATGTTGGCGGTGTGTTGGTGTTTAAACACCTCAATGTCATTGCTGGACTGAGAATAATCCATCAACCAAAAATATCAAGTCAACAGCATCATGTGGGCAGTGCCCAGTGACCACTGATTAAGAACTAGAACACGATCCACACAAACACAGTGATGAGCTCTCGTCTCTGACTTCTACAAGGTGGACCAACGAGGAAGGAGTGTGAGGTGGACAGTGAGCGGACCATTTGATCCAGATGTACCAGCACAATACACCACCAACACATCAGACCACCATAATCATAGCTGCTCTTTGGTGGTCTTTTTGGGGTCCTGACCTTTGAGAAACAGGGAAAAATGGGGCAACAATACAGCTATACAGAGAATTAGTTGGACTACAGTTTGTAATTGCAGAACTACAAAGAACACTAAAATGGATAATACGTGTAGGTATTTGAAGGTAGATGCCTGATATAAGTGCAGTACCTGCACTGTTATGTGATGATCAGTTCATGGTGTGATTGCTAACCAGTTCTATGCTCTCCTCATATCTGTGTTACAGCATGCAGCAATAGATAGATTTGCCTAATAGTTGTTGGTTAATGTTAGACCTTTACATTAGAAACACAGCAGAGCAGGAAAGATCTGTACATATACAGGACGCCAAGCGCCCCACCCAGCAGAGAGGCAGTGGGAAGACTTTTGCCGGCGACCCATGAGCTGATGACAGCTGCGAGCGGCAGCGGCAGAAGGACGTCAGCTGGGCAGAGGTGTGAGAATAGTGTCTGTCTCCCTCTCTCTTAGGTGCTCGGTGCACGCTGGTTTGACTTCAGCAGCATGGGCAGGAGCGGAGAGGAAAGAGAAAGAGGGAGACTGACACCGGCCTTACGCCTCTCCTGGCTGTTTTTGTCCTCCCTCTTTCTTTAGTGGCTGATCTCCTCCACCCACTGTCACGTGTGTCTGTTGTTGATTCACAGGGTTCGAGCACTATCATCCCACCACCTCTCGCAGCCGCCAGCAGCTCACAGGGTTCGGGCATCACCTTTCTGCAGCCTCTTGTGTCATCATCGTCCGTGGGTCAGGCACCTGGAACATACAGCGAACCAGCTGTATTTAGAACTACAGTAAAGAACTGCAAGGCTACAATGCAGGATGAAGTAGATAGTAATGAATTGTAATGAGATATTGCTGCCAGTAAATTAAAGTAAGTAGGAATTTGGAAAGGTTTTGGTTATGACACTGACCTAACTTGAGTGTTCAATTTAAGCTAACATTGCAGTGTGTTTTAGAGTACAGTGAAAGTGGCAAGCCCATTAGCTCTGGTGTAAAACCAAAGAAGCACACCAAACATGTCTGGGCTGATGGATTATATTTGAGGTAAGGGGAAGGCTGTGTACACTTGATTTTTCACCAAACCATCACCTCAAGGTTAAGGCTGGCAGCGGAGATGGCACTCATTTCACAATCTCATTCATATCTCTGCATAAATTTTAGACTTTGGTACGGAGAACAATGACGCAGTGATCCTCCAACTCCTTCTGATCCACAGTGATGGATCTCTTTTGCTGTTTTCAGGAGGAAATAATGTATTTTAGGCCTCCTGATTTGCACATAAATCATGGCCTTAACGTAATTAAGTGAAGGAGGGAAGGTGGAGGGAAAAAAGAATACACACAAAAAAAATCTAGAGCAGGATACCAACACCAACACCCCCCCCAACCATATTAACGTCTCACACGCAAACTCATTACTTTGAAAGGTGACGAACGTATTTATCATGCCGAACCCACCGTGCTTGCTCTTGGAGCTAAAAATTAATAACGATTAGAGTGAGGAGAGGAGAAGTGGATGGAGGGGGGGGGGGGGGATAAAAAAACATGAATTCTGAGGGGAAAAGTTCATAATGTGTGTTTCGTGCAGTTGCATCATCATAACCCTCCACACAGCAAGCGCTTTAAACCGTGTGCCCAGATCTGTTGGAGAAACTGCAGAAACTCTACAGGTTTATTAGGAGAGAAATCAACAAGAGGTTTGAAGTACCTTACCAGCGAGAATACCCAAGGCTTCTCTAATCCCAGACAAAGGCTGGTGCGTCTCAACCCTTTAATGCAGAGAAAAAGAAGTGGCGCTTTCTACCTTTGAATCACCCCGAGCAAGAAAACCGTTTGAAAACGAATATATAGTTCCATGCATCCTTCATTTATTTCATTTCCAGTCAAAGTGGCCATTAAGGACAGGTTATTCATTTCAGAGGAGACATGTTTGAGGAGAAAACGGTCCTCATGCATAAAGAAGATGAAAGTTAAAATAAATGGGGTACGAAAAAAGGTAGTCTCCAAGACCGGAGTTCAAAACTTTATGAAAAGATACAGAGAAATTGAGCTTTAACAACTTTGCAAGGCCTTGCAGGCCACCAAAACTGTCCCCATTAGATCAGACAGTATTTGATCTGTGAAAAGAAAATAAGTTCTGATACAGTGGCAGTTCTGGCAGGGAATTTAGAATTCAGAACTTTTTGCCACTTGTGTTTTCCACACAGCAGAATTTGATCTCTGTATTTAACCCAGCCATGCAGTGAAAAACCCACATATACACCCACACCCAAGCACACTTGTGAACATACCCACTAGGGGGCAGTGAGCACACTTGCCCAGAACAGTGGGCAACCCTATCCTCAGCACCCAGAGAGCAGTAGAGGGTTAGGTGCCTTGCTCAAGGCCACTTCAGTCGTTGGTTTCTTCCAGGACACAGGAGATTTCCAAGAAAGAAGTTTATTGTGCACGCTCCAAAGTCATCTAACATTAGTCTACCAACACATATACAGAAAAACCACCCCCCTTGAGATGTTAAAAAATTTACATACAGACATACAGAAATCCACCGTCTCTACGCCCCATATGGCCTTAAGATAACCCCCAGCCAGGTGGTGGTTACATCAAAGGAACGCACCATGATAGAAAGAACACATATGCAATCAAGATGAACACAATAGGTAAAAGAACCAGAATAAGTCTCACAAGGGGTCGGCCCCGAGATTGAAACAGAGACTATATATACAATATAACAGAAAACTTATATAACGAAACAGCACAATAGAAAACTATTCAACACTGCTAATTTCCGGCGACAGAGTATATGAACATAGCTGATGCAAAAAAAGAGTGAAGTTGAGTTAAGCAAAGTTCAACAGAATACAAATTAGGAGTGAAGCGGTGGTATGTATTTTATCTCCCCCACTGTGAAACAGCACACTCCTTTTTCGGCCTTCTAGATATGTGTTCCAACTAGAGAAGGAGGTACGGCAGCAGCGTTTTTATAATGAGTAACAAATTACTATCCAGAAGGAGCCAATTAGTAAAGTAACACACTATGTAATGAGTAATCTGCAGTATATAACCTCTCTTGTAATGACCCCAACATTGTGAAAGGGCTGGACAGTTGTTCCACCGCTCACTGGTACCCGATTTCCTCTCCCCCTGAAAGGCAAAGTGGGACAGAAGAGACATACTCACAATAACAATGCACAAGTGGTGGGTGGTGAGTTGTTCCAGAACAACTCTCCTCTTTAAGGTGCTCAGCGAGGTGGAAGACAATGACATGCCAAAATCTTGGGGAAGCATCTGGGGTGGCCAATTAGATTTCAGTCGGGGAGAACAGTGCCCACAAGCAGCCAGCACTTTAGAACCACATATGTTCAGCTTTAATAACAACCAAAGGTGTTTCTGTCCATCCTTCCACTGTGAGAAGATAGCTCGCACTATGAGACCGAAAGGATGCGCAGCTGTCGGGAAGAAGAAAAACGACATAACCAAGGCAAAGAGGTTCTCATGACAATGAACCAACCACTCCACTTCAGAGTCACTGAATAGAATCGCAGTAAAATACTCAAAACATACAGAACATTGAAGGCATGGAAAAAACACCCTTGCAGTGAATTGCTTGATCCTAAATCTTCAGAAAGACCTCCTGAAAAATGTATTAATTAACATCTATGTAATGTTCGTTTGGCTGTTCGAGTGGTCTCTGACTTTTGCCCAGCACATCATATCTACCATTTAGGAGCCTTCATTTGTAACAGTGTAGGTGAGCATGCCTTAAGAAAAGTGCTCCCATTTTAATCCAGCAGAAAATCAGATAACACGTCAACACTGTCTGGGAAAAAAAAAAAAGCTTTTGGCTCAAACCGTAATGTCAGACATCAGTGGGATTGTTTCTGCCGCTTCTGTTGCGTTGTTTATCCCCTGAGTCTTTTTTATCATGAGCCGTAATAACATATTGCGGTACATGGTGTCATGGTGTCAGAACACAGACGGCATGCGGCTTTGAGATGCATGCGCATGTGCAGTCAGGCATGTGTGATCGGAACATAAATAGCAAAGAGCATGCTGGTAACACACACACACACAAACACACACATACAATGCTATCAGGTGTTTTCTTTACAGTGCTATAGGTCCAGCCACATGTCTGCTAAGTGCCATCATAAACCAAAAGCCAACTGAGTCGATTCCCTCCAGCGGCCACGGAGAACACCAAAGCCATTTCTACGTATTAAAACGTAACTGCTAGAAATTAGGCTGGTAAAGAAACTCGTCTTCGCTCATCTGAGAAGGCTGTTATTGTACTGGAGGATCAGCTCATGGCTCGCGTAATGCCGTATTACAGTTCATACTGTTCGTACGTTAAACTAAAGATAGCAGCAATGCTACAGGTGCTGCTAAACTGATTGCGTCTTGTGTCACGAGAGCAGGAGCGGAATGCAGACTCGTGTTTTTCCAAACGAAAAGGCTTCAGTCGAGTGCGTAGACCTGGCACTAAAGCATGAAAGCTAAAGTCAAGCTAAATAAAACATGATTTTCATTCAATTATAGCTCCTGCAGATACGGGTCTCCCAACAGTGAGAGACTTTTATCATATCATGAGTTGGATGTGGTCTCTAAACATTTTCCAAAGTTGTTCTCTCTGTAGTTCATAGAAGCTAAAATGCAAAGCGAGCCCACTGTTTCTGTGGAAAACTAAATTTTGGACTCTGCTTTTTTTGAATGAGATGCAATACAGCTCAGCCAATCAGAGATCAGAGCTCATTTACATATACTAGACTTACTCGTAATCCTTCTTTTCATATATTTCATATTTCTCTACTTACCATGTAGATGCACTTTGTGGTTCTACAATTACAGACTCTGTTATACGGGCTACATTGTTAGCCACCTGTTCTCCCGTGGTCAGGACCCCTCACAGAACCAACAAAGAGCAGGTATAATTTGGGTGGTGGATCATTCTCAGCACTCCAGGGACACTATGGGACATGGTGTGTTAGTGTGTGTTGTGCTGGTGTGAGTGGATCAGACACAGCAGTGCTGCTGGAGTTTTTAAACACTGCGTCCACTCACTGTCCACTCCATTAGACACTGCTACCTGCTCTTGTAAATAATAGCTCATGTGTCTGTGCACAGTTTGTGCTGGTCATCCTTTAGTCCACCATCAGTGCTCACAGAGCGCTGCCCACAGCTCAACAGAACAGGGTAAAAGGAGGATAGCAAAGTATGCAGAGAAACAGATGCAAACTCCACACAGCATAGCCCGGACCAGGGATGGAACACCACTACACCACTTGGCGCATATAATATGATATAATATAATATAATATGTAACATATATAATATCTATTCGATGTTGTTATATTGATTAATATATTTGTTATATAGAGATTGACTGCAGACATGAAAAACCGGGCTGTACTTCAACCTCTTAGGGCTCCTTATTAAAAAACTTACATGGACACCTTAGCAGAACTATACAGAACTTTTTTGGGTACACACTTAAAAGCCAGTTCTTCAGGGGTTCTTTAACAAAGAAAATGTTCCCATATAGAACCATGAACCCTTAAAGAACCCATTGCATGATGGATGGGTTCTTTGCATCATGTTCTTTAGATTGATGGAGTATGCGCTGTATAAGGTTTTAAGAAGATATGATGACTAGTTGTCTATAAGTGATGTAATGGTGCAAAAAGTCAAACTTCAAAGGCATTTTATCAATAATCTTTACTGTAATGTAGATGTACATGAATGAAAACAAAGCTGAAATGAAAATTGAGTAACAAGACTATTTTTAAAATGTAAGGAGTAGAAAGTACTGATAATGGTTTGTAAATGTAAGTAGTAGAAGTAAGAAGTCATCTGAAAAATAATTACTCCAGTAAAGTATAAATAACCAACATTTCTAACGTAAATGAAGTATTTGTACTTTGTTACTTGACAGCTCTGGTCATCACCATGAACCTAAAGCATGTGATTGAAATCTTGGGATTACTGGAATAAGCTGTTTTAAATACTCAAGAATTACTTTTTTAATATTTTATTCAAGGTTTATGCATGTGTTCCAAACAATGGGACTAAAGGTTAAGAGACTGTGATTGCTTTATGCTTGTCTGCCAAGCGAATCACTTAGAGATAAAGCCATACTGTGGTGATATTTACTCAATAAGAACATGATTTCATAAGGCACGGAGTCTAAATGGTGCACTCTAATTAAATTTTGATGAAGGTCATGCAGACATTGCCAGGCAAACTGGTGCTTTTAAAATATATTATTTACTTACACATTCAGTTAAGAACTGACACCTAGAGTGACAACACCTGGGCCAACTTAGGCTTACGTGCATATCTAAAGGGCAAACATATAATTAAGTGGGTTTCAAACTTATGTCCAGTGCAATGAGCAGCTCTAGTCCCCTAATGCTACCAGTACATAAACCCATGCGGTCACTTGACAGTAAAATGAGATATAAAAGAACTTTCTCATTCATGATTAGCAAAATAATCTATACCTCCATCACAAGCTTTTCTTCTTCTCTGGCCTACAGTTTTATGACCACATTCTTTAACTTCTTGAAGTTTGAGTTGACCACATATAATTGCAGTCACAAGAAAACTTTAACATACTGTAAAGCTAAATATCCTTTCAAATTGTGTGAACAGCTTACGATTGAATGACCAATAGAAAGGATTTAAAATGCTTCTATTACTTTTACTGATTTAACACATTTTCAACTATTTGAACAAAGTGTCTCGCCAGCAGTCTGTGTTTTCTATCACTGTATAAAAGACGCACAAGACTTCCTTTGTTCTGAATGTACTGCGATTTCTTCCAAGCGAGGTCATTTACAGCGCTGTTCTGATTAATAAGTACTTATCATGATTTGGTTTAATCAGAGGTAAAATCCATGTATGTAGTTCAGCGTTAATAGTGCCTTCACAAATGTGTCCACAAAAATTCGTCCACGCCATGCACACAAATCATCGCGGATGCTGACTGATAACAAGCCGAACGGTTCCTCTCCTCTTTAGCTTTGTGGATGTGATGTGCAGGAATTCCGAGAGGGTTTTAAAATTTGATTCTTTGGACCACTTTTCCACTTTTTACCTCAGTCCATCTTAAGTGCGGACAAAGTGGTGTCGTTTCGGGATCCCGTTTGTATGTGTTTTTTTTTATTTTGTCGCATTAATGGTTTCTTCTTTGCATGGTACAATTTTAACTGTGAGCTGTGTTTACAGACAATGCTTTTGGGAAGTGAGGCCATGCAGTGATTTCTACTACAGAATTAAGGTCTGTACCACCTGAGGGCCTGAAGATCACCACCACCATTTCAAGTTTCGGCATCTGTCAATATTTTAAGGATATTATGTGTAGTTGATGATGAAAACCCCAAAGTTTGGCTACTTTTACAAGGAGAAATGTTACTCTTGAACTGTTGAACTGTTGAACTGTTTACATGCACACAGGCATTTTGGTGCCTGAGACACACACTTGTTGAGACTGTGGATAAAACTGTGGATTTTATTATATCTATTTTAAAAATAGAAACATATCTAAGAACCCTATGCTTTACTGGATTTGCCATGAAACATGCGCCTGTTCGTGTATGACCGTCTTACAGGGGAAAAACTAAAGAATTAATGTCAGCTAGAAAGTACCCAAAATAAGTTATAGTTACTTATAGTTATAAGTTAGTAGTTATTCTTAAGCCAATAGTTTTTAGTTCTGTGTAACAGTGTTGTTTATTCTGTATCGGCGCTGTGATGATGGCTGAAGAACTCTTCTCATGACACCGTCTCTGCTTGTAAATATATACGTTTATTTACAGAGAAAGAAGGACAGTGCCATTTAGGCACCTCTAGCCAATATGAAATCCTCTGAATTCTGAGCTCTAAGTTCGTTCCTTAAATAAGAATTTTTATTCTGCACCATAATGTATTTCTAATTATCGCAATGTAGGCTGATATCCAAATGCTATGTGAACAACCATATCTACAAATACTTGTACAATACCTGAACGACGTGTACCAGACCAGGCAATAATCTCATTAGTTTTCTGCAGCCAGCATATAAATCTATACAAGAAGGTGCAAATTAAACGCTATATTAAATTCAAATCTGTTGGCACAAGATCATGTCAGTTTGGCAAAAATCTGAGTACATAAACATGTAGAGCAGAGGTCACTAAATGTTACTCTTGAACTGTTGCACTATTTCCTGCAGAAACTGGTGAACCCTCCCAATATTTAATGCTGAAAGACTCCACCTCTCTGGGATGTGGCTTTTACACCCAGTCATGTTACTGACCTCTTGCCAAAGAATCCACCAGGTGTTTTTTAACATTACATGACTTCACCACACATTCATTGCCCCTGTCCCAACTTTTTTGAAACTTGTTGCTGGTAACAAACATTTGATATTGTGTCTTTGTAATATTTTTAATTAAATTAAGGGTTTTAATTTTTTGCGCATCATTATATTACTTGTATTTACATTTAGCACAACTATTTTACACACAAGCTTGTATAAAGTGTATTTTGGTTTATACAATTGCTTGTTCAAATTTTGAGATTTAGAGCTAAATAATAATCTGCAAGTTTTCAACTTTGTTATGTCACTTTTTGACATGTCAAGTAAGAGTAGCAATACCATTGAGAGAGTTAGCGTTGTTGACTGAGATAAGTGAATCAAATGGTAGAAATAGCCATAGTTTTGTGTTGGCCTTGATGGGTTAAAGACTTTTTCCTTCTAAAGTTACCATGTTTTTTTTGTTTTTTACAGTGATGACAGTATGAATAAGGGAACATGAGAAAACTTATTCTGCTGCTATTAGCATTCATGCTAGTTAATGCTAGTTTTCTATATTGAACATCTTTGAATATGAAGAATATAATCAAGATGAATCCCACCAATTTGGGAGTGGAGCACTACAAAATGTTACTAAGAAGTATTGCAGCTGTGTTATCAGATGTCCTGGGTATTCATCCCCCAGTTTTCTACAGTCTTTCTTTAAATATTCTTCTTCTCTGTATTACTTTGTGCTGTACAGCTAGTGAGGAAGCCCATGAGTCATTTAATATATCTATTTACACTCCTACCGTGCAACCATCTTTACATTATTTCCAGTCTTTGCTCATGAACCGCCATCAACTAGGTATAACACCCAGCATAGTAGTCAGCTTATGTTTCTGTATTATATAGAGACATATTTCCAATGTATAGTATCCATATATAAATATAATCAATAGAACAGGATGCTCTGTAGAAGCTGCACATACGCCTTGACTAGAAGGATAGGAAGCTCCCCAGCACTAGACAGTGGAATTGTATTCTTTGGAGTGATGGAGCTCCATCCACTACCTTTAGAATGAATTGGAGTGATCTCTCTAAGGCTCTTGTGGCTCAATGCAATCAAGGCCTCACAGCAGTTTTCCATCATTGAGTGGAAAATCCTTTCTCAGAAGAGTAGAGGCTTTTGCTACAGCAAAGAGGGACTAATTTCCTATGCATATCATTAATTTCAGTGGAAGCATTTCATGATGTCTACACACTTTTGGTTATAGTATATGTTCCAAACTCTTGTTTTCTCCTAAACTTTATCGGCCTATAAATAGCTCAGTGTACTTTGGCATCCCTCCAGAAAACAAGTGAATGTGAAAATGGTCCCGAGGGAATCTGGATTCTGTGCTAGCTGCCCAGTTCTGTCCAGGCTTTCCCCCAGCGAAGTGACCCAGGCTGAGGCATTGTAAGGATGTCATACAAGTAGCGCTACCAAGCAGGTGGAACAATCACTGAAACCAATCTATCATTTGGAGCGGCGGCTTGCAAAGCACATGCACACAGGCATTTAGGTGACAAACACTTGGAGACTGTGGATAAAATGGATTTAAATTAAAAGACAAACATTATTATTATACCTGTGCAAAAAATAGGAATATGTCTAAGAACCCTATGCTTTACTGGATTTGTCATGCCCTTGTGTATTTATACCCCTGGTCTTTGTCTGGCATTTGTGATGTTTACTTGTGTGATGTGAATAATGTAAATAGCCTTATTCTGTTCACATTCTTGTTTTTTGTTTCTCTGTATCCCGTGTCTTGGTTTTGTTTTAGTCTTAGTGCTTGCTCTACCAAGCAGGTGGAACACTCACTGAAACCCATCTGTCATTTAAAGCAGTGGTCTGCAAAGTACATGCACACAGGCATTTTGGTGCCTGAGACACACACTTGTTGAGACTGTGGATAAAACTGTGGATTTTATTATATCTATTTTAAAAATAGAAACATATCTAAGAACCCTATGCTTTACTGGATTTGCCATGAAACATGCGCCTGTTCGTGTATGACCGTCTTACAGGGGAAAAACTAAAGAATTAATGTCAGCTAGAAAGTACCCAAAATAAGTTATAGTTACTTATAGTTATAAGTTAGTAGTTATTCTTAAGCCAATAGTTTTTAGTTCTGTGTAACAGTGTTGTTTATTCTGTATCGGCGCTGTGATGATGGCTGAAGAACTCTTCTCATGACACCGTCTCTGCTTGTAAATATATACGTTTATTTACAGAGAAAGAAGGACAGTGCCATTTAGGCACCTCTAGCCAATATGAAATCCTCTGAATTCTGAGCTCTAAGTTCGTTCCTTAAATAAGAATTTTTATTCTGCACCATAATGTATTTCTAATTATCGCAATGTAGGCTGATATCCAAATGCTATGTGAACAACCATATCTACAAATACTTGTACAATACCTGAACGACGTGTACCAGACCAGGCAATAATCTCATTAGTTTTCTGCAGCCAGCATATAAATCTATACAAGAAGGTGCAAATTAAACGCTATATTAAATTCAAATCTGTTGGCACAAGATCATGTCAGTTTGGCAAAAATCTGAGTACATAAACATGTAGAGCAGAGGTCACTAATAGGCGGACCGCGGCCCGGGTCCAGACCCATATGTTGTCCAATGTGGATAAACCGATAAACTATTGAAAACGATTGAATTCTGAATTCTGAGCTTTTCTTGTGTTCGCGGTATACAGGCTTTAAAGCGCAGTAAACTCACAGACCAATCGCGGTGCATTGTAAGATCACCAAAGGCCCTCCTCGGCCAATCAGCTCTGTGCAGATTCGGGAGTGTGGTGCGCACACAGGCAAGGTATGTCGCAAGAAGCAGCAGTCGGACAATAAAGTGAGTTGGAGAATAAAGTGAGTTGGAGAATAAATTGAGTCCGAGAAAGAATAACGTGCTCTTAAAACATTTTTTTTTTGGAATGGGTGACACATAGATGTTTATTCTTCCCACAGGCAGCTCCATACCAACAGGTCAAGATGTGAAATTGAGTTAACAAGAAGACACGTTTATTTGCTTTTCCTATAAATAAACACTTCATGATGCACTTTTTTTCAAAGGCATTGTGTTCTTTTAATGTAGCCCTTGTTTTCACTTGATATAGGATATATATATCCTGATATAGAAGATGAAGAATATTGAAATCCTTCATAGGCATGTAATTGTTTTTGTTGAATCTTGTAGTTCCTCTGTTTAGGGCTACTTGCTTATTTCTGGTACTTGTATTTCTGGTATGTGTTCGAATAGTTGGAGCAGCAGTAGATCAACAGTAAAACTCTCACATATGCTTGTTGTAATTTCTTCTCTTGGCATGAAATGAAGAGAAGAGACCAGTTGGGAATGTTGTGTTTATTGAGCGCTCAATTCCAGAATGCAGCCTGACTTGGTCCTAGGAGACACAAACCTATATACAATAACCCTATTTGCAGCCTCACACATGGGGTAACCATCATCTACTGGACGAAAGACAGGATATAGAAGAAATTGACCTGTCATAAAACATAGAATAGGCTAGCCGTGAACATGTCCCAAGTTCCTGACACACTGTTGTAAAGCTGAAGATGTTTGCGACCAGACTTTATTGATCAGATGTGGCCTGATGTGTATGTGACTTAGCAGAAATCTAAGAAATCTTAACCTTAACTGTAAGGAGAAGTGGTATCATTCAACCAAATTTTAAACAACAGGCATGATTTCATACAATTTTGTACTGACCAACAATATCTTTTGGTTCAATATCTTTTTACCTATTTTTAAAAGTTGCGACAGTAAACATGGTTAGGTTCTCCTGGAGCTCATGGCTGCCTAGCAGCGGGTGTTCCAAGTCTGCATGCGCTTGCTTTGCATATTTAAAGATGAAGTGTTTTCCATTGTTACAGCGGAATCTCTTTGGAATTCAGCCTCAAATGCCTTTGAGTAACTGTGAAGTCCATATACCGTTATCATCTTACAACTTTAAATATTACATATTATTTAGAAAGACGTTTTAAAATTAAATTAGTGTCTCTATATCTCTGTCTCAGTTCTCATTCCCAGTTTGACGACCCCATAATTAAAGTTGCTCGGTATATACAAAAGAATAGCTGTGGTTTATCCACTGCAGCCAGAACTATCATTCTGGTGCATGACTGGTCTTTAGCCTATTGTAAAGATATCCTCCAAAACCCTGATGTACAAACGGATTTATCAGGTGTCTGCTCTTCTGAAAATACAACTTATCGCAAGTTTTCTTGAAGACTGACATTAAAATTGCTTTCTGTAAAGTAACGCCATCTCCAATTTTGCTGTCAGCGGTTTTGTAGACAGGAAAAACGAAAGGCAGATTTTGTTATTGTACATTAGCCGCCCAGAAAAAAACATTTTATGTATTTCTTGATTGAACTTCCACAAACAGTAATAAATCACGGATGTGCTCATTCTCCTCCTACTAGAGTAGAAAATGTCAGAGAGCCAGGAGTTCAAACCAGGCAAACAGCAATTACAGCATTAATTAGACTAATGACCACCTCAGTAATGGAAGGAAAAAGAAAACACAGTTTTAGCGAAAGGATTCTCTAAAGTCTCCAAGTTAGACATTTGTTCATAGAAATAACTCTGAAGGACTTGTTTGGATGACAAGGGAAACATATTTGTGCTGCACTGAAAATATATTCTTTGCTGTCTGTTTTTATTTGCAGTGTCACTGACCATTATGTAGCAAGGTAAACAGACTTATATGGCCTACATCAGGAACACAGGCACAGATCTATCAGTGTAGATGTATAGATGATAACAGATAAGACAGAAATCTGAACTACAGTGAATTTTGGTTGGTACACACAGTAACCAAACATGCTTTGTTTCTTCACATTCTTTAGTTCTTATATAAGGATATACAGTAATTTATAATATCTTCACTGTCCTAAGAAAAACATGTATCGGTTTTTAGTTTTCTACATTGTTTGAACACTACAGCTGCTGTTTACATTGTATGCAACCAATGCGACCAATATAAATGCTCCAAAATCACTTGGCAAAAAAATTCTGGTTCCACTTAGTTCCATTGGAAGTAAAGTATGTTTTGGCCTCTCTGATGAAGTTTTTTTCATAGGACAGCGACAATATGTGGTAGCTAAACACGACAATTAGGACCAGGTCATCACCTGGTGCATAGACGCAAACCATCATGCTTTACCGTGTTTCTCACTCTTTTTCGGTCTTTTTCCACCTTTGTTTGCTTTCCTGTTTTTCCCATGTGTCTCTGTTTGTTTTGGTTCCAAGCTCTTCATTCATCCATGTCCTGTTGTCAAGCCCCTCACCTATTCCTAGTTTGTGGTTCTTCCCCCTACCAGGTGTCCCTTCCCTGCCCATGTGTATTTATACCCCTGGTCTTTGACTAGCATTTGTGATTGTGGACTGTGAATGTTTACTTGTGTGATGTGAATAATGTAAGCAGCCTGATTCTCTACACTTTCTTGTTTCTCAGTATCCAGCTTGGTTTTGTTTTAATCTTAGTGTTTTTGTTTATCCATGAACCTTCCCTTGCCTGCTCATTACAACAAAATCTATGGAAATGTTTAATTGCATGCTAGCTCTGAGCAAACTGTGATTCTTAAGAAGAGTTTAGATTAAACACATGTTTTATTCAAATTTGTGAATAAAATAATAAATGTTACACTGACTCTTTTAGTAACAAGTCCAAAGTTATAACAACTGACGGCAACCTGGTTAAACTATGGCTCATATTTACCATCAGTGACTTATATATGACTTCCTGGAAATGTATAGTCACGTCATACTGTGATTGGCCTCTTCTGTAAAGTTCCTATTTTGGAGATACTTGTTTCCCATTGGACAGCAACGATATGTTGGAAGTTAATCTACTATGTAAGGCCTTCACGTTCAAGTTTTGTAACTACCTTGGGCATTGGGGACTGACAATGGCAAGTACCTGGAGATTCTGTTGCTGGTAGCCTGACCATGTCAGTCAGACCTCCCAGGCCAGCTGCATTAAAGATCAGTAAAACTAGAGCACAGCCCAGCCACATCCCTTAATATGTGAACAAACCACTCTGCCCCATGATCTCTCACATGATTGGCCTTCTTATGTACACAGTGCATGCGTAACAAATGGTACTCGTTCAGAGACGTGTAGTAGAACTAGTAAGCTAGCTAGCTTTGTTAGTCAGCTAGTCTACAGCATCACAGTTTGTGTTTAAAATGGATAAAAAGAGGACAGAAGAGTGGTGCTGAAAAGGAAATGAAACGGTGTGCTCAGAATAACTGATTCAGCAACAGAGCAACAGGTCTGCCGCCACCACTCACCGAACCTAGCTAGCTGGCTACTGCTTTTTAAATTAATCCAACACCAACCGAGATTATCTGCCAGTGATTTTTTTAGACTAGCTAACTGATTTCATTGGATATTTTTAATAAAGTGATACTTTAATCCATGATAATTATGTTCAGTAAAACAGAAACAAAAGTTAAACTTAATAGCACTCTCTGAAGGCCTAGAAGTTCCTGCCACAAGTTTTACATGTAATGCAAATGTGGCAATATCCCTTTAAATAAAAGCAGACTAGCTAAATGATGTAGAGCCTTTAAGATGGTGAAGAAAAAGAGATAGAGCGAGTGAGAGCTCTGCTCTGCCCATCAACAATCCTCTAAAGAAGGCCGTCAATACTTGGCACAATTGAATCTGTTAGAATGCCATTACGTTACCTTAAATTGGGTGAGAAGATACAGACGCCTGAAGTGATTTGAAAGTCAGTCGGGGGGGATTTCAATCAGTTTGAGGACAAAGGATTAAATTTAATAGCCTTTCCAGCATGGATGTTTTGAACCTTTGAGGCTCTTATCTACATCAGAGTAGAAAAATATATCTAACATTTTACACTGACTTTAACCTGTTGGCGTAACGACTAATACTATAGCATGATGTGTATAAACCTTTTCTGCTAGATGTAACAAACACAAGTTGGTAGAAACCACTTTTAACCACTGGTAGAAGACAGCAAATGTTGTTGAAGAAATAAAGATTACAACTTCGCGAGTTCACTGAAACTCCTTTGAATGTCATCACAACTGTATGCCTGTATTACCACATCAATGACAGACTTGAGTCACGCACCTACACAAATGCTAACCATTAAATTTGAAAGATCACTAGTCAATGTTGGGTATGTTAGCTGATAGAACAGAATTAGAATTTCTCCCAGCATGTTAAGCTCTCCAAAGATGTTACAGTCACAGCAGTTTGAGAAGATAGCACTCTTGGAGGAATTATGTGAGATTTCTAGGGTGATGGGGAAGATTAACTAGAAATCACTAAATTGATAAAATATAAGACTAGAAAAGTAAATGTTAAACATCAGACATGTCATTGCTCATCAAATATGTCTGGGATAATCGAGGAAACTTACATTTGATTTGCTGCTTTGTCATTCTTTGGCCAGAACGCTTTATTCAGAGTCATGGAGGACATGGTTTCCCCCTGCCTAGCCTGCCCTACTGTAGATTGCCCTGCTAGCCCCTGTTACCCAGTCTGATTTGATACATGCTTCTCACTGAGCTGCTGGAGAAGGTGGAAATGGAGAACAGGGATTGGAGAGTAAAGAAATCGCTGACAAAGTTAATCATTGCCCTGGGACATTTGGATTTTTCTGTGGTCTTAGATGGAGCACAACAACAACAACAACAACAGTGTCATTTCACCGACAGGTCAGCTAGAGGAGAATTTCTCATTTTATATAGAGGATGATCTCTCTCTGCCTCTCTTTAAATATATATATATATATATATATATATATATATATATATATATATATATATATATATATATATATATATATATATATATATATACTTAAATCTACACACATTGCCTGTTTTTTAGCTCTATTTACTATATAGGAGCACTTTGTTGTTTAACGATTAAAGACTGTAGTCCATCTAATTTGCTGCTTACATTATTTATACCCTTTCAATACAATTTAATTTAATTCACATCAGTTCAGTTCAAGTTTATTTGTATAACACTTTTTACAATGATGTTGTCACAAAACAGCTTTACAGAAGTTTGAAAACAGACAGTTACAACATATATATCCCCAAGTGAGCAAGTCAGAGGCGACAGTGGCAAGGAGACAGACTGAAGGAAGAAACCTTGGGAGGAACCAAGACTCACAAGGGGAGACCCGTCCTCCTCTGGTCAAACAGTATTTACAGTTTAATAAACTAAACACCAAAGAAAAGAGTCTCTGTTTGAAATCTGAATGGCAAAGCTTTAGAAGCTGCACTGGTAGAGGCAGTCTCTGACTGAGGCAGTCTCTGACTGAGTCTTTATAAAAAGTGGGAGTGAACTGAAACTGTCCCATCCTATCTCACTGCTGGTACATCTGGATGGCGCAGTGATGTAATTGAAGGTGTAGCAGTTGACACAAATGGACAGTAGAGCTGGCTGGTGATGAGTGAGGAGGAGGCCCTGATGGTCAGTCTTCCAACAGCGTTCAGCAGGATGGAAGGACAGTCATTACCCCTTTCACCCTGTTCTTTAACAGATGAGCTATCATTTCTAACTTCTCTAGCTTTGAACAGTGGACCCACAAGATAGGTGTGTCTGTTAGAGTGAACACAGTGTTTAAACGCTCTAGCAGCAATGCTTTGTCTGATCCACTTCTACCAGCACAACACACATGAACACACCACCACCATGTCAGTGTCACTGCTGTGCTATGAATGATCCACCACTAGGGCTGGGTATCGCCACTGATTTCCCAGATCGATTCGATCCCAATTCACCAGGTCCCAATTCACTTTGATTTCCGATTTGATTTGATTCAATTCAATATCAATTCATTTAGGGATATTTCTGTTACAATAATATGTTTAGTTTGAATATGAAAAGAGATTTTCAGAGAACTTCAGAGTACAAGGAACAACCTAGCATTATTAAAAACAATAGTGTTTATATGGTTATATACTGTCATGGTTTCTGAATCCAAAATGTAGCCAAACATCTGCTTTCAAGTTCTGGGGCGCCTTCACTTGTGCTCTAGCCATGCTTAACTGTTGTGCGCCCCCAGACAGATCTCCTTGCGCAAAAAACAATGGCTGATCACACGAGACTGGGAGGGTGAGGGGGTGTTTAGGGGGGGCTGGAATGCTAATTTTAAAAGTCGATCTCGGGTTTATATTAATCTATATTGGATTATTCAAATGAAGATCGATTTGAATTGAAAAATTGATTTTTTTAAACACACCCCCATCCACGACCCAAATAATAACTGCTCTGTAGTGGTCCTTTGGGGGTCCTGATCATTAATGAGGGGTAGCAAACTATGCAGAGAAACAGATGAACTACAGTCTGTAATTGTAGTGCTCCTATATGGTAAGTGGAGCTGATAAAACAGATATAAGGAGGTGGTTTTAATGTTATGGCTGATCAGTGTGTATATATACAGAAAGAGGGAGGGAGGGAGGGAGAGAGAGGAGTTTCCTCCAGTGTCTCTGGGTCAGGAAGAATCCCTTTGTTTGGAGACGTCATTTAGTGGTTTATCAGGAGGGTGGGCTGTCAGGGGGGATTTAGGTGAGGAGTAATGGTGACTTGACTGAGAGTGACCTTGGATCTGCTGAAAGGCCACAGACTCATCAAACCCAAAGACAAAGACACAGACAGAATGAAAGAAAGGGAGAGAGAGAGAGAAACAGAGAGAGAGAAAAAAAGAAAAATGTAGAAAAAAGAAAAAAGGAGAAAGAGAACTAGACAGAGAAAAGGATAGAAACATATCAGAGATATAGAGCGAGAAAGAGCAAGAAAGAGAGAAACAGGGAGACTGAAAGTGAGAAAGAGTGAGAGAAAGGGGACAAATTAGTTAAATAGAGAGATGGAGAAAGATAGAAAAATGGAAGAGACAGAGAATGAGAGAAAGACCAGATAGAAAAGAAGACAGAATGAATGAAGGGTAGAAGAATGGAGACTGAAGTTGAGAGAGATAAAATGGTGATGTAAAAAAAGAGAGAGAAGACACTACAGATATTGACATAAAGGAAAAATCAGGAAGGAGAGAGTAAAGAAGAAAAATGAAAAATAAATAAAGAGGTAGAAAGTGATAGATAGATAGATAGATAGATAGATAGATAGATAGATAGATAGATAGATAGATAGATAGATAGATAGATAGATAGATAGATAGAAAAATGAAAAATAAATAAAGAGGTAGAAAGTGATAGATAGATAGATAGATAGATAGATAGATAGATAGATAGATAGATAGATAGATAGATAGATGTACTGCAATGTAGAGTATAGATAGATAGATAGATAGATAGATAGATAGATAGATAGATAGATAGATAGATAGATAGATAGATAGATAGGAGAGAAAAATAGGAGAGAAAGATACACAGATAGAGAAGAAGAGAGGAATAGAGAGGTAGACAGAGAGATAAAGTGACAGAGAGAGAGAGAGAGTGGAGAGAGAGCAATGCCATCTGTTCCTGTTTTCTGACCCACTGCCCTCATCAGCAACAGCTTTCCTAAATTAGGACTTTTATCACCATGTGCTCGAACACCAGTGATTACCACACGTGCTCTGTGCGAGCGAGAGACCTGAAGTACCTCACTTAGCTCACTTCTGACTCACAAGAAAATTAAGCACACTGCTGACATTTTAAACCAACGTGCCACCTGTTAATGAGGACACACACACACACCGCAAGCGGCACTCTTCAGAGCACGAGCTCTTCATCAGGGCACCTGCTCGCTCATCATCTGTTTCTTTTTAGCCTCAAACACTGCAGTGCTGTCTCAGACACAAGCGTGCAGTGGAGACAAGTCTGTTAGTCATGCACTGTTTGGTTTTCTTGAGCTCAGTGGATGGTCCTGTTATCCACTTGTCCAAAGACTCTGTGTTCAAGTGCTTTGAAAAACATTGAAATCAACAATTTCCAGATGTAATTATGATTAGAACTGTGGTCGCTTGCTGTGCTTTACCAAACTAAATGTTAAACGCTGTCAGGTATCAAACAAAGTTAGAACAAGTCTCTCAGATGCAGGCTCAGTGAGTCCAGGTAAACAGTAACAGTACATAAACTGGGTACATCCCATTCTACAAGAAAGACAAGAACATGGGGAGTTCACCGCATCTTTCAGGAGCTGAAGGCAAGTGAGTGAGTCTGCAAGTATTCCCGTGTGTCAGTGGGAAATGCAAAGCTCTGACTAGCTTCAATAATTACAAAGCAGTGAATAAAGTTGGGTTATATACAGTTACTGTAAGATACTCACCACCATTCCTAGCCTCCAGCTCTGCTCTCCACTGTTTACTAACCCCAACCTCTCCATGTTTATAGTATGTTTTCTTCATGTTTTTGTGCTCCACTGTGAGCAAGATGAGTTCTGCCACCATCCTGACGCAAGTTTGCTTGGGCTGCAGCCAGGAGAGTAGAGATCTGATTGGCCAGCCTGAATTTTCACGACATCCATAAAGCAGAACACGGAGTCTTGTCAGTTTCAGACCCAGTTTCAGAATCAACGGGGACATAAATACACATGTGATTATATTTTTGCTCATACTTTCATTTTTATAAAATTTCAAATGAAACTTTAGATTTAAGATGGCCCCCCTGCCTCTAGAACACAAACAGGGGCAACACTTGAAATATTTTAAGTTCATGACCTTACTTACCTCCCTACATACAACACTATGTAATATTTCAATATTTTATATAACTTTTAAATGCTGAGCTGTGTATGAAGCTGTAGTCGGCTTCTGTTTTCTGAATTTTCCCATCCCACCTTAAATAGTGCAGCAGGTGCATTCTGGCGCCTAGGTAGTTAATAGTAACTGTTGCATTATTTAAGGTGGAACAGAAACATTTGAACAAGAAGCTGGCCAATGCTCTTATGAGCAAACGCGACCAGCATTAAAAGCATTGTAACGAAGGAGTTCTCAAAAGAAACTCAATGTAGACAAGGACATAGCACATAACTCTAAATGAAAAGCTCACAAGCAGCATTAAAAACAAACTGGATCAGAATAGCACTCATCTCTGCCGCTAGCTGGATAGGCTCGCACCATTTACCCAGGCATGCAGTCCCGTCTATAAAATAAAAGTTACTGAACAGATTAACTATATCGAAAAGAACTTAACATGCTCTTATGAAGTAAGCAGTGGAATTAAGCTATACAGAATTACAATAAAAAAACTCAATAAAACATTTTAAACACTACACTGTACTAATGATATGCACATGCTCAGTACGCCTCAGAGCGAGTTGAATGCACAGTAGCAACGGATTCTGCCCACATTTGTATTTACACTACGTGTAAAACGTTTTAGTACACTACCAGTCAAACGTTTTAGTACACTACCAGTCAAACGTTTTAGTACACTACCAGTCAAACGTTTTAGATCACTACCAGTCAAACGTTTTAGTACACTACCAGTCAAACGTTTTAGATCACTACCAGTCAAACGTTTTAGTACACTACCAGTCAAACGTTTTAGTACACTACCAGTCAAACATTTTAGATCACTACCAGTCAAACGTTTTAGTACACTACCAGTCAAACATTTTAGATCACTACCAGTCAAACGTTTTAGTACACTACCAGCCAAACGTTTTAGATCCTTACCAGTCAAATGTTTTAATACACTACCAGTCAAGCATTTTAGTTCACTACCAGTCAAAAGTTTTAGATACACTACCAGTCAAACGTTTTTTTTGTACACTACCAGTCAAACATTTTAGTACACCACCAGCCAAACGCTTTAGTACACTACCAGCCAAAAGTTTTAGAACACTACCAGTCAAATGTTTTAGTACACTACCAGCCAAACGTTTTATACACTACCAGTCAAATGTTTTAGTACACTACCAGCCAAACGTTTTAGTACACTACCAGTCAAACGTTTTAGATACACTACCAGTCAAACGTTTTAGATACACCACCAGTCAAACGTTTTAGATACACTACCAGTCAAACGTTTTAGATCACTACCAGTCAAACGTTTTAGATACACTACCAGTCAAACGTTTTAAATCACTACCAGTCAAACGTTTTAGTACACTACCAGTCAAACGTTTTAGATCACTACCAGTCAAACGTTTTAGTACACTACCAGTCAAACGTTTTAAATCACTACCAGTCAAACGTTTTAGTACAGTTCTAAAACATTTGGCTCGTAGTGGTCTTAAACCTTTGACTGGTAGTGTTCTAAAATGTTTGATAGATGTTGTAGTTAACTGTTTGACTGGTAGTCATCTAGGACTGTTGACTGGTAGTAAACCTTTGGTAGGTAGTATACTAAGACATTCAACAGTGCATATTCTTCCAGTGGGCTTAACATACAGAAGACAAGCTGATGCTACGCTATGATTAATAATACGATTAAAAACTTGCTATGCCCACATTTAGAATGAAGCTCTTTGTATATTTTCAGACCAAAAGAGAGTGAGAGAGAAGGATGGTCCTGTCAGGCTGTCAAACTGTTAAAGTAATGAACTGAGATTAATTGTATTATTATGTGTAGTTAATTGCGCTTAATCACAGGTCTTATTTGCTCAAATTTGACCCTAAAGTAAGAGACCGCCCTTTCATTTATTTAAATTCAGTAGTCAAAACTACCATGAAATACATATCATATATACATGGGTCTGAATATAATATGATTTTTTTCAACATTCAGTGTGTGCACTATTTACGTTTATTATAGCTTTCATTCTTTTTTAAAGACTTGCTTTCAAAAAAGTCTGTAAGTATATTTTTTCAAATGTTCAATCTTAGAAGATTTTATAGTTCAAGTGATCCCTGTCTCGAGTCTAGCATGGATTTTTAAAAATATACTTTTCATTTCTTTTTAAGTAGACAAGATACACAGATCAGTTATAACATTAAAATCACCTCCCTGTATTTACGCACATTGTTCATTTAATCAGCTCCACTTACCATATAGGAGCACTTTGTAGTTCTACAGTTCCAGACTATAGTTCATCTGATTCTCTGTATGCATTGTTTATCCCCTTTCACCCTGTTCTATAATGGTCAGGACCCCCACAGGACCCACAACAGAGCAGGTACTGTTAGGGAGGTGGATCATTCTCAGCACTGCAGTGACACTGACATAGTGATGGTGTATTAGTATGTGTTGTGCGGGTATAAGTGGATCAGGCACAACAGTGCTGCTGGAAGTTTAAAACACGTCAGTGTCACTGCTGGACTGAGATTAGTCCACCAATCAGCAACATCCAGCCAACAGTGTCCTGTGGGCAGCATCTTTTGACCACTGATGACGGACTAGAGAATGACCACCACAAACTGTGCAGCAACAGATGAGCTATCGTCTCTGACATTACATGTACATGGTGGACAAGCAAAGTAGTAGTGTCTAATAGAGTGGACAGTTAGAGGACAGAGTGTTTAAAAACTTTAGCAGCACTGCTATGTCTGATCTACTCAGCACAACACACACTAACACACCACCACCACGTCAGTATCATTGAAGTGCTGAAAATGACACACCACCCAAATAATATCTTCTCTGTGTTGGCCCTTTGGGATTCCTGATCATTAAATAATAAATTATACAGAGAAACAGATGAACTACAGTCTGTAAGTGTAGCATTACGAAGTGTAACATGAGGCAGCAGGTGACGAGTCAAAAGAAGTCAAAAGTATCTAGAATTGTCGCTAGCAAACACTTGTTAAGTGTTTTTATAAAACAGACATAATTAAAATATTCATTCATACTTGCAACATACATATTGTCGCTGTTCAATGAGAACAAGTATCTCCAAAATTGCAACTTTACAGGAGAGACCAAAAGCGTACTTTACTTTCAATGGGAATCAATGGAAACATAAATCTTTCAGAGCTATTTTAGAGCATTTCTGTTAGTCTATTCATGATGAAACTTCATCACAATGTAAAAGCCAGTTGCCGGAGTTTATTGATGTAGAAAAATAAAAATCAACAAAAATGGACTTGTCCATTGCACAGCGACTATATACATATTTAACTGATTGCAATGGACTGGTGAACTGTCCATATACTGAGTGACCAGTCCAGTGTAGATCTGGGATTATTTGCTGCAAGTATTTCCAAAAAAAAAACCTTCCAAACCACTAGTTGTACTGACACAGAATTCTTGGCCGCGCCCTTGCCGCACCTTTTTTTGAGGTCCTGTGGAAAGGCCTTGTTCTGTCCATTTCCAGCCAGTGGCATATTATGAATACAATGTGGAATTATGAGTCTGGGGGCTGGGGGAAGGGAGAAAGTGGGTCAGGTTAATGTTTTTCACCGTCTCCTCTGCACGCAGGGACGGCCTCATCTGTCACAGGTCCCCCTCCCAACCCCAACCCTCCTCATCATGTGTCACCAGCCCGGCTGAGGGGCATTTAACATTACACGGCCTTCAGCCAAGGTGACAAAAGCAATAAATAAGCAATATTGGAGCAGCTTTTAGTAAAAGTTCTGCAAAACAAATATGTTCCCAATTTTCTTTTTTCACCTCACATGCACTCAATCAGTCAACACATTTTTGGTGTCTGAAGTTCTGGCGAATGGCTATCATGTTGTGTTTCTTTCATTTATGTAATATTTATCATTACAAATGATATCGTCATAATAACAAAGCAAGCAGAATATTTCAGACATTTACAAGAACCTGAGAGTTATCTTCAATATGTCAAAACATTTATATAGTTATACCTTTATTTAAATTTGAATAGTAGTTACCTGATGAACTGAACTGGTTACCTCATAAAACACATTGAGCAAAATGCAGTGCACAAAGCTGTGGCAAACAAAAAAAACAGATTGACTTGGTTAGCAGACATACCACACAGACATATAAAGATTACTACCAGAAAATAAAAGCTTAAAAAAAGAGAAAACAAGCTACATCAAAGAGCATTAGATTCTGATATCCCCAGAGGTGTAATGAACAAGTAAAGCTAAACTCAATTGTAAATGTATTATCAACCACTAAATTGCCATGCATACAGAATAAAAATCTGCCATATTTCACATTCTACATACCCAATACAATTTGGATACAAAACCTTTTTTAAAAATATCTCCCAAAGTTTTCAAAAAGCACAATGAAGGGAAATGACATTTTCATGCGGAAGTATGGTCAAAACACAAAAAAAACATTTTAAATTAAAGGATTTTTTTTTAAACCTGACTTAAGACTTACTTTAGTTTTAGTTTTATTTTTTTCTTGGTCACATTATGTCAGCAGTGTCTGGATTGTTAGTGTCTTTCAATATTGATATTAAGCAATGTTATTATTGTTTACCAATAAAGCTTTAAAACATTCTGACCCATCTGTTCGTAGGCTTTAATGTAGTTATACATTTACTTAAATTTGAATAGTGACCTAAAAAAACCACTACCTCATGAAATACTGAATAGCCCAAGAAGGCCTTTTCAACATCATACATATAGCACAAAATACAGGGCACAAGTTTAACCTCCACATTTGAGCATACCGCACAGATTCAGATTTCTACCAGAAAATAAAAGCTTTGTTTTTGTCTGGTCCCTAACCATTCTTCTTGATCATTTCCTTCACAAACACAGGTCACTTGCCCAGTTACGTACTGCATTTGAAAGAGCTTTGGTTGGTGTTTGATTGTTCAGTGTTTCTTGGAGCAACAAATTTATCTATAACACGTAGCTCATCTCAGAGCACCCCCTAAAGTGACTTAAGTTTTGGATTTATATTTGTTCTGAATGTGTCTTTGGCGTTTACACACTTAATATAACATAAACAAGACTGTTTTAGATTACTTGACTTGGTTTACACAAACATGTGATGATCAAGTTATGCGGTTTGCACAATGCTAAAGGGCTATAAGCATCTAGCACTAGTTAGCTACATTAGCCTCATTGCTACAATGTGAGTCAGGACCCCAAACATGTCTTGGCTGATTGAAAATTGGGCTAAGAGGTGGAAAAAAATGTATAAGTTTGATCTTTCGCCAGACTATCACTGTAAAGCTGGGCGGTCGCATCTTATTCTTGGGTGACCTTGGAGTGCGCTGAGAGCGGGCTAGGGGTCTAGCCATCAATAAATTAAAGGAGGGGAAAGGCCCAGAGGAAATGTCAATGTGGTGGTCGAAAGCATTTCATCATGTTGAGCGCAAGGGGGCTCCAGGCAAGGAGCGGGACTACCAGTCCAAATCTCAGGGTTTGGGTTGTGATTCAGTTGGCATCGATTGTGCCGTGAAGGAGTTCAGAGGCATCGAGCGGTGATTAATCAGATGGTCAGAACGCCATCCGCTGCCATCCGTTGCCTAATTCTATAAATAGTAAGTGGAGACACAGTTATCAAAGGTTCAATTGATGGCCGTCTGTGTCAGAGCATCCTGAACTCACAGAGAAGTAGCTCTCTGGCCTTTGTTCAAGTACATCGAACTAGATGTCCCTCCCTTTATTAACTCATTATGGTAGTAAAACAACACCATAGACTTATTGCTGCTATAGACGTTTCCACAGAACATACTCAGTTTTAAATCTGTGCGTGAGCTCTTTAGTCATTAGGGTATCAGCTCTGGTTGTGCTTAGGCAGTCTTCTACACTGAACCAGAATGGATAACTTGAAGGCTTTAAAAAAGCTGCTGTATTGATTTTCAATCTTAAACATCTCTCTATCTCTTGCAGTAAATCTCCTGGACACTTCCTCGATATCAGGAGACTGGGGCTGGCTGACGTACCCATCACACGGGGTAAGAAGAGTAGTTTCTTTTAAAGATTTCGCAGTCACATAGAACTGCACTTCTGGTTTTGTAGCGTACCAGTCAAAAGACTGGACACACCTACTGACTGAGGATATGCATTGTGCCTGAAGTCGACAACTGAGTATCTTTAAAAGTTAGATTTTTAAACATTTTATTAGTCTAAAACAGCAGACAATCAATAGCTTTTTGTGTCTCGTGAGTAACAAAGTCTGCCTTTTCAAATGAGCTTAAGCCCTAACACTAGAGCTAACCAGTACAGTGCTGAATGTCAATGTGGACACCTACTACATCAGGTATTTTCTCTTCAGTGGATGCTGCCAGGTTTATTTACCAAAATGGTTTTAAACTAACTAGGCATAGCAATGATCACTTTTAAGTCAACTCTACTAAGTCAGACCAACGAAAAGTTGAATCAATACGAAATCATGGAGTTGAAAATGTAAAAGCAGGTTTAGTCACTTGTAGGAAATCAGACTGGATAGACGTAATTGCCTTATTTAGTAACAAAGATATTCAACCATCTCTATGGCACTTCTTTGGTTCATGTCCTGGTTTTTTTAGTCATTATATTCATGAAGTAATCCAGCCATATGCTGATGCAATGCTGGCATTAAAAAGCTTGAAATTTCAGATTTTGATTCTCTTGAACCTGTTTACGATCCACAGCAGTTATAATCAGTGCCAGACGTAACGAAATCTACAAAATAAAAGTTGGGCTGTGGCTCAGTTGTGTCTGTAAGGTGAAGTAGGCTAGTGAACCTCAAGGATTAGGCATTGATGGGTTTGGAGATCTAAGAATCAGGCACAAAGAAACTTCTCCATTCTAGCATCCTTTACTCTGTGTCAGTAATTTCTACAATTATTCTGATTGCTCGACCTGTAAGTTTACTTGAGCACATGTACACAGTCCTTCTGTGGAAAAGCTTTCCATATCTTAGAATGACAGAAGATGTTGAAACTAGGAAATAATATGTTATGTAGCGACCAAATATATAACAAATTGCTGGGGTCACCAGGGAGCTAGAGCCAATCCCAGCATCATCAGGAGAAGGCGGGGTACACCATGGGCGGGTCGCCAGTCCATTGCATGGCCAACACACACTCTCAGCCCACACCCACAAATGAAACATACCTATTTTAAAATCCACAATGTAGCTGGCCTTGGTGGAGATTTACACTCTTCTAATCATTCTTTCAAGCAGTCACCTGAGGAAACACTTTATTTTTTGGGGGTGGTGGGGGCTTACCTTTCCACTAGATGTGTGCTTGCATTCCATATTGTGGTTAGTTGGCTGTAACAGACTATTACTGTATTCTCTATCTCTGAGTGTAGTCCTAAACTGACTGAGAACAGCAGTGACCATATTTAAGCAAACTCAAGCTCAAAGTTAGACCAACAAAAAGTTAAATTAACACCACTAAGTCCAGTTTAACAAATTTTAGTTGAGTTGGAGGCGGCATGGTGGTGTAGCGGTTAGTATGGTGGTGTAGTGGTTAGCACTGTCGCCTCACAGCAAGACTATCCGGTTTGGGTTCCTGGTCCGGGTCGTTCTGTGTGGAGTGTTGAGTGCTTGAGTGGGTTTCCTCCAGGTACTCCTCCCGCAGTCCAAGCACATGCATGATAGGTTGATCACTCACTCTAAATTGCTTGTAGGTGAGAATGTTTGTTGGCCATGCGATGGACTGGTGACCTGTCCATGGTGTACCTTGCCTTCGCCCGATAACATTGGGATTGGCTCCAGCCTCCCTGTAACTTACCGACTAGCTGGATAAAGTGGAAGATAATGAATGGATGAATGGATGGAGCTGAGTTGGAAATGTAAGAGCAAGTTAGGTTTTTATCATTTTATGCATCAAGTCGTCCAGCCGTATGGTTGTGGTGCATTATGCTGTTAAAAAGTTTCAAATCTCAGGATTCGGTTTCCTTACACCATTTTATAATCCACAGCAGTTCAATCAACTCATTTAGAACATAAGTACCTGGAAGGTGACGTAGACTAGTAGCTCTTGTTTGCCTTTTGGTGGAGATTTGCCCTCTTGTGATCGTTCTCTCAAGCAGCCACCTGAGGTCCTTTTCTCATAGACTGTAATTTTGTAGGGCTGTGGGGGCTTACTTTATAGTGTGATCGCAGAGTTTAAAGAAAAAATGAAAAAATAAATAAGCATAAATAAGCATTTAAACATTATAAATGGTGTTTGTATTCGTCTTGGCAATACACGTCTTGCATTTAAGCGCATGTCTTTAGATTTTTCAGTTGATGGAAAACACATTTAATGAGGCGTGTACACATCTTTGACTGCTACTGTAAGCTTAATGTCCATATTAGCAGTAGCTGAGTAGAGATTTCCCTCTTTTCCAGGATGCGCGGGATTAGAGCCTGAGAAAGCTGACTGTGTCTGTGATGGCTGCCATTGTTTACCTCACTATATATAGAACCTGATTTAAATTAGTACGTCTCTATCAGTGAATATGCATAAGAAAACTGAGACAAACCGCGAGGGGTGGCATAATGTCTCCCTCTCTTTCTCTCTCTCTCTCGCCCTCTCCCTCGCTCTCTCTTTCACACAGACACCCCCCCCCCCACCTCCTCAGTCTCACTTGTCACTTTGACACGTTATTCAACTGCTCTCAGCTAACACGGGAGGAAAGAGACAGAGAGAGAGAGACGGATAGAAAGACAGTGGGTGGGAAAAGCTAAAAAATAAGGGAGAGAGAGAGAGAGACAGAGAGGGAGAGAGAAATGGCTTATTCAAAATTCGATGCTTACAATCTGTTCCAAAAGGTTAGGACGGGGTCACGTTTACCACTGTGTTACATCACCTTTCCTTCAGACAACATTCAGTAAGTGTTTGGGAACTGAAGAGAGCAATTTGCTGTAGTTTTGAAAGTGAAATGTTTTCCATTTCTACTTGATAGAGCATTTCAGCTGCTGAACAGTTCAGGGTCTCTGTTGCTGCACATACAGCTGCATGATGTGCCACATGTTTTAAGCGTGCGACAGGTCTGGACTGCAGGTGGGCCCATCTAGCATCACACTGCTGTAAAACAATAAAGAATCAAATGTCTAAAAAAGACTTGATGGCGGCAGAAAATGACAACTTTACAGAAGTGGGCAAAAACTGTCTTCACTTTTAATGTAAGTCAATGGAACCAGAATTATTTCCTAGCTATTTTGGAGCTCTTCCATGACATTTTCACACCATGTAAAGAACAGATAAAATCCAGCAAAAACGGAGATACATGGTTGTCTTTGGACAGTGTTGCTCAAAAATATGTATATACCCCTCAGTGTTAATTTTAACTTTACAGATGTACAAAATATCATGCCGTTGTAAAAGTCCTCCACACTGTGACAGACGCTGGCTTTTGAACTTTGCATTGGTAGGGCTGCACCTAATGATTAATTTCTTAATCGATGAATCTAACAATTCTTTTTTCGGTTAGACAATTAATCAAATTACACATTTTTTGATTACTCTAATGTGAGTGTGTAAGCAATGCAAATTTGTTTATTTTTGTTATGGATTTGTAACCAATCAATCATTTTGTGCACACATAATGATTTTGTTCATATATATATATAAATGGCTCAGAGGCACAAGGAAAATGGCATTCTAGACCTAATGTATTAGGGGGACCTTTACTGCACGTGATCTATAAATAGTTAAACGCTCTGACTCGACTTTTAGAGGCACAAATGACACGTAGCCTACATGCCTCATAGACAAGAAATCTGACAGTTTGTGGACTATATATGTGGCAGAGAGCCATTTTAGAACCAGCTACGTGTGTTTTAAAGCTCTGCGGTATCGAGAACATTCTTAGGTTCTACACTGAACGGGTAAGAAACGGTTATCAATTCAACTTTTTAAGTGACACTACTGAAAGAAACATATTACATGTGTTAATAATCTTAAAATAATCTGCTAAAATAAGAAAAACAAGTAAACAGGTGCTGTCTTGCTGCTGTGTTGATGAAGCTCTACGGGATGTTTGATCTTCAAGGTCTCGTTTATAGCAGCTTTACTGTTGTGATCATCTTGACTGTGCAGAGCTGACAGAGCACCACACTGTTGCGTTGCTGTGTAAAACACTCCAACAACTTTAGATGCACACGAGCAATGCATCGTCAGAATTTCGGAATCAGTTACGTTAATTATGTCGATACGTTGCCCTATGCCTTGGTAACAGTCAGGAGGGAGCGTTTTCTGCTTGGCCTCAAGAACGTCCATTATTTCCAATTATTTTTCCAAACAATCTGACCGTAACATCTATGTCTGTCCATCTTAAATGAGCTTCAACCCGGATAAGTCTGCAGTTCTTCTGGATGCTGTTGATGTATGGCTTCCCTGATGAGTAGTAGAGTGTTAACTCACCTTTGTAGATGAGGTTACCTTCATTACAGAAGCATGTTAGTTTGTAATGCAGGACCATGTGGGGGGTCAAAAGTCACAAGCATTCAACACTGTCTTTACAGGATCGCCCTTTGTGCAATGGGGGGGGGGGGGGGGCGTTGAGGGGGTAAGAGAGAGAAAGAAAAAGAGAGGGAGAGAAAAAGAAAAATGGATGAGGAGAGAGAGAAGTAGAGAGAGCTAAAAAGTGTGGGGTGGAGATAGAGAGAGTGAAGTGGTGTGAGGAGAAAATCAGAGAGAGAGCGAGAAAGAGGGAGACGAGGAGGAAGGAGCTGTTGTCTGTTTTCAAGTCGCGAGGCATTTGCATATTCTAATGGAGAAAATGATGCATGGGGTATTGAATTAGCGGCGCACAAAGTGATCTAAGCATTGAACTGTCACAATTAGCGAGGCGCGGCTGTCAGCGCTCTGACGGGGATGTGATGTCCCTCGGAGTGAGGTGCTCCCCCGCCAGGCGACAATTACCCGTCCCCAACACACCCCGAGCAGCCGCCGAACAAGCCCCGCATTGTCTGTTTGCATGTTTAACAGCAGTGGGCTGAGAATAAATAGACTCCTCGCACTAAAGGGAGAGAGAGAGAGAGAGAGAGAAGGAGAGACAGAGAATGAGAGAGAGAGAATGCAGGACTTGTAGGTCAGTCTTTCTATGGTTTGGGGTGGCAGCGATTAGCCAACAAAGTCAAATAGTTGTTGACATCATCAATTCCAAAAAAATGAATCCATTGTTTCCTTCACTCTTAGTCTAGACTGTACTGCTCACATGCTTATACACTACTGTGCAAAAGTCCATGTGGCACCTAAGCTGTTTGTTTGAAAGCCTTTATTTTAGCAATATAAACCAGTAGGAACACCAGATATCATTAGAACGGATGTAGATAAGCATCAATACAATACAAAGTAACATAAATATCTTATTTTGAAAGGAGTAGATAGTAGAAGTAATATAGATAAAGATTAAAGAACAAGGCTTTAGTTCCAGATCTCTGCTGGAGTGATTTTGGAGCATTTCTATTGGTCCAATCATCAAGAAACTTTCACAGGATATAAGGAGCAGCTGTTTGAGTAATGTAAAAAAATTACGTTTCCAAGTGACCCAGGGGAGGGTCTCTGGAACCCGGCTCCTTGGGCGGGAAGTAATCGTAGACGTGTGCACATGATTTGGATGGTGAACAGTGGCTACTCCAGAACGAAGGATCATGGTGTCAGACTTCAGCAGATTCCATCTGTTTAGCAGAAAAGGTGAAGGGGGGAGAAAAAAATAAAATTAAATAAGCAGCAAAATTAAATAACACAATATTTTGATGTGTATCTTCTAGAATAAGATTTATTCATGGTTGAAAGTTTGATTTTTAAAGGGATTTTTCTCACACAATAAAAAACAGCTGAAAATCAAACGTTGGCAATTATTTGGTGAGCACATTTAGGTGCATAATTGGACAGTGGGAAACTACTTAACCCTTCTTACTAAATACACAACAAATCTAACACAAGTAACCCGAATCGAGGCTTTACAGCTTGGAAATAAACATGCTGATGAATACACACGTGATGTAGGATTCTTCCTGCCGTTTTCCTTTTCAAAAAGTTTACTGTTTAGCTGCTTTCCGTTTTGTGGTATGTGGTTTAATACTCCTGCGGCTGAAATCGGATAATGACCATCATAGTGTGCATGTGAACACATGCAATCATTAGTTTCAGCCCTAATGACCGTATGTTGAACTGTTTGATTGTGATTACTGGGTTTATAGACGTGTCTGGTTCCCTGAACACCTTGCAAAGTGGTGATTGTTAGACTTTGTAAGCCTGTTGAATGCTCAGAAATGAAGTGGCTTAACGAGGGCACGGACTTCATATTTTAGGACTGCGCGTCTAAAACTGGGACGTGCGGGGAGCACGTTGCTTTTTGAAAGGAGCGGCAGCCTAAAGTGGTGAAATGGGCAGATAATGAGCTTCACATAGCCTTGCAATTAGTGTTTAAGTGAGTATTTCAGTGATTAATGATTGCCATTTATGTCAGCTTTTACAATCCCTCCCCCAAAACCATTTACATTTGCTAAATTCTATAAGTACTAACGGGCAAGAAATGCAGCAGTAAAGCGTTGAATTGGTCTTCACTCCCTAGTGCACCACAGTTTCTTGTAAATCCAAGATTAGATGACATAAAAATTAAACAAATGAAACTAGAGTGCAAAATATCCTCTGGTCACTGGGAAATAGCCCCTGCTGACTGGGTACTCCAGCATTGGCTGGCTTACCATGCTGGCGTTGATGCTTCAATGCAATGGCTTATTATACTGGTGTTGATGCTTCAATGCAATGCAATGGCTTACCATACTGGTGTTAATTCTTCAATGCAATGCAATGGCTTACCATACTGGCAACAAAATGTTTGCTTAAGCAGTTTTTCTTCTGGAAATACTATTTTCTAGTTTGGTAATGTACTTTTTCACATATTTACTGAGATCTTCCACATCTTTTCGATTTCTTGGGAAAATTGGGCAAGTTTTACAGATTTACAATTATGCTACAGCATACCACCAGAGAGGAGCTCCAGCACCTTTGGTTTGTCTAAATATCTTTTCCAATACACTCCTCCTGAAATACATTCAAAGGGTCTTCCCCAAATGGTTGAAAAGTTTGAAGCATGTAATTGCATAGAATGTCTTGAGCATTTTTGTAGCATTAACATCACACCTTGGCACTAAAGGCCCAAACCCTAACAAAACATCCCCAGACCCTTTATAACTTCTACACAAACTACACTGTTGGCACCATGCCTTCTAGTAGGTATGTTCTTTTGGCCAATCCCAAATGTGTGTTATAAATGTAGGTCTATGTGAGTTGTCACGATGCCCCACAGTAGAGCGCTGCACTGGTGATTTTTGTTGTTACTAAAATCAGCCTGTGCTGTACCTGAGAATATTCTCGCCTCAATAATTAAAAATCTACATGCAGATATCTTTTTATGTCTGCTTCAGAGCGGTTTCCATGCTAGTCTGAGTCATAAGTTTGTCAGTGCTAATTAAACAAACCCCTTGTTCCCGTCTCGCTGGCCCTGCGCTCAGAGAGCAGTCGGCAGGCATGCACAGCCACAGCTCTGTCTGTGCATCTTGTGGCTCTCGCTGTAATAGATTAAAGAGTCCTTCGGCGCTGTTTACGGCCTCCATAGCCAGAAGCCTCCATTACAAAAGGATTTGCTGCATGGACACTTTCCTCCACATCCATCTGTCTCTTTCACGGATTCGGCACTTCCATTACCTTAAGAATCTCCCTCTGAATGCCGCGCGATTTAGGAAATACGCACAATATGGCAGCGGGAGAAGTGGAAAAGCAATAAAAGATTGCTAGGTGGAAACATTTGCAGCACTAAACACAAAGATTTTAAATATATATATATATATATATATATATATATATATATATATATATATATATATATATATATATATATATATATATATATATATATATATATATATATATATACAGTATAGGAAAATCCCTTCCTTATACCACCACAGTGTACAGTTAGAGACTCACCATCCACTTTATTAGGAACACCTCCCTTCTCTTTGAGGTCCACTATAGAAGTACACTTACGCTGTAGCTCATCACTAGATGTGATGATTTTCATCCTCCAGTACTTTATTAATGGTCAGTGTCTGGTCACAGAGCAGCTCTTGCCAATTTATTTTTTTATTTTGTTTATTTATTTATTTTTGAGGGGGGGTGAACGGTGACAAGTGTGCAGTGCCGCTGTGCCTGAGGTCCTTGTTCTCAGCATTGTGGCCTCTTGACTGTGTTAAAATAACGTTTTTAAACCTTGTCAGGTTTGTTGCTTTTTTTAATCACTGAGCATGTAAAAGACTCTGTCTCTGTTGTGTTCAGTTTAGGGTTGATAACATTATGGCATCTGGGCCAAGAGACAACACAGAAAACAGCAATTTTATTGAATGGTATTTACTGAACATGGCAAAAGTGGTTATGCGGCCACCAGTGCAGGCTGCCATAGCTGAGAAACAGGCAAGTCAATTCTAACAATACAAACCCACACATAAGCCCCACACCCAACACAAACCAGCACATATACAAAATATAAGTCTCATTTATTCGAGCACTACTATGAAGCTATGTGTGAGGTCATGCCTCCTGTGCGTCCATGAACATGTAAATGGCAGGCAAAGGTAGAAAATCTTTTAAGCTTTTATTTTCTGGCAGAAGTTGGACTTTAAATCTGTGTAAGAGAAATGTTTGGAAATTTGCTGGCCTGAATTAAGTTGGTGCATTCTGATGTGGTTGCCTGTTACTTTGTTGGAAATTGCAGTGTCACAATACCATACATATTGGACAATAGAAGAAACAAATTAAACAGAATAAAACAAGTAAATAGAGCATTACAGAAGAGCTATTAACCCCAGGTAATAAAAGTGAGATGGTTCTATGTACATATATGAAGTATGGGCTTGATATATGCAAGAGCAGCCTAAATAAGCATTGCAATAACTTCTAGAGATATTAGGAAATAAAGAAATCTCTGCTGCAGCTTGGTGTAATAAGCACAATGTTCTTCTTAAAGTTACTGTTGCTATTTACTGGACTGATATGCTTATTTAAGCATATTTGAATCAATTTAGCTTTTCTCTGTGGATGGAAAGATGTTTGTGTTAATGAAAAAAATTGGGGAAAATATCCAGATATATGTAATACACTCTACCAGTGCCGCACCCATGGCCATGTCACTACAGTGTCAGTATTACTGTTGTACATATAGTGGTGTTTGCATAGAAGATAACATTCAGAACATAGCGCTTTGAGCAAATTTTATTGAATATGGCAGCAAAGAGAAAACCACCACCCAACAAATCTACCTAACAGTAGGCACTAACACTGCACCAACTACCCAACCCAAACCAGCACAATCAGTGCATACACATGTTTAACTGACTGACAACCACTTATTTGCAACATCCTACTGCGACTGCAGCTCTTCAAAGCCTGTGCCTGCAGCCCCTTCACGCCTCCTGCACGTCCACATACAAGCCTCTAGCGCTGTCCCAGGAAACCCACATACCACGGGGGGCATGCGCTCTTGGCCACACACCCACAGTCCTCCCTCGGGTCCGCGTGCTCTTCTTCGTGCCGATACAGAGGAGAGACTGAGCTGCTTCCGCCTCCCCAGCATGCCGACTCATTCCTAGTGGTACAGGGGGTGGTGACAACATCAGTGGGGCTCCCACAGCTCCATCATTGCTTCATTTCTGATCCTTCATGCTGTACATGCCGATTAGGTTGCTGCACATGTCTGCTAGAGCCCCAGCGCTCGACTTCGGTCAGTCATGTTGCCAGAGCTTGTTTGAACCATTACTTAGGGGAAGTTTTCAATGCTGCCAGACCGCCATGCTGCTCCATCTGCCTCGTTGCTTCTGCCTCTTTTGCCGTCCTCCAGCCGGTAAGCGACAATGTAATGGTGCATCAGCAAATGCTACCTGCTCAGCAGGGGTCCTGTGGTCAGAAACTGACCAGTAATGAAAGGAGTGAAGAAATGTGCATGGCGACGGATAAGCTAGTTTATAGTTAAAGTACAGAAGACAATGAGGGAGACAGGAAGTGGAGAAATGGGGAGTCTGGCGATTTAGTGCACCTTTGATTTGATCCAGTCAAGTCAGTGAGAAAATCAATTATGTACATTAGAGAGTTAATTATTCACATACACAATACATACAAATGGTGTATTTTATGCATTGTTCTTCACTAATTATACACATTAATTAATACATAATGAGAAAAGCAGATGCCTGAGAGGAAGGACAACGTTGGTAAAGTTTTAAAATGTACTTTAAATGTTATCGACTTCTCTAACAGACCATTGTGCAAGTGTAAGTTATGTACTTTAGGGAAATTATTATGCTGTCTAATTATGCCCAATCTAGGGGCAGTGCAGAGCCACCTGGGACAGTGGGGGGATTGTCAATCTTGGGATTTGAAACCATGAACTTCCTCTTCCAGGCGTAGCTCTCCTACCAACAGGATATCGGCCACTCACACGGATGAGTGACTGTCTGATTGTGCGAAATCGAATGTAAGAGTAAGTAGTCAGCAGGGCAGTGCATAAACATTTTGAGGGGGAGGGGCTTAAGGAAATGTAAATTTAACTTAATATAATTTCACTCTTTACATTGCAAAGGAGGAGGAACATCTCAGGTTCAACTTGCCATATGTTTAATGGGAAAGTTGTCCTTCCATGAAAAGAGACTGTCACTGGGAAAGCTGCAGGCCAGTCTTAATGGGACTTTAATATTGGTTTAAAGATAGGAGCATGGAAAATGACATAAAAAAAATTGGATTGGTTCTACCACTGAGTTTTAGTCAACTGTGTAGCTCGCCCACTAACTGGTTCCTCATGAAATAAAGGAGCTTACTAACTTCTTCAAAAGTTCCAGATTGGCTAGATAGCAGTTACTAGCTATTCAACAGGTGTACAAGGTAAGACAAAACAGAACAGTTACAACATAAAATAAAGATAGAATATAAAATAAATAGAACATAGTATATACAAAATAGAAACAGAAAATGTCTCACATTGTGTATGTGAAAGTGATGCCTTTGTTGCAGTTAAACAGTAAATAGTGTAGATTTTGGTAGTGCAAATACCAAACATACAGTTATACAGATAAATCTGTGAAATAAATATATAATATGATACTAGTCGTAGCTCAGACCTTATAGTCTTAGGTAAAGGGGGCAGGACAGTATGTTACAGCAGGTTGGAACTAAACTCTTTAGAAAACTAGATCACCAGAAGGAGGATTAGTGACCACTGTCTTAATGCTTCTTTATGCCTGGTTTAAAATTGCTCAAACATTCGTAAAATCTCAATAAATGTGTAATCAACCACATGGGTAATATCTTCACCCATAAAGAAGAGGAGCCCATTTTGTATTTTACCATGTACATTGCCCATAAACCAGGAGCTTTAGCTTGTACGCCAGTTTCATATGAAATACGTGGGCAGAATGTGTTTGATTTGCACCTGAAACTTCTGCAAAAGCTTTTATAAACTTGACCAAAATTGGTGGGCTGTTGCCCATGAACAAGAGAGGGGTTCAAATACTCTATGGTCCTCATGAACCCAACAGCTATGGTAGGACATATATGCCCATTCTGGGGTGTTGTGATAAACTGGTGTGACAACTGTTTGTGTCACAAGAGGAGGATTTTGGGTGAAGACTAACATACAGCCAAAACATATTTCTACCACAGTCACGTGATCCAAGCTTCTGATGCTAATGTGAATTTGGTTTGTTGACTGAATTACATTGTTGCGTGAGGAGTTGGGGACAGATAAGAGGCTTGTCAACTATTGTCTAAAAAACTTTTTTTGTTAAAATTTTTGTTAAAAAAATAATTTTTTAAAAGTCTGAAGGGCTGTAATCCCTTTCTCATGGAATAGCAGTTGTCAGACTGCTGCTTTTGGAGATTACCTCATCCTTAATGGTAGTGACAAACCTTTTGTTGTGATGCTCCGTCTGCCTGCTTCCAAATGGGAAGGAAAGGGGGTGAACGTTTTACTTATCTCGGCTTCTTTCTTGTTGATATCAGCCGCGTTGGCTTGAGGGACACCGTAGGGGGGTAGCGGTATCCGTCGTTCCGATCGGCCCTAGCCATGTCTCACTTCTGGTGGAGGCTTGTAATGCAAAGCATTCTGGCCCATAGAGCGAGGTTTTTACCAGCATGGGGAGGAATGAATAGAAGGCTGTCAGAGGGCAAAGACATGGCTCCGTACCAACTGCTGATAAGGGACCTCCAAAGAGATTAGTGTCAAAGTGTCTGGACCCACTGCTCACTGGGCCATTCCATTGATCTGATTTCATTATATATGAGGCAAAACACATAAACAAGCACGTCCAGGCCGCTGGCAGTTCCGTCTACATGCCAGCGTAGTGGGGACCTGACAGGGGAGCAAATAACAACAACCGTGGAGGGGGAAAAAAATATGGAAGTTAAAAGCTCGGCAAGATGGATTAAAATTGGATTTAAATAGCACCTTGACTGTGAAATCCAGGACGCCCCGCCATGCTACTGCGAGCTTATCGAAGTGGGTTTTGAGAGTATGTTTGAGGCAGAGAAGATTGAGCAAGGGAAGAGGAGGAGTGACAGGGGTGAGAAAAAGGCAAAGAAGACAGGAGTGTTGCTCTTTTTTTTTGCCCGCAACATTCATTCGGTTGATGGAAATAAGGCCGCCATTTCTATAGAAAGCCATTTTCCTGTCAGACGGGTCAATTAAAGTACATTTTAAACTGTTTTACTGCTCGTCTACATCCAACAGCTGTTGAGTGATGGCTACGAGCAAGCGGCCCGCTAAATATTTTACACACTTAAATAAATCTCTCAGTATCGCTTAGATTATAGCACTGACTGATCTAAGAACCCCATGCGTCAGAGTCCATTGTTGCACATCCTCACCTTCATCCCAGCCACTCTGAATCATTTATGTGGCTTCATGAACTGGCAATGAGGAGCCTCTTTTCTGTTCGTTTCGGGCGTGCCGATCGAGGCCTGCCCTGCCGCTGACCTTTGTGTGCGGTGGAGTCCAGCAGCGTCCGGCAGAAGCTCCAGTGGCTGCCAGCTGCCACTCAGTCGGGCTCCTGTCAGCCCGCGCCGGATGACTTCATTATTTTCCCATCTGCCTCCTGTTTGCCATGACAAGTTCATTCGTGACCGCTCTCTCTCTCTATCTCTCTCTCTTTTTCCCGAACACCCACCCAATCGATAGGGATGATAAGGCAGGTGGGGGCCAGTGACAAATGGGCTTTGAGAGTGAGATGATGGGGATGTCAGAGTCCCTCGTCATGGCATTTTGTCATGTTGTCATGCTGTCTCGCGCCCTTTGTAGCTCTAGTATTTTGTGTAAAGTTGGTAGATAGAAATGCTACAATCGATTGGCTGCCAATGGAAATCTGGCAGTTCTCTAGAAATTACTCAATCAACTGCCACGTAAATTAAATGTCTAATATGCAAGAACGCTCGTGGAATTCTAGGCCTTCATAGAAGGCATATTAATTTTTAGGAACAAAATATATATTGTTACTGTCCAATGAAAAAAAAAGGATCTCCAAAATTGCTACTTTACAGAAGAGACCAAAAACATACTTTACTTTCAATGGAAGTCAATGGAACCAGAATTTTTTCTAAGCTGTTTTGGAGCATTTATATATATATATATATATATATATATATATATATATATATATATATATATATGTGTGTGTGTGTGTGTGTGTGTGTGTGTGTGTGTGTAATGCAGACAAACAGGATAGACATGAGTAGAGTTTAAGATCACAGTGTTTTTAATATGTTGTGTCGAGATGCTAGCAAACACCTCAATAAACAGCTCGAAAGCACAAACCAGAGCAAACATACCAAAAGGGGCAGACAAAGACGAAGTCAAAAAACAAACGAGCAAAGAGTAAGGCAACCAGAACACAAGGGAATATCCAAATAGGGAAAACAGAGAAACAAAGTCAACAGCGTCAAACAAAGTCAACAAGTGGCAATACCTCGCAATGGGAGAATGAACCAGGACATGTATACTTACAAACAGGTATAATGAGCAACAGGTGAGAACCATCTAAAACTCATGTGGCGGTGGCGTCATCAATAACTTGAGGAATGCAAGAGGAATGTTTAAGGAAACCTCTGTCTCGTTCAAGTACTTTGTTCTAATTAGTGTATCCATGTTTCCGTTTGCAAATGAAAAAAACAAAATTGTGTCAGGCAAGAGGAAGCATGGCGTGAGCCTGCACTAACATAACTCAGATTTTGTCTAAATATGAGAACTGGACTATGTATATTTAAATTCAGACATAATAAGGTTTAGACATGGCAGAGCTGGGTCGTATCTGGTGTCACAGAGGTAGTAATGCTGTGATTGACAGTTCCATTTACCAAACTAGCTGAGTGAGCTGGTAGTTAAAAAAAAAACATGGAGCCAATGAAATTATAGAAAACTATAAATGCTTTGTCTGCGTGGGCAAGGTTTTTCTCTGGGTGGGAAACACTTGTAGACACGCCCCAGCTTCTCCAGTACATCTCAAAAATAAGGTTAAGATCAGGATTCTGTCGTGGCCAGTTCACATGATGTAAAAATGATCCTCTACGCTCCCTGATCCACTCTTTCACTATTTCAGCCAGACGAATCTCAGAATTGTTGTAATATGGTGCAATATGTGCCACCAGGGAAGAAAAAATCCATTGATGGGAAAACCTGGTTGTTCAGTACATTCAGGTCATCAGCTGACTTCATTTAATTGCTCATAACGGTGCTGAGCCAAGCCGAGACAAACTGAAGCAAGTCCAGATCATAACACTGCCTCTAGAGGCTTTTATAATGAACATTATGCACAACAAGTGCATCTCTACATGTGTTTCCTTTCTTAGCCTGGCATACACACGGCTCTGGAATAGGGTAGATCTGGACTCAATACTTTTTTTTATCGCTCCAGAGTTCAATCTTTAGGCTCTCCAGCAAACTAAAGCCTTTTTTATCAGATTAACATCACTAATAAATAGCATTCTGATGGCCACACCGCTGTGTATTCCCAGTCCTGTGGGTTCTTGTTGCATTGTGTGTGCGGATATGCTCTTACTTTCACTGTAGAAAGTTCAGCTGTAGAATGTTTTTGATTCAACCTTACCAAAAAGTGATCTCTGTCCAGGTCATTTTAATCATATTTTTTATGCACTATCCTTTAACAGTGCATTAACCAGTTCTTACCCCAGTTAAGCAATCTCTGAATCTCAGCAGCCTTAAACATAACTGAAACATATTATTCACTGCAGTAATTAGCCAATTAAAGGATTATATATATAAATGATGGGGCACGGTGGTGTAGTGTTTAGCAAAGTCGCCTCACAGCAGGACAATCCGGGTTGGATTCTTGGTCTGAGCCGTTCTGTGTGGAGTGTGCCTGTTCTCCCCATGCTTGGGTGGGTTTCCTCCCACAGTCCAAACACATGCATGATAGGTTGATTGGTCACTCTAAATTGATTGGTCACCCACCCATAGGCGTGCCATGTGGTGGACTGGCGAACTGTCCGTGGTGCACCCTGCCTTCACCCGATGATGCTGGGACTTCGCCCTGTGACCCTGACTAGCGGCATTAAGCAGCAGATAATGTGTGTATATATATATATATATATATATATATATATATATATATATATATATATATATATATGTGTGTGTGTGTGTGTGTGTATATCAGTCAGTAAAGAGTAACTGTGCAGAAGATATATATTTAAATATATTGAATATATTTAACTAAATATATTATTTTAATTTATTATATTAATTTATGGTAATTTGCAGGTTTTGTTGTATGTTTTCTGCTCATTGTGTTTGAGATAATATCACATAACCTATGAACTGAGTTCACAAGTATGTTTTTTAAGTTCTTTACAGATTATTTAATGTGATAAACACATGATATGAAGCTTATAGTCTACATAAATAGTAATTAAAAAGCCTGTTGTAGGCACAACAGAACTCAATAAATATTAGTTTTGTCCAATTCCAATAACATAGAATGGGTATTCAAGACAGACCTAAGAAGCATGATTGCATCTCTGCCGGCAGATGTATCATTCTGACCCAACCCAACTGGCCAGGTTGGTGTTGCAGAAAGTAATCTGGTTGAAGAGAATGTCAATTAACTTGCCTGAATGGAGAAAGGCAATGAAAGAATTGGATGTGTCCAGATGTCCACCCACTCGGCTGCTGGTCTGAATGCTGGTCTTGAGACATCGGTATGTCTAGCACAGTGTGGGTAGCAGGTCATCTGAAGAGTAGAGGATTGATGTAAAGACTCCTGAATGGACCTTTGATGTAGACGCTGGAGGTCAAACAGCAACTGTAGAAGCCCCTCTTAAATATGAACCTTGTAAAATGAATCAAAAACAGACACACGAAAGCAAAAAAGCAACTGCTTTAACAGCAGCAATTCCTGAATCTCATGCTATGATATTCTTATATAGCCGTCCACAAGTACTTGCCTGTGGGCATTTATTACTAATCACTGCAATCAGAACAAAACTGTGTACCTCCAAAATAATGGCTTTACATGAGAAGGATAAAACCTAACTGACTTTTTATGTAAGCCAATGTAATTAGACTTTTTTCTAATTAATTTTGGGAAACTTCAGGTGCTTTCTTTTACACGCAAAGTAAAGAGCAACAGGTGCTTTCCAGTTGTCTCAAAAACCACTAAACAACAAACATAAAAATACAAAGTTTGGTGATGTGCGTGCCACGCATAAAGGATTTTGTTAAAAACAATTTTTTTACAATTTACAATTACTATTTCTATAATTACCTATTTTCGTTTTTTATTGACATACCCGCCCCCGTAACACGCCCCCGTAACACGCCCCTTTTACACATGATGTCCTTGAAAATTAAAAGACTGGAGTTTGGCAATTGCCCATTAAATTAGCTCAGTTAGTGAGCTATACAAAGTCCTGATAGAAAAATCTGTCCACTCTGCAGCAAACAATGCCCCTGGGCAGTTTGAGTAATTCAAAGCTTGAGGCCCTACATGAACAATACTGCAATACCCTTATACACTTGGGGACATTATTATATTTAAAAAACATTTTTTTTCAAACAGGAAGCTTTTATTTGCTCAGCAAGACACTTTATTTCTAAATAAAGAAATAGTATTAATATAGCAAATAATGGTTTTACATGTCGTCGCTGTCCAATGTATCTCTGTTTTTGTCGATTTTGAGTTTTCTACATCATTTGAACGTGCGAATGGTCCTTTACATTGTATAAACATTTCATGATGAGTGGGCCAATCGAAGTGCTCCAAAATAGCATGGAAAAAATTCTGGTTCCATTGACTTGCATTGAAAGTAAGGTCCGTTTTTGGTCTCTCCTTTAAAGTTGCAATTTTTGAGGATACTAGTTTTTCACTGGACGATATGTTTACATATGATCCAAGCTTTTCCTTGTGGAAACAGCCCAGTATTATTTGCAGTCATCATCTAATACCTGCTCTGACGACTTAGTACTTCAGTAAGCTAAATCTAGATTGTTGCTGAAGGAATTGAATAAAAATTATGCAATGTCTGGGGCATCCAGAAGAAATCTGGAGCTAAACTTTGTTCTTCTGATTCTTCAAAAAGATGTTCTTATAGGTGAAAATACATGTATTGCTAAGTTAAGCTTATATGTGCTTAAGACCTTTGCACAGTAGTGTGCATATACAGTATAACCCATCTATGAAGTAAGACAGACACATCATCAGCTCAGGCATTTAAATGTTATATCAGTATAAATAATGATCCAATCTGTACTTTAAATACATGGACATGTAAAGTTGAAGCTCTATGATCTTCTCTATGATGAGCTCTTCAATCATCCAGAGCAGAAGCTACACATGTAAGTTGGCATACTTGTACTTATTTTTGTTGGGTTCAGTTTGAGTAAAATCAGTTATGCTAGAAAGTAGAACTTGGATTATTGTCAAAAGCCAAATATGCCAAAATTGAAATAGTGGTAGGTCAGTATGATATTTGCAGATGAAGGGAACCCGCCTTTTGCACACAGTTCTATCAGACATGACTTTGATCATACAGGTACGGCAAAGATGGAATTGATGAATGACAGTGAAGGTTGATGTAACTTCTGATGATTAATTAATGAGGAAAAGCCCTTTTGTCCTTCAGACGAGGGCGAGTTGTAAAAATATTGGACCGCTGCTGTAATTTCTTACTATTCACTACGATTTGGGTTGAGAGCAAGAGAGCAAGGTATTTGTCGTACCCAAACACACTGGATCCAGGTTTTAGCACCCACAGCCTGGGAAGACTCGATAAGTGCCACTTACCATAGCTGCCTTCTTACTGCTGGAGTAATTACTAAGCAAGCACTTAGAAAACAAGCCCAGCACTTATCTGCCTGCAGCAGCGTTGTCTTAGTAAGCTGTTAAAGGTAGTCGCTTTCCCTCCCGCACTAGCACTGTGGACGCGGATGCTCGAGTAAATATTTGTAATTCATAACCTCAGCTGGGCGGTGATAGAGGGACAGGAAAGATCTTGAGCAAATGTCACGTGGGGTCTGCTCCGTCGGAGTTCTGTTTGCACAGCCAACTTTTTTCATAGGACTGCTGAGGATGTTATGGAGAAGTATAAGTGGGTGATTAGTTGGAGATTAGCCAGCTAATATAAATGAATAATTATACAATTATCCAACAATTACAAATGCCATTTAATTAGTAATTATTGGTAATTGTAATGATCAACTATTGTCAGTAATGTCAATTAATTATGATAAAGTTTGCAACTTTCATGACTTACAACAGACATACAGAAGGGTAAGTTGAGGGATATATATATATATATATATATATATATATATATATATATATATATATATATATATATATATATATATATATATATATATATATATATATAAAATTATTTATTTATTCATTTATTTTTATTTTTTCTCTACATCATTTGCACACAACAACTGACATTTACATTGTGCACAAAATTCATGATGAATGGACCAATAGAAATGCTCCAAAATAGTTGACTTACAGTAAGTAAAGTAAAGACCGATGTAGAATTATTTAAGTATTAGTATGCAATTCACAATTTTTTTTTTGTATTTAATACATCCCTCTTTTACTTTATTGATAGTGCACACTTGAGCTCAAAGCCTCTGATGTGTAGATCAAAAAGAGTGATCTGAGCAGGAGCTTCAGAGGAAAGGACAAGACTAAGAGACACTAAGATGTGACCTTTTTGTACAAAGTCCATTAAAAACATGGCCAGTGTCACAAATGTTCTCAACTTTGAATAGTGACCTAGGAAATAATGCACAATCTGAAATATTTCTTCTGCATTTTACTTCTTAAAACCTTTTCAAAACCAAAAATACTTATTTTCAAAATTCTAACATGGTTTCAGATATTTATATACAGAGAATTAATACACGAACAGATTAATAGATACACAAAGTACTTAATGGGCATCCTTACTAATATATATATTATTTTTTCGGTGAAACAGTTCTGCAAGACACTGTTGGCCTGTCCAAGATAGGCTCCTGCGCCTACTGCGATCCTATAAAGTACAAGCTTAAATGAGTGCTCCTTATTTATCACTGCAGCAGTGGAGTGCCGCTGCATAGCCAGGAGCAGGCTATCAACAACCATACAACTCCACAGACCCCCCTATCTAATATACAGCCCCAGTCCTAACTGTTTACATGTTTTCAGTCTCTCTTACTGCATGTCTGCATAGCCGCGCCTCTTAGGCATCCACAGCTGAACTAGCCGGTAGTGGGACGCCACAGTATTGTAGGACTTTACCACAGTATTTAGCAACCTTAAGTCAATGCTCTTTTATTAGAATACAGCAGAAGGGGACATCCTCCCCCACCGCTGACACAGCTGACGTACCAGGCAGGTCATCTCCAGCCTGTACTTAGTAGATAGCAAACTTATAGAAACTACCACAGAGCCCAGCACAGCATTACCCAAGTCAAATGCTGCATGAGTTAAGCTAACAATAACACAACTCATATACCTACAGCAAAGGGAACGCTTTCTAGGTGCCTCCTCAGATGGCTGCTCTGCAGGGCTCTACCTTCCTTAGCATTGCAAGCCAGTAGTAGTCACTACAATATGTGAACATGCTAAAAGAAACAGCGCCATCTGGGCAATGTTGTCTTCAGTGTCTTGATTAACGTTATAAAGGTTTACCCTTTATTTTTCACATACAAAATTGTATTAAGCCCCAGCCAGGCAACGCCCCTATAATTTTTCCTCGGGACATATGCTGAAAATGTAAAAGAAAGGACTGGTTTTGATGATATTTTATATTTATGAAGATTTCCACGTTTCTTTTGAGACAAAAAGCTTTTAAGCGCTTCCCACACAGCCGTGCCAGGAGTAATCCGCAGTTCCAGCAGGACACGTTCCCATCCCGCACTCTGCTGGATGGGCCTGCGTGCAGCCGGCCGCCGCAATTAACAGTCATATTCTAAAAAGGTTACCGCTGTCAAAAGCCCCTATTCTAATAAGCGGGTGGAGAATTCAATTCAACTCTATACTGCTCGGCGTGCGGAGAGAGGGTGATATTTCATGTGTTAATATTCCGGGCCGATGCTTCGTGGAGCAGATTCCGTTACTGCAAATGCCACCCAAAGACGGCCAGTCATTATGTACTGCCGCCCGGCCGCTGTTTAAACAGATTCAAAGGATTTTCCCTTCCCAGCTGCTAATCTGAAATTGGATCTCTCTGAACTGACGCTGGACTTTTCTCCGTCTTTTAGAGTTGTTTTATAACAGTCTTCTGTCCTCCGAGATAGCTGGTGAATTTCGATGAACGTGTGCCAATAGCTTTTATTGTTTGTACTTCTAAATAAGTATTATTTCATGTAGGTGGAGCTTTGCTTCGCCAAATGATCTGAGCTCATTGTGTGTTCAACAGTAAGTCAGGATCCCCACTACCTACAGCCAACAGGCTAAAGCGTTTTAGTAAATAGGCCTATTATGAAGTCTTTAAATCAGTCGGAGTTGCTTATTTGCTTGCAGTAACATGAAAATTATTTTTACACTTGGACTGGACCCAGTCCACCAGGGGGCCCCATGAATATGATTGCGAATAGACCTCTGAAATCATGCATCTGTAGTCACCGTCATGCCCCTGTTGGGAACTGTAGGTGGGTGCAGTTTTTAATAAAATGTCCTATATACAACCCCTCCCCCGAAATGTTCAATCAATCAATCAAACTTTATTTATATAGCACCTTTCAGACAAATAAAATTGAAACTCAATGTACTTCACAGGTGACTGAAGAAAATGTAAACTAAAAAGAAAAAATACAAATAATAATAAAATTAATCATTTAACATAAAAATAAAAGGTAAATAATTAAGATCATAACAGTTATTATATTAATAAATCCAGAGCAAACAAAATGAAAAGTGTAAAATCAAAGTGTAAAAGTATGGTTATTAAGACTAAAAGAAAGTTTCTAAAAAACACTACATAAAAGCTAGACTGAACAAATAGGTCTTTAGTTTACATTTAATGATTTCAATGTTTTGAGCTTCTCTCACATCAGTTAAATGGTTGTTCTAGCATTTTGGAGCATAGTGCCTAAAAGCAGCATCACCAAAGGTTTTTGTTTTTCTTTGTGGAACAACTAAAAGAGAAGATCTGGAGGATCTGAGGAGCCTACCTGGTTCATAAGTCGAAAGCATTTCAGTGAGGTAGTCTGGATTTTTAGTGACAAACACAAATGAAGCTACATACATGTTCTAACACTCCTGTGCACTGAATTGACGATTAATGAGTTAACCACTGCTAAAACAGCTGAACTACCACACTTGGCAAATGAGGTGAGGTCTTTTGGTAGGGATACCAGTCTTGTGATTCATTTATTTCCCACAAACTGCCACAGATATCCTCAAACACACATGACTGTGGCTACAAAATGACTACATGTATAACTGAAGAGTCCTAGTAAATAAATAAAAAAAATAAATAAAATATGCTGACGTTGACTGGTTGATTGATTGATAGGTGTCCTTTCAGCTTTAGATATTGTCGCGCCTTGCCTGTCCTCGTCTTTCTGTTTACATCCCGTCAGTTCCATGTGCCTCTGTTTACGTTTCTCTGTTTGGTCATGTGCTCCCTATCTGCTCCGCCCTAGCCCCACCTGTTTTACGTGTACCTCATTTGTCTTTAGGCTCACCAACTGTTTTTCCTTCATTTATCTGTGTGTTTGTCGTTCATTTTGTGGTTCTCTTCGTCAGTGTCTTTGCTGCCGTCTTGTCCCCGTTTTTTTCCCGTTTTTGCGTCTGTTTTATTTTGTTATTCGTTATTTGTTAGTTAATGCTTTCGGCATGTCAAATAAAAGGACTTCGCATTTGTATCTGCCTTACATTACAGGTATACATCACACCACTTTCCTTTTTTTGTCTCTCAGTGTAGAGAACCATTGGGTTTGTTAAAAGGTGCTCTATAAATGTGATTTAATATATATTTATATATATATATATATATATATATATATATATATATATATATATATATATATATATATATATATATATGTGTGTGTAGTAGCTTTACATCACTGTATTTACATAGATGATAAGGGAAAGTACCTAAAACTCACATTCCAAGAATCTTAAACACTGCTTTTTTAAAAGACGGGCCAATTTCAGAACCGCCTTGACTCATTAGTATTTATGCCTCCAAAATGTAGATACAATGACATTGAAGCAAGAGCAATGAAAATGCTGGACTATATGAATATATGTACAATCCCAGGCTGTGAAGGCTGTGTGCACTTCATTAGTTCACCCAAACAAGGCAAGCATTCTAGGGTCAAATCACAGAGTAAAAAGAGGCATATTTCACCCCGACCAAAGTCATATACCATCTATGTAGACGTCAGAGAACAATTTAAAATGCTGAATAAATGCATTTTATGGGACCGTTAACCAAAAAGGTACTTGTAGTTTTAATGGCAGACTTAGTTATCTAATTAAGCCTTATATGTAGTTGTTTATACATTTTAGGTTTTAATGCTCATATGTGTAAAAACAACCTCTTTTATTTTATGAAGTGTTACATATTGCTGTGTTATGCTCAGAGGTGGAAAGTAACGAAGTACAAGTACTTTGTTAATGTACTTAAGTACTATTTTTTGGTATCTGTACTTTACTTGAGTATTTCTGTCACTTAATACTTCTTACTTTTACTCACTACATTTCAAAAGAGAAATCTGTACTTTTAACTCACTACATTATGAAAACAGACCCGTTACTTTAGTTTCAGTGATCTTTTATCTCCTTATTTATGTAATTTTTAATCAGGAAAATCTATCTGGCAATAGCTACCATGGCAAAAGATACCCGATTTTTAAAGGAATACTTTTACTTTTGTACTTTTACTTGAGTAAAAAAGTTACTTAAGTAAGGAACTTATGTACTTCTGCCACCTCTGGTTATGCTGGTGTGTTTATGGAGGTTTATAGAGGCATTGGCGTAGGAACCAGTGTGGGGTGGGGGGTTGTTTCCCACCCAATTTCAGAAACAGGTAGATTTGTCCCACCAAAAAATTAAACCACAGAAAACAGAAAGTTTAAAAACACTTCATTTTAAAAGCAAGTTTTGGCTGTGTTTTGGCTTCACGTGCTGTGTTTGTTGTTAGCAACAGGCTCTGATTGTTATGTGGTCTTTCACTTTGTTTTGGCTTGTGTTGAGATGCCAGTTCAGAAATATTCTGCATTCAGCAGCTTCTCTGAGCCGAGCTCTCGCCTCGTTTGTCATTTTATTTCAGCATTCTGCTACCAAAGAGAATAATATATTTTTTAGTTATATGTGTATATAATCCAGACATTGTGTGTATAATTTAAAAGTTTTCTGACAGCAGTACCATGTAATGTGGAGTATCTTGTTTAGTTTGTAAAGTGATCTTTAATTGGATTCATCTAGTGATAAACACAAGTACAGATAATTGTATTTTATTTATTTATTAATGAATTTACTAATGAACCTCTCCTTGATTGGTTGGATAAATAAGTCTCAGAGTAGCTTATTCGATACAGGAACTCAAGTCTACAGAAAGGTAGTTCTCCTGGAGGAGAGTTGGAGACCACTGCCCTACAGAAAACATTTTTCTGCACATTTAATACACTGCTTATTGGCTGAAATGAACATATCGGCACATTTATATTTAATGTCCAATCTGTATTGATATTCTAATAAATAGACCACCTCCTCATACTCACCCTTGTACTGTATCTACGCCCGCGCTTTCAAATTTAGTGCCAGCAAGTTACAGCTGTGTCCTTCCAAACTAAATCTGTTTCCAAAGGACCCTACGACGTCATGTGTTCTTTCGAAGAGACACTATGGACGTTTTTACACCTAGTTAATTTCTAAGTCTGAACCAGAGTTGGGTTTTGGTTTTTGTGACACTGTATCTTTTTCATTTGATCCAGGTGGTTTCACACTGCAGTGGCTAAAGTGCCCTTAAGTTATAGATATGGGTGTTCACTGATTAATCGCTTCATTTGCTCAGTGTGCACCTGAGCACAGGTGAGTGTTTACATCTGACAAAACTAAGCAACCTAAAGAAAAAGTTTGATTAGTCTGCCCCCCAACAAGGTAGGTGAGAAATCTGTCACACCAACAATTACCCGATTTTCCCTTCAAGTTCCTTTATGCTGTGCATCACATTTGGCTAAAGGTGACATCTCAGATCATCTACCTGGATTAGAGAGGGGAAAGTCACCAGAATATAAGTAAAAACAGGAGTGTCTGAAGCTGGAGTTTAAATTAAAGTAATTAAAATATATGTAGAAAATGGGACTGTTAATAACTGGTTAAAACCTGGTAGCCCAACAAAACTCCATTCACCCATCACTGTACTCAAGCTTCAGATCTGAAATATATAAATACACAGTTGTTGCTTTCCATCTTTCCACTGTGAATAGAGAGCACAACACTATTGGTTTAAAAAGGAAGAGTAGCTGTGAAGAAGCCATTGCTGAGAAAATAAATAGAAATCAGAAAGAAAATGTACACTTGAAAAGCAAATCCTGACAACTGTGAAATGGAGGTTTTATAGACTGATGGGTCTAAATTTGTATTTGGGATTATTTGGATTTTGAGAAGCAGAAAATGTAACCAAATTGTAATGCCTGGCCCATATTACAGGAAGTTTAAATGATATGGAAAATGAGAGAGACCCCACAGGTAATGACTTTTTTGGTCCTTGGATGAAGCACCCCACACTTCCAGATTAAGCACATGAACAATAGTCCCAATCAATGATTCCAGGGTTTTATGAAAACTGCTATGTTGGTGGATTTCTCACAAACTTGTGAATATGCTAGATGGCAGCGAGGCCACTGATATGAAGGTGATGTGTACTTTCTGCACATTAAAACCAAATGGCAAAAATGTGGTGAAACCATGATTAAAAAGAAAAGGAAGCTTGAGGCATAAATGCTAGCTTTAATGGCAACAACATGTTTGGTTTTACTGTAATTCTTTTGGAAATGCTCTTTTCTAGTTGGGGAATCCTCTTTCTAAACTTATTTGGGTGAGTTTACAGATTTACAAATATGCTACAGCATAGAGATGGAAGGATCGATCGGCTATGTATCGGTATCAGCCGATTTTTATTTAAAAATATGTGATCGGTGATCGGTCGAGCCGATCGATGGTTTTAAACAAATGAGCCTATTTTTTTTTATTTCCAGCTAGTGTTTCATCCAGGAAGAGGAGCCTCAGGCCAGCTCCCTGCAATTCCTATCTGAACCACTAGGAGGAAATACATACCCTTTCATTTTCCACTAAAGCAGCGGCCTAGTGAGAAAAGTATGCGCTGATAGAAAGCATGTCCGTCTGGCGGTGTTTTACCGTATGTGACGCAGACTCATCCAGGACATTTGTAAAATTAGTAATATTAGCATGTCTCGTTGGGGAACCAAGATAAAGACATTTAACACTACTAATCTGATACACCACTGCACACAGCTGAATACAGTGAGTACCAGCAAACAGCAGAGCTAGCACGCACAGCTAGCACAACACAAATAACCCAGAACACCATACAGACCAGATCTGACCGGTACGAACAGTCCAGCAGCAACAATTCAAGATCTACATTTAATGATTACAGATTGTTGTTTAAAATAACCAGAGTCTGCGTTTAATGACTGCAGTTTTTTTGCTGTTTCATATAAGCTTGTTAAAATGGTAATACCAGTTTAGACCATGTTTCATGACTTGTATTTGCTAATAACTACACGTAGCCTTGCCGTGGCGTATACCCCGCCCTCTATTAGTATCGGCTACCATCTGATGGCGCTGAAAGGTGAACGGAATCGACCTCAAAAATGCTGATCGGTCCATCTCTACCACAGCATATTGTAAAATTTTGCAAAGGTATCTCTGGTATAGTTATAATTGCTACATATGGTTATAAGTTTGCTATAGCGCCACCCTTAGGCAGGTCAGTGCTGCATCTCTAATTAGTTAAAAAAAAAACTAAAAGACAGTCCCACTGATTGTGGGTAAAGACTACTAAACACTGACCCTTTCCTGAATTTGCATTTGAGCATCTGTTACTCCCAACAGACATTCATAAGACTTCGTAAGTTTATTTTCAGGAATCCACAAGAATTTAGATTTTAGGTTTTAAGACATTCAAGGGCTCTATAAGGTCTTTGGCATAGGCCACATCCTCGATACAGGTCTTGGAGCGTTGAGACCCTTCATATCAGGACACCAGGGGTGGAGTTCACTTAATCAAGAATTGGGCAGGCCTGAACTGGCGGTGGTAGGGAGGAAGGAGGGGGTTGTCAAAAGATAAGCACCTGGAAGCAGGTGGAGGGATTAGGCAGGTGTAGGCCAGCTATTGGTCCATAGCAATGGATGAATGAATAAAGTGGCATCTTAAAGTATCTTCAAAATAGTGGCTTTACAACAGGGACCATAAACATTTTTTACTTATAGTGTGGGTTAATGTTAACAGATTTTACTCCAAGTAGTTTTTGGAACATTTCTATTGGTCCAGTCAACATTAAACTTTCACAAGCTGCCGTGAAAATCAACAAAAAAGGAGATTCATGTTATTCTTTGTACCTTTCACCACTTTGTCCAGTTTGTCTAAAGTATTGTAACATAAAATTCCGTAACCACATCACTCACTCACGCTAAACCAGTAAAACAATACCGTACCCACAGTTAAGACATCTGTCCTCACTGATAACCAGTACAACATAAAAATATCTGCCTATCTCTAGATAACATCTCTCATCAATAAACTTCTGGGATTGCAGATCGTCTCAGATAATGCTTGCTTATCTAAAATGACTGCTTTCGTATTTACAGTCGTTTTTGTGTGGCGTGCTTGAGAAGAAAGGCACAGAGGGGCATTTAATCAGAATCTGCTGTGGATTTAGTGAAATTTTACAGGTGTCTTAGAGGGAAAAACGCATCTCGCAAAGGCTTCGAATGATTCCTCCCCATGTCCTGAATCCAGCTTTTATGTGGCATTACCACATTGCATAAATTTTCTGCCTCAAGATGGAGAAAAACCCCATCTGTTAAACGCATTCACTCCTTTAAAGCTCTCTTTGTCAACTAGCTTTTTTCTTTTGTAATGTTTAGTGTCTTTGAATGCGAGGTCACTGGATGCTGTACCAATTACCCAGTAGGTGCGGAACAATCTTTAAAATCTTTTGTCGGAACGGTACACGTGTTGAACAATAGCTCAGAAACTGAGTTGGAGGAAAAAAGAGGGGGAAATAAAAAAAGTGCACAAAATAAAACAAAGCGGGGAAGAACTGTGAGGGGATGCGGATATGGAAATTATGGAGATTGGCCTCATTTGCATACAAAGGTGGTTAAAGCACTGAATAACACGATGTTCTAAAATTACAAGGGGCCCGGTCCCTCCACAAATCTGATATATATAGTGAAGGATGACCGTGACAAAGAGAATATACTAAAATAAGGGGGTTGGTGTAAAACTGGTGTGGAGATAGGACAAACTTTGTGGCGAAGAAACTTAGTTTCTTGCGGACTCTATGAAGCTTTGACTCATATAGACTGGATATAATAGTTGTGTGCAGTCCAAGGACACTCTCCTGCTTTAAAGGAGGTTTTAGGACGCAGCAGAAACGAGTGTGCGTAGACGGTACAGCACGTACGAGAGTCCAAGGTATTAATTACGACGATGAGCTTTTTTTGTGCTTCTCCCTCGGGAAGGACGAGCCGAGACACGTCAGCCAATAAGCTGCTTCGGAAGCCCCACATCTGAGCGAAGGCTGGGTTCAGCGGAGCCGAGCTGGAGGCTTTTCCGGGGTCACTGCTCTCCCTTTCAATTAGGCCGGCTCGAGCAATAATGCATGCGGAGGGAGTCCTGAGGGAAACCTTTAGGAGTCGCGTCCCCAGATAGCGCTAATGCGGCTCTCGACACTCGCGCTCCTCCGACACTTGACTTTACGTTTTGGCCACTTTAAAATAAGTCCATTGCCCAAAGGAGGGCTTCTTTTCAAACAGAAGACCATGCAAAAGACATAGACCAGTTACTTTAATCGTAAAGACACAGTTATTTAATTGTTTTCAACCAAAGTATGAGCAAAAAAAGGAAGAAAACATAAACATCCAGTCATCAAGCACTTTATTAAGGTTTTAGACTTATTGTCCATGTTATTAGCTCCATATACTATTTAGGTGCATGTTGAAGTTCTACAAATACATGACTTAATGCCATATCACCCTGTTTTTCAATGGTCAGGACCCCCACAGGACCACCACAGAGCTGGTATTATTCTCAGGACAGCAATGATACTGACATGGTGGTGCAGTGTATGCATGTGTTGTGCTAGTGTGAGTGGATCAGACACAGCGGTGCTCTGTAGGAGTCCTGGCAAATGAAGAACAAGGTCAAAGTATGATGCACAGCAGTCTGTTATTGTAAAACTACATAGTGACCCTATATGGTAAGTGGAGCTCATGGACGATGAGTGTGGACACAAGAAGGTATAATTTAATTATAATAAAGTGCTTAGCTGTTAGAAAAGGCCTAATGATTTCTGTGAGATAAAAGGATTGTAGTAATACTTTTATGTCTTGGTTGGAAGCAATAGGATTGAAATCTTGAAACACCCAACAGAAAGTCTGTATTTTGTTCCAGGTAGCTACAGCTATGTCAGCTCTTGTACTGGTCAGGACTTCAGGAACTGAACAGAAGACCTACTGCTTCAGATTAACCATCAACATAATTAGGAGCTGACCGTGGAATCAACCAATCATGTTTTAATTTACAATGAATGAGACCAATTTCACAAGAAGAAACTTCAGTCTAGGTCTTCTGGAAGTCTAAGATGCGTCACTAACTGCGAATGAGCGATAGTCTGTCTGTCACGCAGATGTTAGTGGTAAAAAACAGGAGCTTATACTGAAGGAGCCACTGTAAAACTCCTACATGGTTAAGTATATATTAATATGTCTTGTACAAACTCCAAACACGTGTTTTTCATTTGATTAATAATATTTATGTTAATGCTACTAGAGTCTGTGGAGGCACTAGTAGAAATTAGTACCATCAAGAGTTTTGACATTTATGGCCTAAACTCAAGCCCTCGTCCAGCACTAACAGTCACGGTTCACTACTAGTAATATAGATGCACTGCGTTTTCATCCCATGCCTGAACATTTGTAACACGTTGTCGTTATTACTATTAGAGCGACTTCAACTAAACGTGATAATTAACCAATTTTGCATTAAATGTTTGATCAAAACACCAAAAAACTTCAAACCAGGGCTGACAACCGTAAGCATGTAAGCAACAGGTGGAATAAAGAAGAGGTTCCAGGCTTTGACTGGCCACTGTCTGATGTACTGACCACTGGCATTTCACTATAATAGATATACCTCATTTCACGGTCATACCGAGCCTCTGGCGGCAGCTACCCGTGGCTGGCTTTGCCCTGCGCTATCAGAGTTGTTTGTCATGCCAGTGCTGTGAAGTCTGCGTTGAAGTGTGGGCAGGTGGAGGATTAGACTCAGAGAGCACAGCGTTACGGGTGAAGCCCGAGGCTTCCTCTGCTTCCCTCTGCCAGAACGCTAAACCCACTGCCTCTCGTTCCTCATGCGACGTGCAGCCCGGTGCTGAGGGAAAGCTCCCGGGTGTGGTTAGGGCTAGGGGCTAAGTGGTGCTCTCTCTATCTATTCACACTCCCACTGACTGATGAGCACCCATCTTTACATCATTTTACATATATTCATTATTCAGAGTTGTTCACTCTCGTCCCATGTGATCTCAACTGATCTTTTTATATATAGATCATTTTTATATGCATAGCTACATAATTAGATAGATTTGTAAATGCGTTTAATATCAATTACATTCAACTACAGCTACTTTAAGGCTTGCTTGTTCTATAAGTGGCACTTATGAAATCTGTAAAGGGCCCATATTCCATATAGCCCATATCAGGAAACTATACTACTTATTACTTATTAAAATCATTGTTTCTGTGATGTCACAAGAACCACATGAAACCCACATATTAATTACATTTATTATATACACACACACAAATATAACTGATGGCAACAACTAAATGTAATAGATGTATTTCAGTATTTAATGTGTTCAGCCATTGCCTTTCAATCTTTTTTAGTAGACTTGCTCTAAGAGTTTTAAAGAAATCTGTAGAGATTCCTTTCCACACTTCCAAAGTTCAGTTAAAGTCACCATCCAAGTAAACCCAAACACATTCACCCATATTCAGTTCTAAGAATGCCAGTAGTTTCTTTGCTTCTTTAATATCTACTTCCTTGATAGCTACATATAGGTCATTAATAGGCGGGCCGCGGTCCGGGTCCAGACCCAGACGTCGTCCAGTGCGGAACCAAACCCCTAAACTATTGAGAACTACTTAATTTTGGCAGTGCTTATTTTAGGCGGCGAAGCTTTTCTTGTCTTTATGGTATACGGGCTCACAGACCAATCACATGCGTTTTAAGATCTCCTAAGGTGCTCCTCAGCCAATCAGATCTGTGCAGATTCGGGAGTGCAGTGCATACACGCGAGGTACAGAGCTAGAAGCAACAGTTGGAGAGTAAAGCGAGAAAAAAGTAGATGGCAAAAAACGACTTTATAACCAGGAATGGAGACGTATATGTTTATTCTTCCCACAGGCAGCTCCAAACAAACAGGTCAAGATGAGAGTTAACGAGAAGATGCAAACTTTATTTACTTTTCTATGAATAAACTCCTTATGATGCACTTTTTAAAAAAACATTTAGTTTTTTTAATGTAGACCTTTTTATTGTTTTATAAATAATTAATTCAGTTCAGCATTTAAAACAGTAAATATAGTTGAAATATACTAAACAGTATATGTAATTTGGTTTGTTGTCAGAATGCAACAGAAACGAGACCCGCGCAGAGTAAAAAGTCTAGAGGCTTTAATATAAGGCGTTTGGCTAAAGGCGATGTCAAAAACAGTCCAAGTCAAAACCAGAGTAACCAAACAAGTACAGAGGGACATACCGAAGATACGAGACGGTGTAACAGGCGAGTGTCCAGAAACCATAAGATCCAGCAAACAGGGCAAGGCAAAGATCAGAACAAGCAGAACAAGCAAACAGAACAAGGTCATACATGGTGTCCAATAATATAGGGCAAGGCAAAAACGGTAATGTTGAGGGAATAATAGAACGCTTCATAATGCTGCTTACAGTCAAAACTTGGCGAAGAGCAAAGAACAGGACGGAGCTTAAATACGCAGATATACAGGTGATGATAATCAATAGTCAGGTGACCCATACCAGTGGTATGTCACATGACTCTGATCGGGAGTCATGTGACTGGTAGGAGAGCTCTGGGAAATGGAGTTCGTAGTGTTGGTTTGGTCTTGGGAGCCGACAGGAGATGTGACATTTATCTTTCAGTTGCTGATGATATTAAATGCTAATAGAACTACTAGGCTACTTTAGTATACGGTATATGGCACTAAATCATAACACAAGTTACGGTCATAACAAAAACACGGTCCGGACCTTGGCCTGAGGAAGTTCCCTCTGATTGGACTTGTCGTCTCACAGTGGAAAGATGGACATCTGTGGATTGTTTCAGATCTTAAGCAAGAGCCAAGATTAATTTCTCCGCTCTCCCAAAGATGAAAGTGATGTTTATATTATGATGGGTTTTGGTGCTCTACCATGTTTTGCACAGTTGTTAGAAGCCCCTTATTTTAAAGTCCAGTTTTAGAAACTTTCACTTGTTTTCCTTTGATTTTCTCCTTCCTTATGCAAGTGGTTTGTCTATAGTTAATCCTAAAACATCTCATGAATATATCTTGTATTAAAGGGCTGATTTGTCTGGAAAAGCTGCCATAGACTTTGATGGAGTTGATGATGACAGACTGTGTAATGGCTGTGTAGAACTGAGCCAGCAGCTTAAATAAATGAACAGTAGTCTCTGACATTTGCAAAGTGCAGTATTCCTACACTGGTGCCCACTATTTTATTTATTATTTTTGTGTTGTCAGGTTCAAATCTGCACTGACTTATTTGATGGTTTTGATGTCAATAAACAGAAATATGGCAAAAATATATAGAGGATATACACTGCTGTGGAAAATAGTTGCCCCCTTACCAGTTTGTTCTGCTTTTGTCACAGTTGATGGTTTTAGATCATCATGGTGATTTCATGATTTTACCTGCCCTGTGTGAAACCTCATTTCCCCATTAATTAAAAAGCAATCAATCAGTTAACCACATTTAATTGATTGTCCTGAATCTAAACATCACTTAAATAGAACATGCAATGTGAAGAATCTAGAAGGTCTCAAAGAGTGGCAGCATATGAGGCCATATTCTAAAGAAATACAAATAAAGGTGCTAAATTAGGTCACTGAAAACTATCAGTCTGGAAAAGGTTACAAAGCTATTGCTAAGGCTCCATAAGAGCCGTTATATGCAAATGGAGAAAACTTGTCCAGATGGTCACAAAAGAACCCAGAGGAACATTTAATGAACTGCAGGTCTCGCTTCCAAAAAAGGCTTTCATAGAGGAGCTGCAAGGTACAAACCACTGCTGACCAAAAAGAACTCAAAGACTCGTCTTGCATTTACCACAAAACATCTAGATGACCACCATTACTGTGGACTAGGGTAGAACTTTTTGAAATAATTGGTTCTGTTACATCTGGCATGAAGCTAACACTGTATTCCACCATTAAAATATCATACACACAGTCAAACATGGGGGTGGCAGTGTGATGATCTGGGGCTCTTGGACGACTTATATAATTGATAGATCTATGAATTCTGCTCTCTTTCAGAAAATCCTGAAGAAGAATATTATCTGGCCAGTTTGTGACCTAAAGCTCAAGTGCAGATGAGTTATGTAGCATGACAATAATACAAAAGACACAATATTAATAGTTTGGTGATTGGGGGAGTCAAATACCTGTTGAGGCGTTGTAACAAGGCCTTAAATAGGCTGTTCATATTTGAAACCCCTTCAGTTAAGCACATTGTAATGTAAAAGACTCATCACACGTTCTCGTAAAGGTGGTTACTATTACTGCAGTTGTTACTGGCACAACCTGTTATTAGGTTCCAAGTGAGTACTTTTCACATATGGGCATATAGGTTTCTTAATCTTAATCTTTAGTAAAAGGCATGGTCATTTAAAAGCTGCATTTTGTTTGCACCCTTGTTGTCCTTATCCTATTTATTTGTTGGATGATTTGAAACATTCAAAGCAAAAATAGAAGAAACTTGTTGAGGGGCAATTACTTTTTCACAGCACTGTATGCATGAAAATCCTATCCAAGTGATGTAATCAAACTCATTATAAAATATTCTTTTCTGCTCATGATATTGACTGGAGATTCAGAATCTGCACTTAAAATAAATATGTTTTATGTTAATTTCTAACTGTAAGAAGAGGCATTCTAGAATGCGTACAGTAGGAGCTCATAAGGGTTAATCTTTTCTCAATATGGAGATATGCAGTGCTCATTGCTAGCTAGTGAGTTCAGGGTAGGGGGGTCAGGGGCGCTCAAAGTTCGGAAAGATGAAAGCTATTTCTGGGCCCATTAGGATGGAAGCCCACCCACTCTCCTGTTTACCCCATAGGGACCTTCCCCCAATACAGTGAAGCTTAAGGTCCATCGGAGTGCAGCTTGCGTTCAACTGGCTGCCTTTATTATTTGATGAGCTGGCCAAGAGAGGCGAGCTAATTGCCCGCGTTCTGCCCCTTCCAGATGTCAGCAATATTATATCTTCTTTCTGTACGAGACACCACCACCGCCCGCTCTCTTTTTGAACAGGTTTCCTCAGGAGAGGGGAATGAATGCTTCAGTCATCTTAAATTGAGCACTTTTTGCCCACCGAGGCTCACCTAAAAGGAGCTGAGATTTGCTTGGTGTTGTAAAGCGGGTGACACCTCACTTGAACTCTGCTTCATGACTGTGTTATAACTTGCAATGACAAACGTCATATGCTGTCATGAGTTACCATCTCTGGTAATTGTTACGACTTAATTGTGGCGTAATTATAGTAATTATGACCATTTATGTAACATGGCAGTTTTTCCTGTTAGAGGGAATTAGCCTTTAAGAATCCTTTCCCAGAATTTGGACATTTAAACATTTTTAAACACAATTTAATCTATACTAAAAGTGTTATTTTGGAGTGAATTTAGTATGTTTACATTGCAATTTAGGTAAATATAATATTAAATATTTATATTACTTTATGTTACGTGTCTTTAATAAATGTGTTGAATTTTTTTTTCAATGAATGCTTTTTTTCAAGCAATGTAAGTACTGGTGCTGTAGTATATATTAGTTCACACAGGCTAATTAAATAATTAAAAACATGCTGTTATATCTATATATGTGCATGTATGTACTGTAAATGTGTATGTATATAAGATTTACTTCAGTTGTTACTCTCACTGTTATTGCTATACATATAATAACTATACAGGTATTAAAAAACACTCTATATAAGTGGGTCCCTAAGTACATTTAGTTTGAGTGTTTTTTATACCCCTTACTTGCACCTGAGTTATATATGTAATTTGTATGATTTGTGGACACTACTGTTATTTTTGTTGTTATATATCATAAATATACATCTGGCTGTGCTTTTATTGAGAAAATATTTAAATATATATTATTAAATTAATAATTTATATACTTAAAAATTATATTAGCCTGAAATATTGCAAAATAAACTAAAATATCAGAATACCTTTATGAAACATAGTAAATACACACTTAAATATATTGTTAGAAATGATAAAGTTATATGTATATATAACTTGAAACACCCCACCTAACTTGTATATTGGATTGCCTACATTTAAATATATAATATAATATAATATAATATAATATAATATAATATAATATAATATAATATAATATAATATAATATATTAAGTAACAAATGATACACAGAGGCGGCACGGTGGTGTAGTGGTTAGCCCTGTTGCATCACAGCAAGATGATCTGGGTTGGATTCCCCGGCCAGGCTGTTCTGTGTGGTTGGCCATGCGACGTGGTCGTCCATCCATTTGCCCTCCATCCACTTAATATATCCCTGTTTGCTTTTTAGACCTGGTCCATGTTTGCTGGTTTAACTCAAACTGAGGTTAAAGGAAAAAAACTGATCTGATACAGTGTAACAGTGTGAAGAGAATCACACAACTATAACAGTGCATCAGGAAGATCCGAAACAAGATCCTGCAGGACTGATGCAGCACTGAGAGCCAACAGCAATGTGGCTAGTTCATTAACCTTAGAGTATAAGAAACATGCACACAATGGACGGTTGGCCAAATGGAAGACAACAGGAAGAGGGTCAGTAAACAATATGCAAATAGACGATGCCAATGGGAAGGATGTTAAGTTTTATACAAAGATTAACTAAATTGGCACTGTCAATGTAAATTCTACAAAAAGTTATTAATATAATTAAATGTAACTTAAATATCATATTTTAATAAGTTAATATTACTTATAACTTATGAGTAAATTAGTTATATCCCTGATCATTTGATTTCATGAAGCCTTTTGATGTTAAAGTAAAAAGAGTCATTTTGAGTGTATGTAAATTGTATATCAGTAATGTTTAATGTTTAATACATCCATTCTAAACTGTAACAGCTCATGTTGCAATAATATTAACTTTAAATATATTATATTTACATTTTTAAAGCAGCCAAAATGTAATCAGAAATGCTTTAATCATTGCTTTAAATGTTTCTAAATAATACACGAGTTGATGGCATTTAAATAAATGTTTAATGGAAGCTTAAGTATGCTAAGAAACACATTTAGTATATTTCCTTACAGCCTTCTAAGTAATATTAATGAGTATGAGATTTAAAATGCTTTAGTTTTCTCTGTATACATAAGTATGCTTCTTTACCACAAGGGTCATGGCATCTGATTATGACGTGGTTATGTCAACGTCATGTAGGAGAGTAATGTGTTTCTGAAATATAATGTGCTGCATACTAGAGAGCAAGTGCTAGAAGTTTAGAAGTTTTTCTCAAATGGTCTAATGTGGTGGGCCGATTAGACGAGATCAGTGGCACTGCTGCGCATCTGAAGAATAAATCCATTTATATCGAAGGACATCTTACATTTGCTTTTTAAGTGCAAATCCAGTTACGAATGCAAATCCAGTTACAAGTTCTAATGCAATATTTACTGTACGCATATCTAATTACCTGTACAAGAGGAAAGCAGCATGATAATATGCATAACACTTCTCTGTGATTAAACCCTCAGCAGCAGAGAGTTTGTACAGTTGTTTTGCTATACGTTCATTTTACATTACATATTAAACATAACACAGTTACATAGTTAACTATACAGCTAATAACATACAGCTAATCTTACACTACTTACACTATGGGCAGGTTCGAGCCTGCAATTCTAATAGTTTTTTTTTTATATCCATAAATGAGAATAATGCAGTTTTCAGTTCAAATATTTACGCTTTACACACAAGTGGAAATCTATTGAAGTGTATAATTCACTTTTCAGACTTTCTCTTGTTTAAGATATAAAATATTTTTTTAGATATAAAATTAGACCATTCTTTTGTTAGGACTAGTGATACATGTATTTTCTGAGGGTTATCAAGGTTTGCATTATGTGGATAGTCTTCATAGGTGTCCGCCAACATACCTGCATGTACAAAACATGGACACTAGGGTGCAATGTCCAAACCAGAATGCATAGAATAATTACTAAAACTGTTTTGTAGTAATTTAAAAATGGGTTGTGTAGCTATGTATTGTATAGCATCTCTTCTGCCAGCCAATTCACAAACTGTTCCATTCACATTTTGAGTTATGTGGAATATTGTTTCCATTGTTAACCAGGCAGTGTTTGCCTCACAGCTCAGTACTGTTAAAAAATGTAAGAAACACAAGAAAAACAAAAAATCACATGTCCATAAGTATTCACAGCCTATGCTCAATACATTGTTGAAGCATTGTTTTGGCAGCAATTAAAGCCTCAAAGTCTTTTTGAGTATAAAGCTACAAGCCTGGCAAGCCTATTTTTGGGCAGTTCCTCCCATTCTTCTTTGCAGAACCTCTCAAGCTCCATCAGGTTGGATGGGAGCGTCGGTGCTCAACCATTTTCAGATCTCTCCAGAGATGTTCAATCGGGTTCAAGTACATTCACAGAGTTGTCCTGTATCCACTTTGTTATCTTGGCTGTGTGCTTTGGGTCGTTGTCATATTAGAAGATGAACCTTCGCCCCGGTCTGAGGTCCAGAGCGCTCTGGAGCAGGTTTTCTTTAATGATGTCTCTGTACATCTCTGCTACATACTCTGCTGCATTCATCTTTCCCTCGACCCTGACTAGTCTCCCAGTTTCTGCTGCCGAAAAGCAGCCAAACAGCATGATGCTGCCACCACCATGCTTCACTGTAGGGATGGTATTGGCTAAGTGATAAGCGATGCATGATTTCCTCCAGACATGACGTTTGACATTCAAGCCAAAGAGTTCAATCTTTGTTTCATCGGACCAGAGAATTTTGTTTGTCATGGTCTGAGAGTCCTTCAGGTGCCTTTTTGCAAACTCCAAGCGGGCAGTTTTGTGCTTCCATCTGTCCACTCTACCATACAGGCCTGATTGGTAGATTGCAGCAGAATTGTTTGTACTTCTGAAAGATTCTTCTCTCTCCACAGAGCAGTGCTGAAGCTCTGTCAGAGGGACCACCGGGTTCTTGGTCACCTCCTTGACTAAGTCCCTTCTACCCTGTTCACTCAGATTGGCCGGGCGGCCAGCTCTAGAAAGAGTCCTGGTGGTTCCAAACTTCTTCTATTTACTGATGATGAAGACCACTGTGCTCATTGGAACCTTCAATGCTGCAGAAATGTTTCTGGACCCTTCCCCAGATCTGTGCCCCCCATACAATCCTGTCTCAGAGGTCTACAGACAATTCCTTGGACTTCATGGCTTGGTTTGTTCTCTGACATGTACAGTCAATGAGGGGACCGTATATAGACAGGCGTGTTACTTTACAAATCATGTCCAATCAACTGGACTTACTTATTGTTTGTTTTTTTTTGTTTTTTGTTTTTTTTACATACTTTGTAATTACGGTGTATTGTGTGTACAATTTGCGGAAAAATTAATTTTATCCATTTTAAAATAAGCACTAAGTGAAGCACTGCGAACACTTTTCGGATGCACTATATCAACTATTATTTATAAATAAATACAAATTTATTTTTAAGGCAACCTGGATGCCAGGGGCACAATGCCCCATTAGAATGTTGCTGTGACACACTATTATTGTCCTGGATTGCTGAGATGAACTACAGGACATGCCATGCAAATTCACTACAGAATCTACATTGCCCATAATGCACCAGGGTCTTTTCACTTTCGGACAGAGACAATTTATTTGGGTTTTTTTTGCAGGACATACGTAAATATTATACATAAAAGAAAGCCATGTGGCACACAAGCTAATGATAACCTTCCAAATACTTATTGGCCACTAAAACAAATACATTAACCAAACGAGTAAATGCATCACTTATGTTATGAAAGGTTTTATTTATGCTAGCAGGTAAACAGAGCACTGACATTACATGCTTGCAGAATGAGCATCGTGTTGTATATCAGTAAAATGCTCATAGTGCAAACTGTGTAACAAGAATGAACTGATGATGCAAAAACAAAATCATACTTGTCGTTTAGGTCACAAGGGGAGATGTTACACGTGCATGTGTGTGACAGTTATATTAGAGTTAATGGGTAGCAGTTAAGCAAATTGAAGGATGTTATTCTCATGTAGTGAGAGAGCAGCCAGGGCATGGAGCAGAAGGGATGAGGAGTAAAAGAGGGAAAACAAAATGCAGAAAAAGGGAAAAAAGCATCAGAACAGGAAGGAATAAAACAAAGATACAGGACCAAAGCAAATAAGACTGTCTCAGTATGCACATCGATGCTCTGGCACTAGAAAGAGAGCTTTCCTTCAGATTCAGATTGCAGATGTTTTTTATTTGTTCATGAAAGTGTACATAAACAAAATCAATGTAATCATTAAATATGTCTGTTAATCATCCATGGTGGGGTTTAACGTTCACTTTAGTGTTAAATCACTTAGCCTATTTAGTGTTTAACCATCTTTTTTTAGTTGATGCTCAAGTGTGCCAGCAAGACTGACTAGTAAGCAGAGTGCTATGGCTGTGCCCCCCTTAATTCTGTACACCGTGTAGTCTAGAAAAGCCTTTTAAGTTTAAAGCCAAAAAACTGTGTTGCAGTGTGCAGATTCACACAACACACTTATTTATACTTCTGCAAAAATAGATATTAATGTATCTCAGTCAAGATGCAGTACTTATTTATGGGATGCAGAGGCTCAAACCACAATTCTAACGGGTTCTCCAGCAGTGTTGGGGGGAAATGACACATCAAACATAACTCAGCTTGAACCAGAATCACATGAAATCTAGGGTCCAGTTCACACCTTGCATCTACATGTGTTTGTAATGATTGTATCATGCTCAGATTTCATTTGACTGCATGAAAAGTCAAGATGCATACTAATCAGATCATGCAGATCAAAGACAAATCTTGACCACTTTCAAAACAAGTGATAATGGAAAGCTTTTTCACATCCTTATGCAATTACATAAGCAGCAAGGAAACGCAAGACTGAGGATACTTGAGCTTGGAGCATCCTGAACCATTGCACTCTGATGGGCTAATGAAAGCGCCTAAGCCAAGCTTGTCGACTCGTATAGTAACGGGAAGAAAGTTAAATGGAAACGATGCATGTGTTTGCAGCATTTTGTGCAGTTCAGTTCCAGTAGGATCTCATTTGGTACCACAGGGGAAGCTTTTTCTTATGAAGCTTATCCAAAAACAAACCAGACATGAAAACATATGTTTGTACAAGGTGGAACAGACTCTAGAGCAACTCATGAAACAACTGACAGAAGAATCGCAATGTAGGAAACATTTACAGTTCAGTATGTTACAAAACATATGACTTTCCTCTGTTTTCTGCAAATTGTGGCTTGGACACTGCCCCTTAGAGTACAGACTCGCGTATTGTCCTGGTATGTTGGCAGACAATACAAGTGGATGATGCCTGCACATGTTCCCAGGTCCACAAATGCACGCCATGGCCTCTGTGAGCCTCTGCAGCCTATACTTACCTATGAACCCTGTTTCAGCATACATCAATATAAATCAGCCTTTAATACAGCACGTCATGCAATGCCAACAGACCTCTGTAAGTGGTCAAACGTATATAGCAGAGGTCACTAAAGATGGATCGCCATCCTGGTCCGGACCCAGGATGGGTCTATTTAATTTAGACAGTGTTTATTTTAAGTGGCAGAACGTTTTTTGGCTTTATGGTATATGGGCTTTACGGCGCAGTAAACTCACAGCCCAATCGCGTGCATAGTAAAATCACCAAACGCGCACTTCAGCCAATCAGATCTGTGAAGATCTCATATCTGTTTGAGAACACAAATTCAGCCGAGGTTTAAAGTCCTGGCTGGACAACCAGGAGCTCACTTTTCTTACTGAACAAGTGAAAGTATGGAGGAATACAAGAGTGAGATAAAAAAGGGAAATAAAATGTTTTCACATCTTAACAGTTTATTATAAATAAACACTTTATGATGCACTTTTTTTCCAAAGCATTTTAAATGTAACCCTTGTTTTTACTTAATGTGATAAAAAAGCGTTTATTAAGTTCAGCATTTCAGTTCAGCATTTAAACAGTAAGTATACTGAACGGTAAGTGTGATGTGTTGGTGTTTCAGTTGCTGATGGTATAAGATGCTAATATCAGGCTACTTTAGTATACAAGATACGCCACTGAATCATAACACACGTTAGAATTAGTCTGGACCTTGGCCTGAGGAAATCTCCTCTAGGTGGACCTTACTGGACCTTAATTAAATACCCCTGCTATATAGCATTCTCATTAGAGAGCACCCATTTTGGAATGTCTTCTTCTTTCACCAGTGGGACGCCATCAACGAAATGGATGAGTACTTCAGCCCCATCCATACCTACCAAGTGTGCAACGTCATGAGCCCCAACCAGAACAACTGGCTGCGGACGAACTGGATCCAGCGCAATGGCGCCCACCGAATTTACATCGAGATCAAGTTCACACTGAGAGACTGCAACAGCATGCCCGGAGTGCTGGGCACGTGCAAGGAAACGTTCAACCTCTACTATTACGAAATGGACCGTGACATGGGCGCCACCATGTGGGAGAGCCAGTTCTCCAAGATTGATACGATTGCAGCCGACGAGAGCTTCACCAACGTGGACCTGGGGGTGAGGAGACTCAAGCTCAACACTGAGGTGCGGGGCGTGGGTCCGCTCTCCAAACGAGGCTTCTACTTGGCCTTCCAGGACATCGGAGCCTGCATTGCCATTGTTTCCGTGCGTGTTTATTACAAGAAGTGCACGGGCATGGGACGGAACTTGGCCGTGTTCACGGACGTAGTCACAGGGGCTGACTCGTCGTCGCTGGTGGAGGTCAGGGGGCAGTGTGTGGACCATGCTGAGGAGAGAGACACACCCAAGATGTACTGCAGCGCTGAGGGGGAATGGCTCGTTCCAATTGGACGATGCGTGTGCAGCGCGGGCTTTGAAGAACACCGGGAGTCTTGCATTGGTAAGTAGCATCGTTTGGGATATGGTTTTGTATTTTGAGCATATTAATATTCTTCTGTAAACCCAGACAGGCGGCTGTTCTGGACATTTTTAGGGAACTCAATGGGTTAAAGCTACCTGGGCTATGTGTTTGTCAGCAAGGTAGCTATGCCAAAGTAGCTAGCTGAAAGATTTGCTATTAAAACCTTGGCTTGTTAATCATGATAAAAAACGAGAGAGCCAAGCTCAAAATTAGAGGGCTATAGTAAAATTGAAGTTAAACGTATGATGTATATACACTACTGTGCAAAAGTCTTAGGCACCTAAGCTGATTGTTTAAAATCCTTTATCTTAGAAATCAGTATATTTCCACAAATAAGAACATCAGATATCATTAGAAATTATGTAAACAATCATAAATAAAATACAAAGCATAATAAATATCTTATAACAGAAGAAGTAGATTGTATCTTGAGCTCCAGTTTGAAGAACAAAGTGTAGTTCCAGATTTCTCCTGGATGCTCCAGACATTGTATGAATGTATTCAGTTCCTTCAGCAGCAATCTTGAAGTACTGAGTAACACAGGTATTAGATTAGAACTGGAAATAATACTGGGTAATGTTCACACAAAAAAGGTTAAATAAACACACTGGCATGTAAAACCACTTCTGAAATAATACAATTTAAATATACAAAAAAATGTTGTGATGAGCAAATAAAAGCTTCCTGTCTAGAAAAAAAAAAAAACTTTTTTACATTTTAAAATGTCCCCAAGTACCTCAAATATTCGCACAATACTGTACAATAAATCAGCCTCCTCAAAGATGGCAATATTTCTTATATCTGCATATACAAACCATAACACAAGTGCATTAATAGTGGAATTTGACTATAAAGCTAAAAGTCATACTAGCTAGCTACAGTTTATGTTAATACAGCACCATATACCTAAGCACTGTGCTAGAACAGTAAGTGCTATGCTAACATTAATGGTATAAACCCAAAGCCCTAAAACCCATATCTGGATCTGACTTTGCAAGTTTCAAATAGATGCATTGCTTTGAGTTGAAACACTGCTAGATAAAACAGCATATATGAGCATAACTGGTCACCAGCAAAGCCGCCATCTGCTGAATTTTGGATACTATATGGTTTATAGCTAAACCAGCACTAGACTAGGATAAATCAGCTTGGACAGGAGTTAATGATGGCCTAATCTGTTTTCATCAGCAAGGAAACTGCAATGCTGTGCAGGAACCAACATAAAAATCAGTTAATCAGTCATTTAGCATTTATTTGTATTGCGCTTTTTACAACCAGGGTTGTCTTAAGGCAGTTTTACAGAAATGCAGTTTATAAAAAAAGAGAAAAAAAGAAGGATAGAAAGAATAAAAGTCAATGTATAAACATACATTTTTAAAAACTTAGCATTTTCAGCAATATAAAATATGTTTATTGAGGTTTTCATCTGTGTCTGATCAAAAACAGGTGTGTGTGAAATACAAATGCTATTTAGGACAAGACATCACCAGTGTGTGCATGTTTAAATGCAAGTACATGTGAGTGACTGGAAAAAAGCGTTAATGTTGCTTTATATTTCAATTTATTGAGATATTTTCTATTTTTTCCAACCTTTTCCCCTTTATTCAACATATAAATCAGCATATCTCTCTGATAGTTGGAGCACAAAGATAATATCTTCTTTGGTTCTGGATCAAAAGTGAGTCAAAGTGATAAAGCTGGTCAAATTTGTGCCTTTATCTTATTTAATATGTGTCTATTTACCATTCTGCTGCTTTGTTGCTGATGGACTGACCTCATTTGGCCACCTCTGCATGTCTTAGGCGTTTGGATGTTATGGTAATCAGATACAATTATTCAGACCCATCGGGTAATTAAACATTAAGCAGCTAAAAGCAGCCGCTCACAGATGAGTTATGGAACAGTAGCTCTAGCAAAATATCCACCGCGCCCGTTTTCCTTCTGTGCAATCCAGGCTCTAGGTTTGACTTGTTTTGACAGCTCATTGGTGAAGCACTTCCCCAATTCTGAATTATGCAGCATAGCTGGGAAAGTCTTGGTGCCCATACGGTTGGCAAGTTCTCTATTAGCATTTTGTTTAAGGACTTTTTCATGTTTTCGTTGCCCCTCCCAACTGTATGACCTAGAAGATGTATGATATGTTAGATAGTGATATACTTTAGAAGTGAGACCTTTTTCTAGTCTTGTAAAGCTGTATGTATTTTTTCATATTCTATATTCCTTCCTTACTTCAAGTGTGGTTTTAAAGATAGTTAACCCTTTAACGCCAAGTGAATCGTGTTTGATACACATGTTTTAAGACCTGTATATCATCACTGTTATATTTTTTTTCCTAAAAAACCTGGTGTTCACCTGAACTTTGCTCAAACCCACAGCTAAAAACAGTGGTAGACATCTTGAAGCCTGGATCTCATTAATATAATTTTTAATAGATAACAGCAGCTGGGAAACATTATAAGTCTTCTTCTTTTTTAATTCAGAGATCTAATTATTTCTGGATTAAAAAATAATTCAAAAATAATTTAAAAATCCGTGTCTACAATAATTCATATTTCATTCATTATTGTATTGATATTTTTCTACTATTGTAGTAACAGTCTTATTTGGTTTGGTTGAAAGAAGGGTTCAACTCTTGACACAGCAAAAATAAAAATAACTATTCAGTTTTTTCCCAGGAATTTAGATAGATACACACTTTGCATATGAAGTCTTCCATATATCATATATACCATATATATTTTATCAATAAAAACATGTACTCTTCTCACAAGAAAAACCCTGCATCCTGTACTAGAACCCAACAATAAACCTATTATACCCTCATCTAGAACCTGACTTTCAGCTTTTATTTTTTATTATTTTACTTGTAAAACTGCAAAGTTTGCATTGTTTTAAAGAGCTGGCCGAAGTGGGCTTTGTCTTCCTTGAATCTCATTGGCCACCCCAGATGCTGCCCCAGAATTTCAGTCACGTGATTGGTTTTCAACTCACTGTGAGGCAGGTGTTTGCACATTTTTACTATTTTACTATCAGCAGCCACCCCTGCAGCATTACCCCACCCCCCAGACATTTTATTTGGGATCACATCTCTTCTGTTCCCCTCTTTCCTTTAAGGAGAGAAAGAAAGTGAAGAACAACTCCCCCTGACCGCACCCCATGTTCACACTGTTGGAAACCCCCTGCCAACCCTTTGATACCTGAGTAAAATTTGAATGTTTGGGATAAAACTGAATATAATAAGAGGAACGATGCGAGAAGCAGAGCTGCTGCCGCAGGAACTTGAGGAAAAGAGGAGCCGCTGAGCTATGGCGCTAATCCAGAGGACCAGAGGAGAACCAGGCTGAAAGGAAAGAGGGGCTACTTATTATAGTGGCACTTATCTTCATCTGTGGTTTGCAGATGGTACACTTTGCTTTGCAAGATACGAGCTAATAATAAACAAAGCCATTTATTTTTACCTGCCTCGTTATACAGGGACTAACAAACCAACAGTTAACACACTGGGAATACCAACATAACACAAATGAGTACAATTAGAGCAAAAGTAACTGAATACATTTAATTACATTTTTAACATATCAGTTTATATATAACAAGTCGCTGATGGCCTTGTTTCTTCATTTGCTGACTTTCCTGGAAAATAAAATACAATGTGGCCCATACAAATGTTAAATATAAAATTATAAATAAAAATGCAAGAAGTGTCATATTTGAATTAATTCCTTATGGAGGATGTGAGAACAAAATTAAAATAAAAAAATGGACCAGAGCTAATTTGTCTAAGGTATTCCATTTGTACAGTACTTTTTAGCTTTAGGCACAGTGTTATATTTAATATATATTTTTTCAAACAGTTTTCTCAACAAAACACTTTATTTCTTAAATAGTATTAATACAGTAAGTGGTGGTTTTAAATGTCAGTGTGTTTATTTAACCCTTTCCAAGCTTCTTCTTGTGGAAACAACCCAGTACTGAACTGAACTGATACAATTATGCAATGTCTGGGGTGTCCAGGAGAAATCTGGAACTACACTTTGTTTTTCAAACTAGAGCTCAAGATATGATCTACTTCTTTCACAATAACTGTATTGTGATATTGTGTGATATTGATGCTACTTTGTATTGTATTTCTGATTATTTGCATCTGTTCTAATGGAATCTGGTGTTCTTACTGGTGATAGCACACTTAATAAAGGCCTTTAAACAATTAGCTCAGGTACTGTACTGTACATGACTGTTAAGAAAATAAAACTGAAAATGTAGCTTGTGCAAAAATGTTGACACTTGTATTTGCATATGCAAAAAATGAAAGTTGTGCACTAAAATGTGCAGAAAAAAATCATATTGTGTGCTCACTGCAGAGGATTTGTTTCCTTAGCTTCAGTTATTTACTTATTTACTTATATTTAAATGAAACTAATAGTTTAATCGAGGGCCAGTCCGGTGTACTCTTATTATTGCTCAAATACTAGTTTAAGGATAATCATCATAACCATTAGCTATTAAGAGGTCAATGATAATGCAGTGCCGTTGCTTCTAATAGGGATTGTAATTCAATAATTGGTGTGAGTCCGCTAGAGCTGGAGTCCTTCTCCTCTGCTCAGTGCCACGATGTGGGTCGGGAGCGAATTGTTAAAGGTTAAGTGTCAGAGCCGGTGGAGCCAGGCCGTCCTGCTTGAACTGGGTCGCTGTGCTAATTTGTCCAGTCACCATGCTGGCTCCCAGTCACGCACATCTCCGAGTCGAGACAGAGCCTGCCACGGCTGACACACACACACACGCACTGGAGCTTCACATACACTGAGGGTCTGCCAACCCCCTTCAACTAGCCTGAAGCGCTGTGGCCCACTGTGGAGGGGCTTGCGTGTTAGCGCTGTATAAAACGTCTCAAAGCTTTTTTCTGTTTCTTCGAGCGAGGTTCTGACCGACAGGCTCCTGTGCACTTTTTTAAGTGCCGATCAAAACACGGCGATGGCTTCACATGTCAGGCCTGTCAACTCTGCTTTGGGTCGGCCCGTCCGTGCCGTGGCTCCAGGCCTTCCCAGGCCAAAGGGGGGGACATGGAAGGGAAATATCCATTTCAAAGGGGACGAGACAGTACATGTTCATCGGGGTGGCAGGGAGCCTTGTCAAATTCACTTGGCTTGGCGACTTGATTTAACCCACTTACATTCAACACACAGCCTCCTCCCTCATGCTAGAGAGCAGCTGTGGGCTAACTTATTCATGAAGGGTAGTAAACAGGGACTCGTCCAATAGGATCAAGCCTGGCAAGCCGTGATGGTGATAGTCCGGCTCCGTTAACCAATTTAAATAGTAATAAAAATGGGGATAAAAACAAATGGCATGTAAATGTCCAAAGTCAACACACAGAACAACCTTTTTATTTAATATTAAATAAACTAATAAAAATTTGAATCCATAAAATAAAACTTTAATTTTTATTTTTAAGTCGAAAAACAAGTACCTCCAAAACACTAACTTTTCAGGAGAGGCCAAAAACCAATGTAAGTGAATGTAAAGAGGTTTGATTCAAAGTGATTTGGGAGCATTTCTATTTGTCAGTTTATTATGATACGTTCACATGATATGAAGAGTGGCTATTGTGTTCAAATACTATAGAAAAATGATTTTTAAAAATGGAAATACTGAACAATATTAAACTCCAGTTCCTTTGATATTTCCCTTTCACATGCAAGTGGATTATCATAAATCTCCTCAGAAATATTTTATATTTGTATACTATTAGCATTATCATTACTCTAAACCAAATGTTGACCTATATCTGAGTATGTCTTCTCATTTATTTGAAATTAGAATATATTTTACAGCTTTCTGGGATTTTTTTTTTGTGTGGACATAACAGGGACTATTTGTTCAAAAGCCTTATTAAAGTGTTGTTCTAATCTTGTTTCGACCCAATTTGTCAAAGGCTATAAAATAGTAAGATGTATAAGCTGTGTTCAAACAGAGCTGCTTCTTGGCTTTCCCAGATTGTCTGGATTAGTTGCATCTTTAAAGGGGTGTCTTAGTGACTGCTGAGTGGTTGAAAAGAAACATTTTCATAAAGATGCTTATCATTGTAATTTTCAGGTGTGTCAGATATATTCCGTTGTCTGCTTATTGAGTCGGCCCAGGTGTAATGCTTTCCTATGATTTCCTAATCTTCTGGATTGACTGTTAGAGGAGAGCGGTGCACCATACCACACAGGTGGGGTTGGTAGAGGGGCTATAAAAAAGGCTGGAACAAACAATTCAAATCATGCAACGTTGTTTGAATCAGATGAGCTTTTCAATGATTATATCAATCAACCTTTATTTTATCTTGGAAATACATTGAGGGGTGACCTTCATTTGCAATGCAGCCTAGCATTTACACTTTAAGGGATTGAAAACAAAACGAACAAAAATAATAATAATAAATTAAATTGTCAAATAAACATTTAATATAGATAAATAAAATATAAGTGTAAAAAAAATATTTTTTTATTTAATAAAAGAATATAAAATAAACATAAAATACATAAAAATAAACAAATAAGATAATAACAATTTAAATACTAATAAAAATAAACTCATTTAAAACAATCACGATAGAAAAAAATCAAATAAAAGAATTTAAAACAAACATAAAATACATAAAAAACAAATAAGATAAAAATTAAAAACCTAATTGAAAGATAAACTCATTTAAAACAATCACAGGCTTTCTGATGGTAAATAGAAACTAAAAATTTAAAATAGTTCAGTGATCCCATCGAGCTTCAGAGTTTCCTGTAGAGAATTCCAGCTCGCTGGAGCACTGTAGCTAAAAACAGATTTTGCCAGTTCACTAAAAACTCTTGGTACCTGACAGGTGATCCAGCCACTAGAGCGAGTTTAATAATTATTGTTATTTATTGAAATTAGAGAAGAGATATAAGCTAGCAAATGAACAGAGAATGTTTTATAGATACAAATAAGCCAATGTTATTCTCTTCGTGCAGCTAGTAAGGACCAACCAACTCTATCATATAGTCTGCAGTGGTGAGTACTGTAGGGGTCACCAGTTATAAATCTCAGAGCATATTTCTAGTATACATATATTTAAAATATATGTATACTAGAAATAAACAGACCAGTAAAAAGATAGTGTCAAATTTAAATATTGTGTTTTCACTATTACACAAAGGACACAAATAAATTACAAAACACCTCAAAACAACAAACGCAAGGACTCTGCAGAACTGGAGTACTGTAAAGAAGAGCCTTAACATTGTCACAAGCATCTTGACAGTCTGAATTCCAATCAAATGACTTTGATTGACTTAGCAAAAGAGGTAAGTTGTGTAACCACAGTGGAGACATTTTTACCAAAGCTTCTGTAATAGCCAGCAATAGCCATGCCTTTTCTTGCTAGTACAGACTTCTAGAAGGCAGCAAAGATATTATGTATGAATACAAATATGCAAATACACGAAACTCAAATAACTCTTATAATAAAAAAATGTGGATTTTTATAGCAGAAAAACTTAACTGTGCAACTTTGGTCTTTAGGGTGAAGGTGGATAAATTTCTGTATGGTTTCTCTCAATATTCATCTATATTACTATGTCAATACAAAAACATGACTGAAGGCACATTTGACTGGACCCTATATAACCTGAATATATCGTTGCTGTCCAAAGAGAATTCTCAATTTGTCGATTTGTGTTTTTCTCCATCATTTAAACACGACAGCTGCTCTTTATATCCTTTGAACATTTCATGAAGAACAGAGCAATAGGCATGCTTCGAAATAGCTAGGAAAAAATTCTCTTACGTTTCCATTGGTTCCATTGACTTAACTTTACAGCAGACACCAAAAACTGTCTTTGCTTTCAATGTATCATTTTGGAGCTACTTTGGACATTATCCATGTTACATTATCCTTTGGATTATCCATGTTAGATTTTAACCCATGTTAGATTGCGACCCACCTATTTTTCAGTCATGTGATAAAGTGTCGTAGAACTAGTATTTGTTTAGTATTGTTTACTAGTATTGTTTGTTGAAACAACAGATTTAGTAAAACTGAACCGTGTTTCAGTAGACAGAGTTGATTTCCCTGGAAGTCCTGTCAACTCTTCTTTTTAGAGAGCAGACCAAACAGTTCAGTCATCAGCGAAACATCAATGGATCTCTTGTGAGCTGTGAGGAGTCTGTTCAAGGCCTCTTAGCACTGTCTGCGGCTTCTCGCTTTCAGCACTCATCATTCACCTGCGCAGCTCTCTGTCTCTGAAGCTTAACCTGACAAGATGTGAACTCATCCTTACCTGCCATCTTCACAAACTATTTTTAAAGATGCATTGTTATGGTAGCCGATATCTGATATTTTTTAAATCCAATATTGGTCAGTAGGCGGGTTATAAACATATAAACATATAATAACATAAGTTGAAAGTATAGAAGCTGGGACTAAATATACCTGAATTAGCATTGCAAACATATGTTTATTATATGAGGGTTACCAAAGCATTAAAAGGTAGCTATTTTAGCCCAGAATTGTATAAATATCTGTTACAATAAATGTGTAATCAAATATCAGAATTAAATCTTACCTAATAAGTGTATTTTGACCAGTAAGAACACCAGATATCATTAGATATCACGTGTCTAGTGATTTGTGCATTCCTATGTGTGTACTAAATCATATATTTATACTTCTGTAAATTCATGCAATCACACATTTGTTTAACATGTAATACCTTTTTACACATGGATGTACCCACCAGAGGGCTGTACCTTGGTATTTGTTTGTGGTGTAGTTTTCGGCAGCTAAGCTCATTGTTTAAAAGCTTTTATCCTAGTAATAAATATCTTATTATGAAGGAAGTAGATAATATCTTGAGCTCCAGTTCAAATTTTCAGGTACGTGTTTCATGGTTCATGTATAAAGGGTTCAACTCGGAAATGTTGGTGGTTTCCTCACATCAACTGCTTGCTTCGTGTCCTTTCACAACATTTTTCCATCCCAAAACACAAACTTAATTATTCTGTAACCATTCTTTTGTAGGAGGATTTGCGTGCTTTAGGACATTGTCTTGCTGGGAGAGTTCAGAGACAGATGTTTTTACATTTTCCCTTAGAATTTGCTGGATAAAATTCAGAATTCATTATTAAATTAGTAATGGCAAACTTCCTGAGCCAGATGCTGCAAAATAGGCCCAAACCTTGATACTACCATCGGCTAATCTGAGACACCATGTCTCAGAGGTGTGATGATATTCTTTATGCTCAGATGCAGTGTTTTCCTTCCTCCATGCATAACTCTTCTTATTTAAACCAAGAAGGCTTGTCTTATCTAGCTTGTACATTTCATCCATAGCAAAATGCAGGTAATTTATCTTGTTTTCTTTGGAGAGCAGCAACGTTCTCCTTGCAGCACTGCCATGCACACCATTGTTCAGTCTTCTCTTGATGGTGGGATCATTTCGATTTGGGAAGTTGACATTAGTCACTGTGAGAGAGGCCTATAGTCGCTTAAAAATACCCTCTCTTCCATTGTGTCCTCTTGTAGTCTTCTTGGAGTGATCTTTGTTGGTGGACCACTTCTGGAGAGGATATCAATGTTCTTGATTGCGTACACCACCTGTCTGATTACGAATTAGTCAAGGCCAAACTCTTTTGACGTTCTTCTGTGACAATTTCCAGTCTTATGTGCATCCCCCACTTACAGATATTCAATGTTATAATAATTTCTTCAATAAATAATGAATCTCTTTTGTTTAATTGGGTTCTCTTTATCTACTTTTAGGACTTGTATGAAAATCGAGTTTTAAATGAGTTTTAGGTCATATTCATGCATAAATATAGAAAGTTCTAATGGGTTAACAAACTTTCAGGCAGCACCGTTAGCCCGCACAAACACTTTACAGGGAAATCAGGGGCGAAAAAAATAAGGTACATGAAAAATGTGGAACATTGGCTCTTTAAATAGCTAAAGTATGCTTTGGGTTATTAATTCCTCACTGACAGCCACTCAGACAATGAGTTTTCTGGCACACGGAAGGCATGGACCGCTTTTGCATGATGCAGGGCTTAAGGGTCAGTACACCTGTTTGTTTCCAAATGATTTGAAACCAGTCCAGACGCTTTTTACCAGCAGGCTTACGCGCCTATAGTATATCAACAGCAGCAAATTGGACAGAAATAGGCTAACGTCTAACGATGAACCTCATCAAACATTTCACTCAATTCCCACGCCTCTTTTCCTGTCGGAACATGAAGTCTGACGAGCAGGCTTGTTGTTTCGGTTTGCGGGCGGGTGGCGAGAGGGCAGGAGGAATCTTGCGCTCGAGCGGCACTCCCTCAAGAGTGTACCAGGGAGGTTGGTGCCCACTTGTGCTAATTATTTCTCGTGGCTGCCGTTCCTGAGGGTTCCTTTCCTCACGAAACAAAGTTTTTCAACCTTGATGTGAACTCCAAATAGGAGGAGGGTTTATTTTATTATATTAGGATAATTTTGGGATGAAGACTTTATCAGTGTTTGAGCTGGACTCATGTCTGCTCTTTGTAAGAGATGTTTTCTCATAATGTTAAAACATTTGCACCTGGCCCATAGAGCTGTACACATTATTATAAAGACGTACACTGTTTGGCCAAAAGTATATGGACACCTGACCATCATAGCATTATGAGCTTTTTGGGACATCCCACTCCAAAACCATAAGCACCAACATAGATTTTCATGAACGGCTTCTTATTCAAATTTTTCTGTTCCACCTTAAATTGTGCAGCAGGACTGCTAATGTTGTAGTAGCTTGGCTACTACTTGGTCAAGCTTCTTGTTCCAATTTTTCCATTCCACCTTAAATGGTGCACCAGCTAGGCTGGCAGCTCAGACTACCTGTCAGGTTTCTTGTTCTGATGCTCCTATTTGCCCTCCATGGTGCAGCCTCAGGTGTTATAGTAATAACTAGGTGTTGTAGTAATATAGTATAGTAATAACTGCTGCACCATTTAAGGGGGACTGAGAAAATTGGAACAAGAAGCTGATGCTGACTTTAGCCTTGTGTGTCTGACTTGGTTAAAAACATTTAAGCCTGAGTTAAAAAAGATGGGTCAGAACCAAAGACTGGTCATCCCTGTCAAAACTGCAGACGAGTGAAATGCTAGTATGATAAAAAAAAAAAAAAAAAAAATATATATATATATATATATATATATATATATATATATATATATATATATATATATATATATATATATTGTGTTTATTTGGTTGTTTAGCATTAGTTAACACAGTGGTGCATATAGCTGTGGTGATATAGTTTTTCTGTGCGTGTCTGTGGAGACTGTATCAGCAAAAAAAAGTGTGGCTAAAACAAAGTAACTGGGAGGTGGGTCCACATAATGTTGGTCATATAGTTTAGCCCACAATAGCTGTGCCCAAAACAGCCGTTAGTTATTCAAAAAAGAAATAAAGTGAAACTGAAAAAAGACCACCCTCTTCGATTCACATTGTGCTGGTTGATACCCAAACCCTAACAGCCGAAACAAAGCCTTGGAGGGTCCGATAACAAAAGCAGATATTGCTTTTTGAGAAAGAAAAGTATTGGGATTTGATGGGGGGCTAATTAGCCTTCATTGTGTTTTAGCCTGGCGTGCATTGTGTGTAGCATGAGGCTTTTTCTGGCAAGCATATTACATCAGGATTAAATGTGGGAGCTGAAGGCTCTGCTCGACAATATTAAAGCCCCCTCATGCTATTTTGCCATTGTGACGGAGCGCTGGTTTAATCTGTAGGCTCACAGTACAGGCAGGGGCAGGGATGTGTGTACGTGTGCTGGGGGGTGCCGGTGTAGGGGGGGGGGGGGTTCTGATAAAGGAATGAATTGTATCTCTAGCAGACGGGGCTGTGTCATGTCACTCAAATCCTCCCCTCCCCATCGACGCTGCCGCTGCCACCCGTTCTCCAGGTAGGTAGAGGAGCGGTCTGCACAATAACGGCCAGACAGACAAAAAAAAATTCTCCTCGGCCATTCAGAGTGATACAGAGTGAAGCCTGTTTTATTGGGATTTCATAATTTGTTGTGGAGCTGTCCATTAAATGGTCATTTAAAAAAACCTGTGAGCTTTTCATGCTGTCATAGTTTTGTTTTACTCATGCATTTACATTTTCAAGTATCCATTAATGCTGCTGAGATTTATCTGCTCTTACTTTTGTCTGGTGTTCAGGGCATGTGTGACTCATGCATTCATATGTGTGTACTATTTCGTATATTCATACTTCTGTAGATTCATGCATTCACACATTTGTTTAATATTTAATGCCTTCATACACATGGATGTACCCACCACTTGGGTCCCAGAGGTCTGTAGCTTGGTATTTGTCTGAGGTGTAGTCTTAGGCACCCAAGCTGATCGTTTAAAAGCCTTTATCTTAACAATAATGTATTTTCACCAGAAAAAACTGATGTAAATAATTATAAATACAATACAAAGTAGTATAAATATCCTATTCTAAAACACGTAGATCATATTTTGTGCTTCGGATTTCTCCTGGACGCCCCAGACATTGTATAAATGTATTCAGTTCCTTCAGCAGAAATCTTGGTTTAGCTTAATGAAGTATACTAATCGGTCAAAGCAGCTATTAGATGGCAATTGTAAATATTGCTGGGTTATTTCCACGAGGAAAAGTTTGGAAGGGGGTTAAATAAACACTGACATATGACTACTTACTGTATTAATACTATTTGAATATTTAATCTGAAGACTGTTTTGATGTGTAAATTAAAGCTTGCTGTCTGAAAAAAAAATTGCTTTTTAAATGTATTTCCCCAAGTGCCTAAAACCCTTGCACTGTACTGTAAATAATAAAAGATATTGTACAATACCAAGACAACTGACTTCCTAAAATTTTACTAGTGGACTTAGTTTAATACCTCTCGGTCCACCTTAACTGCAGGAATATATTGCTACATTAGCTTAGTGTTATGTTAGCTGCTTTCCTAATGTCAAGGATTGCAGTATTTTTCTGCAGCTGTAGAGAATAAGACATGCAAGAAATTTCTTCACAGTGTCTGCTGATACGACCATGCTGACTCACAACGGGAGCTTGTGTGACCTCCATTTCAGGGGTATGGTCAAGCAGTTAGCTAGCTAGCTATATAAAGGTGCACCATTGTTAGCAAAGAAAGAGAGAGAAAGAGAGAAGGTTTTGGCTTTACCTACCCCCTAACTCTCTCATTATTTTATGTATGTATGGTTTTGCTGCAATGAAAATGTGATATGAGTGACTGTTTATTACCTCACAGCAGCTAGCCCTGATTCTGAGACATGTCCACAGCCAGAAAACAGGACTAGGGAATGAGGCACCATGTGTGGCCAGAAACATCCTGCTTCACGTTCAGGATTTTCCAGCTTTCTGAAGCCTATAGTAATTTGAAACCCAGTGAATTCAATTAAATAATTCTTTATTAGTACCACAATGGGGAAATTTGCATTGTTAGCTTGGCGCTAACAGCTATCACCATTATGGTAGCAGATAAAAAGCTGCTTAAAATGTTAGGTTGTTGCTGCAGTATGAATACTTTACCATAGAGGTTCATGTATTCACACTTCTGAACAGTAATTCATGTGCTCATGCTAATACTTGGGTGCCAGGGATCTTGTATTTGTGATTCTAAAGAATGATTCATGCATTCATGCTTCAAAGTAGTCATTCATGTGTTCATATTTGTGTTGTGATGCACGTATTCCTCTCTGCAGTGAACACAGGCTGTTGATAGGGAGGATAAATGACTCCTGCTCTTTAGATTATGCCTTGTCTCTGGTGGTTTTCTCTCGCTCCCTTTTCAGAATGCGAAAAAATTCAAGCACCATAAACATAATAATACACTCTTATGCATTCTAGAGCAGAAGAGGGTGCCGTCTTATCTGTCAGTGCCGCTTTTGTTCTCGTGAAACAAATAAGCGCGTGGGAAAATTCAAAGCCGGCACCACATAGCAACTGCACGAGGACAATCCGGGGCGGCGCAAAGACAAAAGGACAGAAAGCTCGCTTCATTTTCTCAGTAATTTGAGGGACACGTTATGTGACTAATTCTCATTTAGATCTTTCCCTTTTAGTCGGAGGCACTGAGAGAGAACCACCGCCATCTGCCCCCTCCCGCACGACACGGATCAATTAGACATGCTTAGATAGGTGACAGCAATTCAATCAAACAATTAATGGGCGTTTAATGCTCATTAACACGTATGCATTCGTCTCATTTGATGTGTAATTACACAATATTTTCAAAGGAAAACACTGTCTGTTTGGGTTGTACACAGGCTCTGGCAGTTCGTTCACCATTTCGGTCTGCTGTAATGCTGTCACTCGTGCTATCATACGTGAACGGGGAGGTGATGTAGTGTAAGTAGATTTTTTCTCACTGGCTTAATTGCTAATTGCATTAAGAGTCATATCAAAGTTATATCTAATCATGCTAACTGCTTAACTGCAGCCACAGCTTTGTCTGACATAATTAAATACAGCTTTTTATCAATAAATAACTCACTGATTACCTGATAATGGCACTTATAATGTAGATGTAAAAACAACAGGTGAGGATCCTGGTGATTTCCAGTTACGTATCTGATGAGGTGATGGAAAGGTCACATCATGCTCTACTGAACTGGCTTCATTCTAAGGTTTCTCTGCTGATCTACAGTGATACTGGAAGCCATTATCTTGTTTTTTCTCAAGACTACAATAAAAGGTCATGTGATGTTGAAGTGGCAGCATAACATCCTAGAAGTTTGAAGTAGGTAACTCTTCACCGAGTTACGGTGCTCTAACATTCTCTGGCTCTCTGGACCACAGTCATAGGCGAGGCTCTCAGCAAGGCTACCTATGGTGCACCCAAGTTGGATACCAGCTTGAGATTCTCATGTTCATATGTCTGGTTTCCTGAAGACTAGCAATGTAATCCAGGGTGCATTGGAAGGGGGATGTTAAGCACTGTTTATCTGACTTGCTACAAAGCATTTCCTTCTGTTTTGGGGTTTATTGGATAACTTTAGTTTCAATTGGTTTCATTTCATTTTATACCACCGTGCAACACATAAGAAAAAAAAAATAAGGACCTCTGAAAGTTTTACTGCTTATGCCTAGTTCACACTACACGATTTTAGCCTGGTTTTTTAGTCGCCGACTGTTTTTTGCAGATCGCCAATAAAAACCTCTGCTTAGAGGCAAATCGCCGACCACTCGGCACTCGCTTAGTTGTGAAGTGTGAATGGCTAAAAGACGCTTGCCGACCTGTCGCAGAGTTTACCTCCAGCTCTTGCTACAGAACAGACAGTCCCTTTATCCATCTTCGTAATTTTTTTTTCTTTCTTGCAAATCAGTACAGTAACAACTCATACCGCTGGTTTGTTTACATCTGTTTGGAAATAGTGTATATTCTATGTGGTATCGCTAATTCTCACATGTGTTTAGTTCTCGTGTGTTCTAGTGACAAAAACGTGTTTTTAAACCGAAGCCAGATGAGTCGTTGATTCCCCAGAGTGAAAGTCGTGTAATTCGTGACCCCGTGTTGCCAAACAGTCATGTAGTGTGAAAGCCACAACAACTGAAAGACTCGCGATTACAGCACAACCAGTCATGTAGTGTGAATGGCATAAAAACCTGACCACTCAAACAGTCGTGTAGTGTGAACCAGGCATAACAGAATACTAAAAATCCAATTAGGCTGTTATCTCATAGAATTTTTTTCTTTTGTGAGGCATTATAACAGGCGTAATACCTTATAATGTCTGACAAAAGCATGTATAGTTAGTCTTAGGTAGTTATAATTACATGTGCAACATATTTTATATATATATATATATATATATATATATATATATATATATATATATATATATATATATATATATATATATATATATATACAGAAGAATATATAACTCTATAATATCAGGTGTCATAACGCATTATGACATCCACTCTGTAGAACACTTCTAACATGTATATGATAATGGTAATTCAGCACTATAGCATAGTTTTAGTATGTTTCCTGTATAACACCCAGACACATCACAACAGTGGACAACAGCATAGCTAAAGTAAAGCAGCACTTCAGCATTTTATAATATTAATTAAAAAAAACTTTATATGTTGTGTAAATTTGACAGACACATTCACTTTTTGCTAAGTAGTAACTGAACAAATATTGTAATGCATTTTGGAACCTGACTTTATAAAGTCATATACTCACGCTTTATCGAATCCTGTATATGTAATTATATCTATTTAAAAGTACTTGTACATGCTTATGCTTAGTATTATATAAGCTCTGTGCCGTATAATGCTTTACCAACTTAGCTACTACTCATTATTTAAAAAAAAAAAAAAAAAATTATTCTACTAGAGGTGATTTTTGCTCCCAGTTGACTTCAGGCTGTACTTAAGGCAACATTGTGGTCACGAGTATTGACATGTTTGACTTTCAGTACATTGTCACTTTCAAATCCTCAAAAATTCAAACCTGATCATTGGAGAAGGCAAACAAATTCTAAACTTCAGTGTACATTAATGGAATGATTTCCCAAGTAATTTTGGACCATTTATATTGCTTCATTCATCATGTCATCGCTCAGTGTAAAAGGGCAGCCGGTGTTTTTTTAAACGGTATATATGAAAAAAAGCAAAAAATGGATTTGATATGAAAGCACAAAATTTTATTAGTTTCTCATAACTGCTGATATTAAAACAGTTATTTCTAGTGGACTCAGACTTTTGGCCCCTGCTGTGTATTATCTGAGATCATATTGAAAACTCATTAATTCCATGTGGACGGCTGCTTATTCTGCAGAGAGCGCACAACAAATGGAGATAAATGCACTTAGTGCTGAGGGCCCATTGGGGCACAGTCTAATCATGTGCTTGCTACGCTACACGGCGTATTCCTCTCCGCACAGCCTAATATTGATACTGGCAGTGACGTCTCTAATAGCAGGGACTCAGGGACCCTTTTTTTTTTCCTCTCTGGCAGGACTCCTTAGTGCAGCAGTGTGTTTCCGTGCTGCCTTTTAGCGCTGGCAAGAGACGTTTAATAACATAATTAAACAGGAGGCCCCTCGGGGGGCGTTCAGGTAGATTAAACTTCTTCATTAGCGCTGGGCTGGAGCAAGTGCGCTGCTGCCCAGCCACCAGGCACAGGGGCCAATCAGAGGCTGGACTGGTCTCTGATGAGGAACTCAGCTTAAAAGATTTTTGCCAGTTTGAAGGGTGCGGATATAAAGTGCAGGCATAAACATTAGCATGGTCCGGCAGAGAGTGAGACATAACCGACCTGGAAAATTTTGCAACTTTCTCATCTTAGATAAAAATGAAAACAAATTATTCTTGCACTCTTGCACTTTGTTGTTAGTTATAAGGTCTTGCCTGATTGTTTATTTGCAGTGAGTTCATGTTGTTTCATCACACTATCATGTTTCATCACACTATCATGGGAGCAGTTGGGGTTAGGTGCCTTGCTCAAGGCCACGACTAAGGTGCGCTTGAGCAAGGCACCTAACCCCAACTGCTCCCCGGGCACCATGGATAGGGCTGCCCACCGTTCCGGGCATGTGTGCTCACTGCCCCCTAGTGTGTATGTTCACTAGTGTGTGTATATGTGGGTGTTTCACTGCACGGATAGGTTAAATGCGGAGGTCAAATTCTGCTGTGTGCAAACACACGTGTCTAATTCTAGTTCTAAATTCTAAATGATTAACCACAAACTTAAAATGTTTAATTAAATAATAAAGATACAAAAAATTTGATTTCTGGCAACCTACTTAAATAGTTTCCATGATTTAATGTTTACATAATAAGTTTGAATTCCTTCAATTAGATAAGCTGGAATTTTCCTTTAGATGCTGGGCACCGCAAAACTTACTGTGTGGACAAATCACAAAACACTAAAGCATGTTTTTCATAAACAAGGCAAGTGTTATACACCTTATGTACATGTTTATGGTATATGGCTTTCGTGATGTGATTAACTTAATTTCAATGTAATAAAAATGTATTTTTATATATAGGCAACTTAAAACCATAGATCCATGTTGTTAGTTATTATTAAGTTTGTGTTATCTAAAGCCACTTTTTGCTATGGCTCAAAAGCTAATTCAGCATACTTAAAAACATGTGTTAGATCAACACAAGTTCATAGATTTGCTCCTGACATTGGTATTGAATCTACCCCAACACGCCAGTGAGTTTACATCTAAAGACTTATTAACTGTACTTCACAAGCCACACTGCAAATGAAACAGGTCTCAAACATCAGGGTTAATACATGGAACACTGCATAACCTGGTGCTGTTGTCCACAAAACCAAAGTAAAATCCTAGAAAAAATTTAATCTTTCTTAATGTCTCAATTAAATTTCAAGACATAGGCTCGTCTCAACCAGTTGCAAACCAGTAAACAGTGAGTTTTCCAGTTTTGGCGCTTCTAATAACCAAATGTAGCTACAGAGTCTCACGTGACAGCAGGGAAAGGCACAGCCAATCACATTGGCCATATGACCTGAGTAGAGAACTTGATTGAACCCTTGGCCCAATGCTTTATTTTCAGTGTTGGGTTCCTATCATTTGTGAACAATTCAGCCAAAGCTAGAGTGTAAAAACCCAGCATAAAGGGTTAATTAGAACACAATGTGGGCCTAGTAGCATTATCCCCCAGAAAGTCTGGTAGATTGATGCAAACACAATAAATTCAGTAAAATTTATTTTTACAGATGAACTTCTACATCATTAATACATAGAAATAATGGGTAATACTTGACTGTAGGATGCTGGCCATAAGGCTATGTGACATCAACATAAGCTTGTCATGACAACTGACATAACCTCAAGTAAATGTTATTAAAGGCTAATTTCAATAGATGTAATTCACTATAAAGGCTATATTTTAACAATTCTGATCTATGTTAACCAAAGTAGTCTTTATAGAAATGACACCTATTATATATATATAGTCTTTACTCTTATTTTAAATCCAGTTTCTTTCAGATTATGACAGAAATTACAGTTTCTTGGGAGAATTTTGGGGGGGAATATTGCATCAAACTTCAGATAATGAGACAATTCTGGTCGTTTAAAGATGACCCAAGAGTGTACGCAACCATGGTGGCTAGTGTTAGTGTATGCCTTTAGGGTAAAAAAGTAGCTATAGTAGCGATTCTCTCCAACCAATTAATAGTCTGCAATGCTTTTATGTCCCCTTTTGGTATCATCTCAGCTCACTTCGGACCCTGGAAGTGGTCATACCAAAAAATGTACCTGTTACCAGGTTTGCCTAATAAAAAACTAAAAGTGAGTCGCCTCCATGTGGTAGAAAAGTGGCTATAGAGGAGAATGCTTCACGCAATGATGCCAGAGAACTCTGGAGAAATATGAAAGTAATGGAAAGGAACTGTTTTTTTTATCTTTGCCCTTCTAATGCCTATATAGTTTACATGTTTGAAACAGTGAATCATGGAATTCAGTAGCCTCTATTAGAAGTTTTGCTTTGGAGTCAATGGGTTATCAGTTCTTTTTCAAGTACAGAGGAGCATCTCAGAATTAGCGCCCATGCCAATTATCCAAAATGGCAACTCTAAAGGAGAGGCTTAAAACCTTTTTCAGTCAATGGAACTATATTTCTATTCTGGAGCATTTCCATTGGTCCATTAAAGTTTTATACAATATAAAGGGCAGCTGTTGTGTTAAAATGATGAAGAAAACTAAAAATGGACAAAAATGTTTTTTCTTTGCACAGTGAAGATATGCTGCAGCTTTATTTTGTGGTAAAATAAGGTGAAATTATAAGAATATAATAGGATATGTTTTTTTTATAGCTATAGCTAAACAAGAGCTACAAAAGCTCTGAAATGTCTTTATTTAAACAGTGCTATACAAAGAGCAACCAAGCCTATCTGAGCAAAACCTAGGATGTGCACTGTCAGTTAAATGAGCAACCAGCCTCTCCTCCTTCAGTTAACAGCTCCTCAAGGTCGCTCTCAATTTAGCCAGGTTTGGCTCCATCTATCAAGCACTTAGAAACAGACACCACATTTCTTTAGCAAATTGATCTGCAATTCTCCTCCTTGACTTGTGCTTCTGCGCCAAGAAAGTTGAAGATCACACAGTTGTTATGGTCACAAGTACGGATGGCATTCACAAGAGTTTTTATAGGTGACAAAACTAAAAACAGTCCTCATGTTCTGCTTTAGTGTCATAATAATGTATTCATTTAAGTAAGGCAGTGTAATATAATTAAGCTCTTCTGTACAAAGTTACATATCCATTCTGGTCCAGCCTCTGGGATAAACAGACATCTTTTCCACATGGGCAAGTTCAAATTTGGTCTTTTTCTCCAGGCTACAACAAACCATTTACTCAAATTAAGTTCTGTTTTGGTGTCAGAGGTACATTGCAAATTCCAAGTGGGACCAACATTGGATCTTATAATGCATTTTCTTCTGCTTGCATTTTTAGGCTATGGCTCTTGCAATGAAACTATATTTTATTAAAATCCTATTGCATGTAAAGACACTTTTTACTACTCATATTTACAGTTTGCATTGCAGTTTGTCACCACTGTATCTCATACTTACAGTATGAATCATCTCTGTCACAACAAACAAAATGTATTGTGTATTGTAATTTTTCTATTTAAAAACTTTCTAGTATGTTTTGTATATAACTCTTTTACTTACTCATGCTTCTCGTATTTACAGTATATATCAGGTATTTAATTAGAGTTCTGTAAGGTCCAGTTAGAGGAGATTTCCTCAGGCCAAGGTCCGGAACGTCATAATTACTAACTTGTTATGAATCAGTGGCATATCCTGTTTACTGAAGTAGCCTAGTATCAGCATCTTATACCATCAGCTACTGAAACACCAACACATCACACATACTGTTCAGTATATTTCAGTATATTTACTGTTTAAATGCTAAACTGAATTAATTATTTATAAAACTACAAATAAATGTTTTTTACTCACTTCAGTAAAAACATGGGCTACATTAAAAAAACTGAATGTTTTTGAAATGTGCTTACTTATAGATAAAGTAAATAAAACGTGCAGCCTTCTTCTTAACTCCATTTTGAGCTGCCTGTGGGAATAATAAACATATAAGCCTCAGTCCATTCCCGATTGCATGTTATTCTTTCTGGCTTTTTTCTCCCACTGCTTCTTCTCGCTTCATACCTTGCCTGTGTGCTCTCTGCACTCCTGAATATGCACAGATCTGATGTTAACCACAGATCTGATCTGACCTTGTAATCTTACAAAGCACGTGTTTGGTCTGTGAGTTTACTGCGCCGCAAAGCCCATATATATATATAGATAATTTGTAGCAAACTACAATATATACCGTAAGTCTGGAATGTTTATGTGATATATATATATATATATATATATATATATATATATATATATATATATATATATATATATATATATATATATATATATCACATAAACATTCCAGACTTACGGTATATATTGTAGTTTGCTACAAATTATCTCACATTAAAAAAATGTATTGTACTTTATCACAAGCACATCTTACATCTCACAAGTATTGTAGTTGGACATAAACATGCCAGGTTTCAGATTTACAGTATGTATTGTAGTTGGCCACAAACATCTCGGATTTACAGTATGTATTGTAGTTGACCACAAATGTCTCAGATTTACAGTATGTATTGTAGTTGGCCACATAAACATGTCAGGTTTCAGATTTACTGTATGTATTGTAGTTGGCCACAAACGTCTCAGATTTACAGTATGTATTGTAGTTGGCCACAAACGTCTCAGATTTACAGTATGTATTGTAGTTGGCCACATAAACATCTCAGACTTACAGTATGTATTGTAGTTGGCCACATAAACATCTCAGACTTACAGTATGTATTGCAGTTGGCCACAAACATCTCAGACTTACAGTATGTATTGTAGTTGGCCATAGAAACATCAATATTTATAGGATGTGTTGTAAGTTTTCTAATTTACAGTATGTATTAACATTTCACATTAAAAGTATGTATTGTAGTTTTCTACAAAATTATTTTCACATTAGCCAAATGCATTGTAGTTGGCCACAAAATATCTCATGCTTAAAATGTTTTAGTTTGACACAAAAAATCATATTATGCTTAGAGTATGTATTATATTTTATACAAAACCTTCATATTTACAGTATATAATGTAGTGTGACACAAAATATCTCCTATTAATGTATGTATAGTAGTTTGACACAAATTTGCAATTTGCATTGTATGTCTCTTATTTATCTAATACTTACTCATATGTTTTCTGAACCGTCAACAAAAAAATTATTAAAAATCTAGGAACTTGATGCTTTTGAGGATTATAGCAAGATAATATCCTCAATTTGTGTAGATCAAGTTTTAAAATGCCTTCATTTAAACCATGTTATACATACACTGAGAAAAAATCTCATATTTACAGTATACATTGTAGTTTGCCACAAAACACCTCATACTTACAGCATGTACTGTAGTTCACCACAGTCTTTAAACAGTCTCCTTAAGCATCAGCATATTTCTAGGTTTGCTCTGTGTAGTGCACGGCTACACTCCATAGACAAGGATAATCTTTAGCGTTCCTAATCAAAGGTCTTTTTATTTAATGACTATCAAAAGGTCATGTCTGCGTTGCTTTGTTATTGTGCTCCTGGTTTTAGCTTCCATTTTACGCATGGATTGGCATTTTGTGAGGCAGAGCTGAAGCCCAAAGAGCTGATAATTTGTGAACAATTCACCTTCTTTCCTTTTCATCCATCCCTCCCCCCCAACCCAACACATCACCTTATTGGCTACGATCCATCTTGAGACTCCATCCCGTTGAGGCTTGCGGGCCTGCTTGGTATCAGTGTTCTTATCATGAACAAAAAGCTTGAGGATCCAGATGGTGCCAGTCATGGTCAGTATCACTGCAGCATGGCCTGCTGCCTGGGGACAGATTGGCCGGCTGCAAATGTCACTAACCTCTAATAATGTCACCCCGAAAGAGTAGATCTGATGCTTTGCTCATCCCACAGCACAGCAGGAGGGGTCACTGGACGATTTAAGCACTCATCTGTTATATTTGTAGTAAATCATGACACCTTGTCTTAATTCACTGGCCTCCCACAAATTCATATAAAGGTTATAAGTATTTACCCTTAGAGGCCATCCTTCAGCCAAAAAGACCACCTGAAAGTCAAAATATTCATTTATTATGTCATTAATTTTCCAGAAGATGTATAAGGCGGGAGATCCTAACAATCATCTGGTAGACCACGAAAACTGTCACCCACCAAAAGTAGTACTTGAATATACTGTGGTATCTGGGAGAGGGAGAAAATGAAGCTTCACTCTTTGTTCTGATCTGAAGACATCAAGTCAAGGTTTATTTATATGCGCTTTTTACAACAGATGTTTTACAAAGTAGCTCTACAGAAAACCCAGGTCCAAGCCCCTCAATGAGCAAGCCAGAGGCGACAGTGGCAGGGAAAAGAGAAAGAAACCTCAATAGGAACCAGACTCAAAGAGGAGAACCCATCCTCCTTTGGTCGACACCAGACAGCAGAGCAAAACAAAAGACCTTGAAGATTTGCAGACCCTGGAGTGGCGGTGTCCTGTTTCACTGTCCAATCTTTCCTGTATCCTGCATTTTCCTGCCTATCCTTCCACTGTAAATAGCTCAGCTAATAAACAATTTTATGATTTCCAAAAGGCACAAAGTTAAAGGTGAGCCATTTCTTTAATCTCTTACGCCTTTGAGGCACAAACCTAGCAAACGCCTATTCTAACAACGTGAGTCAAACTTGAGCCGTATTCATTTCCTATGGTATTGTATGTATTGCTGAGTAGCTCTTCGGTATATCTTCTGAAATCTGTTTATTTTTTATTTATTATTCCATGTGTTCATATACAATCTTGTTTTTAATGTTTAATGTTTTAATGTTACTTATTTATTTACATTATGAGCAAAGATCTTGCATTAGAAGGGTTGATACACAAATGATTTTTATTATCCTATATTTTACAGTTTCAAAAAAAAGGAAAAGAGTCTTCTTGGGATTTCTGGGCCGTCTTAGATATATTGTTGAAGGTTTCACTTTTGGACTTTAAGTGCCATTGCAAAACCTTCAACTTGCACCTTTTGAGATAGTCCATTGTGGATTTTGAGGTGTGTTTAGGATCATCATCTTGCTGTAGAAGCCACCTTCTTTTTATCTACAGCGTCTTTCCAGATGGTGCTTTGAGAATGTGCTGTTATTTAATTTAATCCATTCCTCTACCAATGAAATTATCCCCGGTCCAATGATCACTGGCTGCAGCACAAGCCCAAATCATGATCAATCCACCCCAGTGCTATAGAGTGGAAGAGGCGTTCTTTTCTTCAAATTCTTCACCCTTTTTTCACCAAGCATGTTTCCTTAAACTTTATTAGTCCTTGGGACATGTCTCCAAAATGCATCATTATTGTTGAGAAGTTCCTTTGCGGACGTCTGATGCTGAATTTTGTGATGAGGATGCAGAAGAACTTGGACAGTAGAACAGTGCACCACCATTGCAGAGTTGGCTAAATCTTCTTCAAGGTCTATTACAGCCAAATGAGGGATTTCATTGGGCTTTCTAGAAAAAGCTTTTTTGGTCTTCCAGAGCTCAGCTTGACCTCCACGGTTCTGTTAGCTGCCATTACTACCTAGCCTTGACATTCTTCATGGGCATCAGTTATTTTAGAGTGCAGCTGCTTAGAGGAGCCCATGGCTGCTTTTTGTTGGGACAAGGTTTGAAGAGCCAATGTATTTGTAAACCTTTGAAATTAGCAACATGTTGCCTCTACTGATGGTAAGTGTGAACAAGCCATTGCCCTTACAAAGTAAACTGGTAAAAGGGTATCTTACAGATGAAATCTCTTGTGGTGTCCAAACCTTTTCACTTAAAAAAATTTCACTTTTACATTGTATAAAATAAAAAGAATACACTTATTCTACTGACAACCTTAAAAAATAATTTATGCCTATATGCCTTTGGAAAACAGAGGTGGCCAAACTTTTATGATCATGAGCGTTGACGCCACCCTTGAAGTTGACTTGTATGGGTCCTATTTGTCTACGTACACCAAGTCCTGTCACTAGAGTGCTACAGCAGTGACTTAAATGAAGCTTATCTTAATTGAAAGCAGGGCACCTTGCTCTGAACAAGGCCACAGTACAGTGACTGAGTTAGACATGAACATTCAAGTGCCCAGACCGCGTAGCTGCCCCTACAGTATGGAGAGGCATGCTAGAACCATTTACAGGCCGTGTACAGAGGCTTAGTGATGGAGTGGCCCATTTCCAGCTATGATTTCACTGACAGAATCATTCATCACTTAGACGCCCGTCCCAGCTCGTTAGCAGCTGTTGTTTGGTCCCTGAAGAGATTCCAGGTAACAGAGAGCGTGAAGTTTATGTTTGAGTGCATGTACCTGTCAAAGCATCCCTAAAATGTGGCCTAAGGTTACTGTTGACAGTAACGTTGAAAGAAAAACTTGCTGCCGTTAGGCTGCTGTTATCTACAGTCTACAGACACAATGTACTACAAGCTAACAGCACTGCACATCTAAAAGTTCTGCTAATCCTACATGTCTCCTGAAGAGAATTAATATGGAGTTTGTCCCCACAGTACAACAGTCACAGTGGCTATTCTTTTGGAAACACTTTACACTAGATGTTGGAACATTGCTGTGAGAATTTGATAGTTTTCAGCCAGAAGAACTTTAGTGAGGTCCAAAGGTGTTCAGTGAACTATACTGAACCCCAGTGTCAGCAATGGGTGCACCCTGGAACTGAATTTACTCATTAGAAGGGGTGTCTGGATACTTTTGAACTTGGCATAGTAGCTCAAATTAAAATACTCAAGTGTACAGACCACACAGCAGCCCCAGCACTGAAATAAAGACAATAAAATATTAATCTCAATTACTAGAACAATTAGTTATTTTAACTATTTAACCATTTTAAATATGTAATGTAAATGATGCAGTTTATTTTTCCACAGTAACTCCAATGTTATTTTATGCATAATTATAAGAGACAAAACCCATGAGTGAACCCACACCATATTCTGCATATGGTAGGTATCCAGCTATCAAAATGGAAAGTGAATAATAAGTAATCAGGGATATAGAAAAAAGGGATATAGGCTATAAAAATGGGGTTTTATAAGCTAAAAAAAATTCTCAAGCGGGTAAAATCATAGGTGGTTTTACGCAGAACATAATAAATATAACAACTTGTTAACATTTCGCAACTTGCATAACAACTACCATAAACACTAGAATTGAATCTGCTTTTCTGTTTGCATGACTTAGGAGATGGCTTAGGAAGTAGGGAAATGTTTGATATTGCACAGTATTGTTTTAATTATCCCAATTATTCTAATTGATTACATTTACCATGCACACCAGGACTTGATAAACTAATTGGAATGTATATATGTACACTGCATATATGTACTGATCTTTTTTTATATTTGCACAGGAGTTATTTCTCTAAGCACATACAACAATAGTGTCACATTTTACTGCACATGTACTATTTATATTTTGATATTGCACTGTTTTTTTTAAATTATCCCAATTATTCTAATTGATTACATTTACCATGAGCACTAGGACTTGATAAACTAATTGGAATGTATATATGTACTGATCTTTTTTGTATTTGCACAGGAGTTATTTCTCTAAGTACATACAACAATATTGTCATGTTTTACAGCACATCTACTTTTATTTAGATTTTTCTATCTTTTCAATTTGGCTAATTGATAGCTAAAACTAAAACTAAAAAAAGGCAACTTCAGACACCAAACCTATCTTGACTGATCAACGACATTTGGAATAAATGGAAAATAATGCACTATTGATTTTCTTACCAAACATTCTTTGAAGCTTTGTCCTGCAAGGTTACCATTTTGGAGATACAATAGCATTTCTATTGATCTAACCACCAAGAAATGTTCTTAAAATGCGAAGCACAGCTGTAATGCACTAAAGACGTAGAAAAGCAAAAGCCACACCCAAAAAAATGTAGATACATAGTTTTTCTTTAGACAATGACTTACAAAAATAAGAGACATTTGCAGAGGTTAAACCTCAGGAACCATGTATCTCCTTCCTGCTGACAAGTTACCATCCTTACCTCAAAACTGCATATATGTATATACTACCTGCCTACATTGCAGGGAGTTACCACCCTGACTTTCCACAGTGTGTGTAAAGCCCCACCCCACCCCGCCCACACGTTCAAGATTCAGCACAAGCCTGGCAGGCCATAAATAAGACCTGAGAACAAATTTTCCATGGTAGCCACTATTTCCACCATATTTATTTATCCATTTATACCAAGCGTAGGAAAAAAAAATCAAGGTCAGTATACAATGGCTGTAAATATTCATTAAAATTCATTGTAATGCAAATCCCCCCTGCAATGGGCGCACGGCACTGACAGGTGCTGACAAACCAAACAATGTGCCGATACAAAAGAGAGGGGAAAAAAACAAACAAACAAGCAAAACGGCGGCCCTAATGTGGAATGTGTAAACACCCCCGGACAAAAAAGAGCCTGGCGCTGAAGCTGACGCTCTCCTCGCCCTTAAATCCTTACGTCCTGTTACCGCCACCACCACCCAAAAAAAAAAGATTTGCCTGAAAGGAAGGGTTCGTGAAGAACTGCAGAGGTCACCAGGGGGCATCGTGATTAATTTATCAAAAGATTACGAGCTTGCAGTCCGTCCACTGCGCGGCGGTTGTTTTTGCGAGGGGTGTCGGTTAGATGTGCGTTGCCGATTGTGTAGCTGCTGGTAATCTGTCAAAAACTTCAAAGCGGCTAGACGGCTCTGCACTTGATGAGCGTGCAGTCCCGATGTTTATCGTGACCCGCTTTTCAACTCGGGAGCTTTTCAAAAAAACATCAAGGCATGGGGAGGATTAATGGGATAAAACGAGGGAAAGAACCAGACGGGGGATAAATATCGCGAGCAGGAATTCTTTTTGGGGTCCCTGAGGGACTCTGCAAGAGGAAAAAAAAGAACCTGCAACCGCTCTATGCTAATTCTCTGCAACCTTGTGTATCTTTATTTTCTTCTTGTCTTCTCAAGTCCACGCTCCTCATCAGTATGCCAACTCTGTGCACCACTACAGTCTCATTAAGCACTTCGGCCTGCGCGAGTGACGATCGTGTTGGGATGCGTATTTACAACGTATTACATTTTCTTTTGCGCTAAAAACTTTTTTCTTGATTAGCTTATTTTTGCTTCATCTCAGTTCATCTCAGACTCAAGAGGCTTATGGAGTGGCTCCCAAACAGAAACCACCCCAGAGGCATTTATGTGTCTATGCTAATGCTCATTAGAGCTCGCACGACTATTAAGCTTTACTAGTCGACTAGTCATTCTAAAAGTCATCGACTAGTCGTCATGACTACATGGTTTGAGGTACAAGACAAATATAAAATATGTTTTAGTACATTTCAGTCTCAGGCACACAGATGTGGAGGGGACCAGGACCCCCTAATTAACTTGTTGCACCCCTCAGCTGTAGCAAATTAGACCATCCAGTTGGTTCTTCATAGCATAGCAACATTTAAATTTAGGGCTTTTAGCAGACACCCTTATCCAGAGTGACTTACAGGTTACATGTACACATGTACAAGGTAATGTTGGGAGTATTGCCCAAGGACTCTCATTGGTGTAGTGTGGGGTGGTTGCTCAGGTGGGGAATCAGTCTACAGTAGGGAGGGCAGTAGTGTAACCTGTTACACTATACCAACCATTATGTCTGCAGTACCTCTAAAAACTTTGAGGAATGCTGTAACATATTTGTAAACCTGAAAACTTCAATTATTATCAATTAATATTTCAAACCAAAGACGAAAGAGGAGATGTCAACATGTGGAGGAGTGCATTACCAACCTAGAAATGAGTATATTCAGAAAAGTAATTCACCAAAGTTTTGTTGCCATTAAAGTTGGCATCCACACCACTATGGTGATTGAGTTGGCAGCCAGCCAGTGCTGGGGTAGCCAGCCAATGTATGACCCCATATACCAGGGGGTATTTTGCAAACTGAACACTAATTCCTCTACACCTCTCAGAAACTCACCTATTACGCAGATTATAAACCAGTTTTGGTGAGTCACGCTTCTGAAACTATTGCAGTAGCAGTGGCTACACTTTAAATAAGATCTACTTAACTGAGAAATTTTCACTGAACCAAAACATCCATGTTACTCCATGTTTCCTTTTAAGAAGTTATTCAAGAATTGTGTTTGAACCACAGTTTGGTGTGTATTTTCCAACTGCTACACCACTTTGTTACAAACTGTTTATCTGGGCACAGCGTGCTATAACTCTGTGATTGGTTCTTTTCAAGTCAGTCAAATAGCTCTTTCCAATCAGAAATGGCATTTCCAGTAGCCTACCAGGAGCTTACGAAGACATTTTTACACTGCTTTTGTTAGAATTGGCTAATCTTGTGCAATATAATCACTCTACTGATGTAATTTGGGCATTTTTAGTTTAGCAGAAAAAAAAAATCTGTTTTATACTTCAGGCTTTTTTACCAATACCAACTAGTGAATTTATTAGACTACCCCTAGCACTCAGTATCATCAACTATCAGTTACATTGGCAACTTTAGCCAAAGACATTAGAGGAAAAGACCACTGGCTGAAAAATAAATGAGTTCTTATTCACTCTATAGTAATGCTTATTTCTCCTACCACCTCTATGGAAATCTGGTAGTAAACTAATAATTAAAACTTTTACTTGGCTGTTTTAGATGCATTTGAAACTTGTAAACAAATTGCAACAAATATTTTATCCTGTTTGTAACAAACTTACTGTCACTCTTTTAGTAAAGAGCCCAAATATAGAGCTGCTAATGCTAATGCTAATGTTTTCCATTTTTAATCTGACACAACAGGCCTTTAGTTCAGGCCCTGAAGTCCTAACCAATGACAGCGCTGAATCGTTATCTACTTAAAAATATTTAATAATATTCATTCTGGTGTTCTAAAAATGTAACTCTTTATTTAATTTAATGTATGAAATAGAGGCATATCTACAATACTGGTCTCAAAAAGTTCCTACATCTTCTTCTCCATGTCTTCTCAGCTTGTGAAGTGGGCTTCTACAAGCCGGTTGCTGGAGACCAGCTGTGTGGGAAGTGTCCTCTGCATAGCCACTCGGAGACCAGAGCTGCACTGACCTGCCCTTGTGACGCAAGCTACTACCGAGCACCCATGGACAGCGCAGCGGCCCCTTGCTCAAGTGAGTCCTATGATAACTAACTTATAGAATCCAATCAGAACGCCAAGTCACACATGTAAACTCAAAGCTGTTTATACAGAATGTAAATTGAATTAAAACAAATTTTGTAATGAATCATTTAGAATTTCAATAGAATAGAAATTACATGGTCTAAGGGTTAATTCTATGAAATTCTATTCTATCTTCCAAAAATAACGGTATAACCAATTTATGGTCACTTATCTTCTTAAAAGCAAATTCAATAATCCTGCTTTGATTCACAACTATGAAAGCCTGGACTCCGCTCTTTAACCTTTAATTAACCTGTAATTAAACGCTCTATGACCCAACCGTCCCCACAGGACCCCCATCAGCCCCTGTAAATGTGATTTCATCTGTGAATGGGACCTCGGTCAGTCTGGAGTGGGGCTCTCCGTTGGATACTGGTGGCCGAAATGATATCATCTACGATGTGCAGTGCCAGCGATGTGTAAATGGTGGTCAGTGTGAGGACTGCAGCGCTGGAGACGGTGGCACTGGAACTAGTGTCAGTGGAGGGGTTGGAGGTGTTGTTGGAGCATTCGGAAGCTCAGGTGGAGGAACAAGTGGGAATGGAGGAGGAATGGTGTCTAGAACAGGTAGGATTGTGAAATTTGTGTCAGTTGCTATTTGTAAAGTTATATTTATTACCTTTATAACATCAGCGATGATGCCTCACTGAACAACTGTGTTTAAACTTTTTTCAAGTAATTAAGCTACCAAGACAATGTGATATTCATTGAGCTGCTAAGTAGTACTGTTTTCCAGCTAGGTCTAAATGATAAGAATAGACTGATATTAGCTTAGCAACATGTCTATTGGACCCTAAGATGGTTTCTACTCACATAAACACTGATAATAGATAATAGTTGATAATAGCGCCAGCATTATAGCGTTGAAGCTAGTTGATGTTAACTTGGCAAACTCTTTACAAAGCGAAAATCACTTAGAATTTTATACCTGTAGTCAAGTGGAATGTGTGCTAGCTTATAAGCGAATAGTGCTAGCATTACAGCTAACAAGTCAGTTAGAAAAGAAATGGAAGTTTACAAAGTGAGAAACAGTGATTATAGTGATATCACTTTACATGATGGTGCTCCTATTGGTCATGTACTAGTGCCTGATGACTGTGTCTTGTCCTGTAGAAGTTGTTTATACTGGAAGACAAAGGAAAAACATTCCAACTTAAGTCAAAAACGACTTAACCTTACAGAAGTACTTGCTGCTTTGTTGTTTTACCCATTATTAGGGTCATTATATCAAGAGCTATGATGTGTTTCAATGGATGTGTTTCTGCTTTCCTCCGTTATTTGTTTGCATTTTACTGATAACATTGGCAGGGCATGACATTTAATGGTTCGCTTGTCTCGGGTAACACTTGCAAATGCACATTTCAACAATGCTGATCAGTCAGGCAGTCAGTCACTTAGTGACTCAGTAACAGTCAGACTCTTGTATTGAATTAATTGATTAAATTCATTCTTTTTGGTATTGTTATATGCATGCAGCTAGCATATGCAGATTCAGTTTTTAGGGCTTGTAAGTGCTACCAGTTGACCTCCAGAGTGACAGGATATATATATATATATACATCCTTGTTCCATTTAGATGTGGCTATTACATTCATATACATTATGTGAATACCTTATTAAATGAGCACACACTAAGATGCGTTTGGATATCTGTATATGTGATTAACCACAGCCATCCTTATGAACAGGAGCTGCCCCCATTCGGTTTATCCCCCAGCAGACGGGGCTGAGCGAGCCATGGGTGAACGTGGTGAACCTCGTGGCTCATGCTAACTACACCTTCCGCATCCTGGTGATGAACGGGGTCACTCATTTGAGCAGTGAGCCACTGCCCTACATTATGGTCAACGTTACTACAAATCAGGCAGGTAGGAGACTCTTACTGTGTTTTGGCTGGCGCCCTATTAGGATTGCTGATACCTGATCTTCACACACTTCATATATTACACTTTTATATTGAAACACATCCTCTACCACGTTTGCACTACTTGTATATTCGATTTTGCTATAAGATGCATCTGTATTTGTTTTTCCTTTTTGCTAAATGTGCTCAATGTCTTACTAAGAGTTTGAATTTCTTTGTGAATATGATAATAAAGACTTTTATTGATATTATGGATTTATTATAGGAAGAAAGAACACTAGTTGATTACTTTAGGTCAGAACCTCTTAAAGACCCAATGATCAGCCCCTCATTAAGGAATCATTGAATCTGAGCCATAAGTTTCTCAATCCTGGATCCAGTGTGTCCTTACAAATTTCCTGTTTTAATAGAGGCATTATTAAAAAAAAAAAGAACTTGTTAATTAGATGTGGGGCGTGAGTCATACAGTTTAGCTGCAGGGTAAGCACCAAAATATGCAGCGCTTGGGTACTCTAGGACCATGACTGGAAATCATGAGACAACACATCAGGGCTGTCATAATCAATTATATGAGTAACTGAGAAGTAGATTAAAGTAATCTGAGTAATCAGACTATTCTAACAATTAATCATGAAAAAAAACGTCATTTAACAGAATAATATTAGCCTTATGTGTGGTGTGAAGGCTTTAGATAGAAATCAGATAATCAAACAATAATCTTCACAATTTATTGAACAAACTGTTTACAAAATAAAAAGAATGAAAAAATGAGCAAGAAGAAATCATACACAGTCTTTTGAAAAGAGTCAAATGCTTTATTGTGAAAAAGTAAACTAGGAAGCTTTCAAAAATGCTTTACTAGCTGGCAAATGCTTTTGGCCTTATCAGTCCCTGGCGATGCCACCGCCATCTGTGCCAGGGAGTCGGTAACAGCAGAATTGGCCCCACTCTGTCTGGGTGAGTAGGATGGCCAATGCAGGTGTCTGTTCGCTGGCATAGAGGAGTTGGCAGTTAGCGTTCTCCTGCAAGCCTGTTGAAGTTTCCTAGGACACTGCGTTACTGGCAGTTAAAGAAAAAAATATTGACTGGCTTAAACCAAACAGGTGTTCGAAGCAAGTATGTTATAAAACTAGTATAACCAAAATGAAACCTTTTCAAGAGAGAGCTACAACACACTTTACTTTTAATGTACATCAATGAAACCAGAAGTTTTACCAAGCTATTTTGGAACATTTCCAGTGGTTCATTACCCATGAACTTTTCACATAATGTAAACAGCAGCTGCTGCGTTCAAATTATGTGGAAAAAAAAATATATATATATATATATACATATTCATACATATTAAATAGCCATCAGTTGACCCATAGCATGCCAGCATTTTGCCTTTGAAAGCTTGCAGTTTCTATAGATAGGCTGTACATCTGTTTGGAGGTAGCAGTAGGTGGACATGGACATAAGCAAGTATTTAACAGCATAGCTATACTCTCTTTACCCATGTTCAACAGTGAGTCAACCACAGAGCAATCAGAGTCACGCTAATGCTCATGTTAAAGAATGTATATTAAAAAAACTTTACTTAGAAACATGAATGTAATATATGATTGCATTTCTTTCTCAAATAACATGGCAATACTGCAAATAACTTCTCTTTTCGGAAGCTGATGTTATGTTATGTTAGTCTAAACTAATGATGCTAGATACAGTCTGGAAATGAGCTTGGTTCTGTCCAAGCCTGGAATTTATTTCATAGTATTCATTTGAGTGAACTACTTTGGAGTGCGCTCTGGACCAACAGAAGAAGGTCTTATTGAGAAACCTGTATATCGTCTACTGCTTTTCCAGCTCCCTCTCAAGTGGTGTCTGTCCGTCAGGAGAATGCCAGTATGAACAGCGTCACCCTCCTATGGAATGAACCAGAGCAGCCCAATGGAGTCATACTGGAGTACGACATCAAATACTATGAGAAGGTATGCAAATTCTATCATGTTCTTAATGTATGTAAATGGCCGTGATGGCAGCATTAAGAAATCACGTTATCAAAGCAGAAGAGTAGATTAAAGATCAGCTCTTTTCTCTGGTGAGGCAGGGATAGTTCAGTGAAGAGGAAAAGTAGATTGCTGATATAATGAATGAATGGGCTTGCTAGTTTTTCAGGTGTGCTGTTTTAATTGCGAGCCAGCCGAGGGAATGCAGCTTTGACTCCTCAGGGGTTAACTCGTGTTGGTCCACACTTGTCACAAAATACAAATGGCCTGAGAGAGCCATTAAATGGAGGGTCAGATTTTATGGGCTAGCTTGGCCGCAGATAGCACAATTTAATCACATGGCTCAATGGCAGCTCCAGTTAATTGAAAGGAAATTACCAACCAGTGGCGGTTTGTAACTGATTTGGTCCGATTATTGAAAGTGACAATGACTGCAAACAGCGTGAGCCGTGCCAAGCGCCAGAGAGAAGTTAATTGCGGAGCGAGCCGGGAGTTTTGCCGGCTAATGGGGCAAAAGGGATCTCAGCTGTGCAGAGGAATTAGCAAGCAGTGGACCGCTCAACAAGATGACTATAGAAATGAGCAGTAAGTACATTTACATGCACACCAGTGTTTTAATATTAGTATGAGGCTGCTAGTCTAACCAAGGCACGCTCAGGTAAACAGACTGGGTTTATTGCGATGACAGCTTTATAATACCAAAGCAAACATGAAGGCCACGTGCTTCCGTGAAGTTTGAGATCCATCATGTAAAACACTTCGTCACAAGTAAACATTGTGAGATATTTGAATAGAAAAATAAAAGATGCATTAATGTTTCTTTTTTAAATGGAGGGAAGTACATGTTGAAAGGTAGCTAGTAGCTAGATCAGACTGTGCTGGCCTGTATGCAAACCTCATTGAAAAAAATATTTTATAATACTTCTGTCCTATTTGTCTTAGTTCAGTCCAGGTCCTTAGACTGAATCTCGAATGGCACTGCAGAAATCATTAAAAAAGTCTCTTATAAACCCAAAAAATGCACTGCATGCTACAGTGAACCTTGCCGCTTGTGAGTGAATAGCCTTTTTAATTGCTTTCTAATGCAATATTTAGGGGTAAAGGTTGTTAATTCATGACCTACATGGTGCACTACATAGGAAGAAGGAAGCCATTTGAGATTCAGCCTTAAGGCTGTTCCAAACCAAGCTAAATTTGTTTCATGCAGTTTATTCAGACAGCAGTAAGTTACATAGTCAAGTCACATTGTTAGGGGCACCAGCTACTATCTAAGTAACCGTCGTGTGCAGCATGGTCAGCAGGTAGACGGACTGGAAGTAACTCAATAAGGTCCTGGTAGATTGTCACAGGTATCTGGAGCCTTGCTGACTGCAATGTGTCCCACAGCTGGTTTAGGGCGCATGGGGTAGGATCCATAGAGCGAACACAACGATAAAGGTGTTCCCACAGAGGCTCAGTTGGAAATTCTGGGAAGTCTGGGAAATTAGGAGTCCAGTGTAGTTGGAAGTATACTTGGAAGTCTTGCTCATGCTCTTCCAATTAATGTGGGACATTTCCAGCTGTGTGACGTGATGCGTTGTCTTGCCGGACGATCCCACCTCCCCCAAAGAAGACAATCAACATATATTGGTGTACATGACCTGGAAGGATGGATTCATACCCAAATCGGAGTATGTTGGCAGATAATAATAACTTAATAATTACAAACTTATCATTTGTAAACAAGCACCTCTAATCATAAATCTGCAGGGCCATAACTAAAGTAAGACTTGTTGATACCTAATTATCTATATATAATTATCTATATATAATTTATTAAAGGCTTGCAAATAGTTTACAGTTTGCTATAAACTGTAAAACCTATCTATATATAATTATCTATATATAACTTATTAAAGGCTTGCAAATAGTTTACAGTTGGCTATAAACTGTAAAACCTAAAGTAGAACTTATTCATTTTCCATACCACTGCGGGACTGCCTGCCTGAAATATAATAGCACATATAATTTATTGTTCATTATATATTATGTTACTGTGAAATGACCACGTCTAAGTGTCAGCAGTGTCTGAAACATTATTGTTTACTAGTATGTTTGGTTATTGTGAATTCAGAACATTTGTATTTGTTCATATATATATATATATATATATATATATATATATATATATATATATATATATATATATATATATATATATATATATATATATATATATATACTTACTACATATTTAACATGAATTAGTATTAACTCTTTATTCAGATTTTGAATTTTAGATAGTAATTACTAATCGTTGAGAAGCAGGCCCTAACCCATAACGTACTGTATAATCACTGTATAACTGTATAATATAGTCAAATCCATTCAATTATAAATTAGGAAAAGGATAAAAATAAGTAAAATAAGTAACTACACATGTATGTTCACTGTTTTTTTTGCACAATTAATAAAGTTTGTATACATTTCTATTCTTAGATTTGGCATTTCTCTACAGTGTACCACTTCACAGGCGTTAAAGTGAACAAACTCCTTATTAATAGACTTGATTTCAGATTAAACTTTAGATAAGTGTTTACCAGTTTTATTGGCAAAGTGACAAACCACATGCTGCCTTTTCCAGTAGTCTTAACTGGGGCATTAGCTTTGTCTCTGCTAGGAGCAGTAAAGCTGACCCATTGGAAGGTTCATTTGAGGTTTTACAGCTTACACACCTGAACAACAGCCTCATTGATCCACCTGCTCTTTTGACAGGACAAAGAACAGCAGAGTTACTCCACCCTGAAGTCAAAGAGCACCAGTGCTAAGGTTTCTGGCCTGAAGCCTGGCACCAGTTACATCTTTCAGATCCGGGCCAGGACCTCCGCTGGGTGTGGCCGCTTCAGCCCCTCTGTGGAGATCCAGACTGGAAAAGCAGGTGAGAACCCGACAAGGCAGTTCTTCCCGTTACTCTACACGGTTAAAAGCTGTATCACTGTATATCATATTATGAGGCACAGCACAGTTATTAGCGGAATTCTTTATTCTAAAGTCATTCCAATTTAGTCACGCAGTAAACATCAATAAGTCATTGCAGTCTATACCACAAATTGATGTACAGAGGTGGCCTTCATAGTAGATTGATTCTGCTGTTATTAGAGGGTCACCTTGCTCTAACTCCCTATTGCCCACTTATAATCAGCTTGGCTCTTGGTAGGTCACAACACATATTTGATGTGTCTTTAAAAAAAAAAAAAACCTTAAACGTGGTCTCCTAAGGTTTAGCTGAATGGCTGTGCTGATCGTTTCATCCCTTTAAGATAAAGAACAGTTGACAGTCAAAGAAAGGGATGTTCTCTGTAGAATGAATGGTTTGTTCATTAAAATAAAAATTCAATTAAAATTTACATTTTTTGTCATTATCTGCCTTTTGAAATAGGAGGCACCCTGGAAGTTTGGAACTTCCTTATCAGTGCTTTTCCTCACTCATGATACATTTATTTTCATTGTTATTCTCAGTATCGTTAGTCCCATTCATTGTAACTCATTATAACCTGGTTGTAAATGGTTCATTATAAGTCAATTTTTGTATCTTTGTATCTCAGTAAGTATAACCAAATTCTGAATGTTATTCATAGTCAAAATAACTCATTATACCTCAGTTAGAACTCAGTAATTACAACTTAATTCTGAATGTTATTCTCAGACATAACTCATTATAACTAGTTATAAATCAGTAATTACAACTTCATTCCGAACGTTATTTTCAGTCCTAACTTATTATAACTCAGTTAGAATGCAGTAATTACAGCTTAATTCTGAATGTTATTCGTAGTCATTATAACTCATCATAACGCAGTTATAACTCAGTAATTACAACCTAATTCTGAATGTTATTTATAGTTATTAAAACTCATTATAACTCAGTTACAGTTCAATAATTACAATTTCATTCTGAATGCTATTTTTAGTTATTATACCTTCTTATAACTCAGGAAAAAGTCAGTAATTATAACTTCATTCTCAATTTTATTCTAAGTTACAATAATGTATTTGGACACAGCTAAATCTCAGTAATTATAACTTTATTCTTAATGCTTTTTTCAGTCATCAAAACACATTATACCTGTTATAACTACATAATAATAATAATTACAACTCTCAAATTACAACTCAAAAGTCAGAAGTTTAACAGTCTGATGATAGTGATACAGCTCACCTGTTAAAGGCAACAACCCACAGTAAGGTGGCAGGCATTTTGGGGTGTTGTGTTTGATGGTTAGTTATATTTTAGGGAGCCATCCCTTTAATATGATGCACAGTTATTGCAAAAAACAAAAGTTTTTTTTTAAAGCTTCTTCCTAAAATTTTACAGAACATGTGTTAGAATTGTATTAAATATTGTGTAAGCAATGTAGTCGTCTATTTTGATTTCAAATATTTGAATGGTGATTCTGTACTTTTATTCAGAGCTATTTAATAATCTTCTATCTTTCCCTTTTTTTCTCTTTCTTTTCATACCTGTCTCTCTTCACACCTGGATCTTGCTGTGGCTGTCTTCATCTTGCAGTCCCCTTACGCTACAACACAGTGACTATTATCTGGATCTGCATGGCGTTGGTCTCAGGGCTTGTGACCTTTTTGGCTATTGTCATCTGCAGAAAACGGCAAGAGGAGTACTTTGAATTGTCTGCCTTTTCTTTTTCTAATTTTTAATACAATATAGAAATAAGAAAAAGCATAGATATAAAATTATTTTGAAGGCCAGAGAATCTAGATACATGCAGTACAGTCAGAAACCACCTTTCTTTTATTTCTACAAGTTATTCATTTCAGCACAACCTTTTCAATGATCTTTTTGTACAAAGTCAATTCCAAAACAAGTTGAAACAGTATGTGAAATGCTGATTAACACAAAAACCTGTGATTAATAGATTCTGTTTAACTGTGATTGAAAGCATATATTTGATGTTTTATCTTATAAGCTTCCTTTTTTATTTTTTTATTTTTTGTAAATATACACTGATTGCAAATTTGATGTCTTTAACTCAATCCATAGTAGAAAGTTGGGACATGAGTACTTTTACCATTGTGTTACATCACCTTTCCCTTTAACAGGACATTCTGGGGACTGAAGACACAGTCTGATCCAGTTTTGAAAGTGTAATTTTTTTGCCATTCTTCTGTCATACATGTCTTCAGCTGTGCAATCATTACAAGGCCTTTGTAGTCACGTTTGGAGAGTAATAGAAGGCAATGTGTTGCTGCTGTTGGGACAAAACATCTCCATATTTGAAGATGTTACCTGTTACTTTTACATAGTTTATACGTTTCTTGATGAAGGGACCGCAAGAAATTACACCAAATTAATTAAATCTTGTAGATGTCCAAAGAAAAAAAACAAGGATCTCCAAAATGGCAATTTTATAGGAGAGGGCCACAACAAACATTACTTTTAATGTAAGTCAGTGGAACCAGAATTTTTCCCAGTCTTTTTTGGAGCGTTGGTCCATTTTCCATTACAATTCCAGCTGCTGTGTTTAAACCCTAACCCTAACCCTAGATGCAGAAAAAAATAGAGATGCATGATTCTTAATGTTATTCTCAGTCATGATAACTCATTACAACTCAGTTAGAACTCAGTAATTACAACTTAATTTTAAATGTTACTTTCAGTCACAACTCATTATGTCAGAACTCAGTAAATACAACTTAATTCTGAATGTTATTCTCAGTCATAATAACTCATTATAACTCAGTTAGAACTCAGTAATTACAACTTAATTCTGAATGTTATTCTCAGTCATGATAACTCATTATAACTCAGTTAGAACTCAGTAATTACAACTTAATTTTAAATGTTACTTTCTGTCACAACTCATTATGTCAGAACTCAGTAAATACAACTTAATTCTGAATGTTATTCTCAGTCATAATAACTCATTATAACTCAGTTAGAACTCAGTAATTACAACTTAATTCTGAATGTTATTCTCAGTCATGATAACTCATTATAACTCAGTTAGAACTCAGTAATTACAACTTAATTCTGAATGTTATTCTCAGTCATGATAACTCATTATAACTCAGTTAGAACTCAGTAATTACAACTTAATTTTAAATGTTACTTTCAGTCACAACTCATTATGTCAGAACTCAGTAAATACAACTTAATTCTGAATGTTATTCTCAGTCATGATAACTCATTATAACTCAGTTAGAACTCAGTAATTACAACTTAATTCTGAATGTTATTCTCAGTCATAACTCATTATAACTCAGTTAGAACTCATTAATTACAATTTAATTCTGAATGTTATTCTCAGTCACGATAACTCATTATAACTCAGTTACAGTTCAATAATTACAATTTCATTCTGAATGTTATTCTCAGTCATAATATCTTCTTATAACTCAGTTAGAACTCAGCAATTATAACCTAATTCTGAATGATATTGTTAGTCATAATACCTTCTTATAACTATGTTGGAAATCAGTAATTACAACTTAGTTCTGAATGTTATTCACAGTAATAATAACCCATTAGAACTCAGTTACAGTTCAATAATTACAACTTCATTCTCTATGTTATTCTTAGTCAAAATACCTTCTTATAACTCAGGTAAAGCTCACTTATTATAACTTTATTCTCAAATTTGGTTTTATGTCACAATAATACATTCAGACACAGCTAAATCTCAAAAAAGTAATTATAACTTTATTCTTAATGTTTTCAGAACAATGTTTTATTCTTTAAAGTCATCAAAACACATTATACCTCTGTTATAACCATATAATAACAATGAGTATTTGTCATTTGAAGAGGTTACCTGTTACTTTTACATTGACTGAAAGTTAAATCTTGTAGCTGTACAAATAAAAAACAAGGATCTCCAAAATGATAACTTTATAGGAGAGGGCCACAACATGCATTACTTTTAATGTAAGTCAATGGAACCAGAATTGTTCCCAGTCTGTTTTGGAGCGTTGGCCCATTTTCCATTATACTTTCAGCTGCTGTGAATGATGCATCAAAACATCTTCACCATTGATGTTGCTATCACAGATGTGCAAGTTACCCACAATAGCTTGACAGTGACTTTTAAACTTGATGGGAGTAACAACCTGGATGGTCCTTTTCTTTCTTTGGCCTGAAGAACTCAAACGTCCAACATTTCCCAAAATCGATGTGATGTGTGGACTCATCAGGCCACAGGACACGTTTCCACCATTCCATGTTTGGGAGAAACTGTCATTGGAAGCCTATTTTCCTTTGACTCTCTCCTTATGCAAGCGCGTTATCTACATATATTATCCCATTTTAACAATCTCCAGCTGTGTTGAGGGGAAAATAAATAAATGAAGGGTGGTCTCTAACTTGGTTGGTCAAGTTTCAGAAGGGGCAGGGGTTGTGCTTTTTTCTCCTCAAAGTTCCTGCCTCCGATGTGAAGCCGAATGTAAATTTTACATTGAAGTGTCTCTACATTAACGACGCAAGTTCTTTAACTTTCTATATCTTCTTAAGTCTGCAGGGAAGAATTAGTTGGATTGTAGTTAAACATCAGACACTTCAATGAAAAAGGAACGTTTTTGTTTTTTTTCGTTCTCTTCCTCAACATCACTAAATCCTTTAATTCATAGGAGAGGGGATAGAGAAAGCGAGAAGTGTATTTTATCCCCATATGACGCACAAGTATTAGAACATGAAATGACTCAATGTCCTCAGATAACAGAGAACAGTTCTGAGTTAATTAACTTTTACATTGAGACGATAATTGCTAAACTCTGAGCCAAATGATGCAAAGGTTCTCTTGTCGAATGATATATTCACAGTTTAATATGTAATATGTGAAATATTAGCAGCATCTCGTTTTCCAGTATTCTGAAATGTGCTCTCCATATGTTATGTTACAGACATTGTGGCTACAGCAAGGCTTTCCAGGATTCCGATGAGGAAAAGATGCACTACCAGAATGGCCATGGTAGAGAACACACTGTTCCTTCAAACTTCAGCTTTCAAATGCGTTTTAGTTTAGGGAAACTATTGCTTTCCAGGGCCAATATGTAGCAGTGGCTGCTGCCTGGGCGCTTCAGTGATTGTGACTGTGATTGAAAATTGCTTTCATCCGGCAATATGTGACCAAATGCTAATTCTGTTTATTCTAGTATCATTTCCAGAAGCCAGGTTTTATATTGATCCCCACACATACGAGGACCCATGCCAGGCTGTCCATGAGTTTGCCAGAGAAATTGAAGCTTCCAGGATCAAAATTGAGAAAATTATTGGCTCAGGTATATATTTGGATTGCACACGGCAAAACATACTGGGATTTAAAGAAACTTCTATTACCATTTTCAATCGTACAGATGTGATTTTAGTATTATAGCGTAATAATTCCATCCACATAATATGTATCTTTTTTTTTTTTTTACAATATGTCACTCATAGCTGATTAACCTGTTGGAAGCCATGTAGGTTTAACCCTCTAAGCATGAACCCAACTGCAAAACAGGAGTCTGGAGTGATCCGCTTTGCTCTTTGCTCTGGTGCAGGAGAATTCGGAGAAGTTTGCTACGGCCGCATGAAGCTGCCGGGGAAGCGAGACATCCCAGTGGCCCTGAAGACCCTGAAGGCCGGCTACACTGAGAAACAGAGGCGGGATTTCCTGAGTGAGGCCAGCATCATGGCCCAGTTTGACCACCCGAACGTCATCCACCTGGAGGGGGTGGTCACCCGAAGTAAGTTTGAATATGATAGAAAATAAAGAAATATATATATATATATATATATATATATATATATATATATATATATATATATATATATATATATATATATATTCTTTTTAATATGAAAGAATACTCTGGATGTTAATTTTCTGGATGTTGATTTGCTAATTTTATTATGATTATGCCCTAATTTAGCTAATAATTCTTCTTCAGGCCTAATTATTGTTATATATGCATAATTAATACATTCATATTGTTTTCTGCTCTTTTCCTCTCCTCTCTGTTCATCTATTTTTCTCGCTTTTCCTCTTTTCTTTTTTCTTTTGTCCATCTTCTTTCCTCTTCTGTTTTCTTCTCTTGTTTTCTCTTTTCTTTTCTTTCCTTTTTTCTTCTCTTGTACTCTTATTTGTTCTCCTTACTTTTTTCCATCCCAATTTTTTGCTCTTCTGTTCTCCTCTTTTCTTTTTCCCTTTTTTCATTTTTTTTCCTCTTTTCTTTTCTTCTTCTTGATCTCTTCTCGTGTCATCTTCTCTTCTCAGGTAAACCTGTAATGATCATTACAGAGTATATGGAAAATGGGTCACTGGATTCATTCTTGAGGGTGCGTGAAGTCCTCAGTATCAGTAGTATATAACTGTACACATCCAATCTTATAACTGTACACATCCAATCAGAAGCTGCTGGTTGTACAGAATTAATTCTAAATTGTTAACATCAATTGTAATTGTTTGTTATTGTTCTTCAGGCTATTTTACATTTATGAAAGTTTTCTTTGTTGTATATATTTTACCACAATGTCAAGTTTGCACAGTTAAATTTGCATATTCAGTATCACATTTGTGTATTCAAAAAACTTATATATAAGAATAAAATAACCTTTGTACCTTTTTGAAGTTTGGTAACAATGGCATATTTATAAACTATAATAAGATTTATAACTGCATTATAACTTCATTATTAAAACACATTCTAAATGGATAATGACCTGTACGCATTTATAAAGCCCCTATAATATCATAATAAATTATTGTGCATAATATGATATGCAAAAATACTTTTTACTTGTTAATATGTAAGATAGTTTAAATATCACAGTACCTCATCACAGCCTTATGGATCAACATTACATTGTTTACAATTCATTGTAACTGTGGGGAAAATTGAGACTTAAAAGTCTTAAACAAGTGAACATCTTTTCTTTGTTCCAACAGAGACACGATGGTCAGTTCACCATCATTCAGCTGGTGGGAATCCTCCGAGGGATCGCAGCCGGCATGACTTACCTGTCTGATCTTGGGTATGTCCACCGGGACCTGGCTGCCCGGAACATACTGGTCAACAGCAACCTGGTCTGCAAGGTTTCAGACTTCGGTCTGTCAAGGGTCCTGGAGGACGACCCTGACGCTGCCTACACAACCACTGTGAGTTTCTTCTGTGGATTTATTGCAGAGCTGCACACTCGACTTCACGTCCAGTAAAAACAGACTGAAAACATCACACGGCTAAGCCCTTAGGCTGTTACCTTCCTGCACACTGCAGTTCAAACAGTGTGGAATTAAAGATTCACAATAAAATAAAACCAATTACAATAGACTGTGGTGCAAAAGAGACCACCCTTCATTCATTTAAGTTCTAGATACATTTCAAAACAGCCATTAATTACAAGTGATTCATTTCACATAAGATGTTTTTCAGAGAAGATTAGATACGAGAGTTCTTTGTTATCTTACGTAAGATGATCATTTGTGTGAGGAAGAAGAAGTTCAGTAAGGAAAATAAATGAAATAACAATAATGAAAATTGGAGTTCTAACAACTCTGAAATACCTGGTTGACAACAAAAACCCGTCAGATAAGAAGTTTTTAAATCTTTCATGTTTCAGAGAGAGAGAGAGAGAGAGAGAGAGCGAGAGAGAGAAAGAGAGAGAGAGGGGAGAAAAACATGTTCCATTCTTGCTTCAGACCTGTTAAAAAAACGACAGGTGCCTCTCTCTGTCTTTCCACTGTGAGAAGTCAACTCAGATCTATGACAGCCCTATGGGTCTAAAAGGATGTGTAGCTGTCAAGAAGCTCCTCACTGAAAAAAAAAAAAACAATAAAAACAAATTAAGCAGAGAAGCTGCTGATGTTCACAGAACAATATACTGATACACCCAGAGCCCAGACCTCAACACCAACATCAGAAATGTATTTGTGATCAAATAATTCAACCAACCAACTTCTAAGACTGAACTTTGGAGGTGTGGAAAAGATATCACAGCAGGAGTCAGGCGTAGAATGGAAGATGTAATAAAAGCAAACAGTGGACAAAATATCTATCCATCCATTATCTGCCGCTTTATCCCGCTAGTCGGGGTCACGGGGGGGCTGGAGCCAATCCAAGGTGGGGTACACTATGGACAGTTCGCCAGTCCATCGAATGGCCAACACTTACGTACACACTTACACCTACGGGCAATTTAGAGTGACCAATTAACCTAACATGCATGTGTTTGGGCTGTTGGAGGAAACCAGAGTACCCAGAGGAAACCCACTCAAGCACGGGGTGAACATGCACACTCCACACAAAATGGCCCGGACCGAGAATCCAACCTGGATCATCTTGCTGTGAGGCGACAGTGCTCACCACTACATCACCGTGCTGACCACTACACCACCATGCTAACCATTACACCACAGTGCCGCCGTGGACAGATTATGTGATGTGAAGACTGCATGTTTTCCCTGTGCTTGAGTGGGTTTCCTCCAGGTACTCCGGTTTCCTCCCACAGTCTAAACACATGCATGTTAGGTTAATCAGTCACTGGTCACAGGTGTGAGTGTGCGTGAGTGTGAGGCGATCTGTCCATGGTGTACTCTGCCTTCGCCTGATGACGCTCAGATTGGCTCCAGCCCCGCTGTGACCCTGACTAGATAAAGCAGAAGATGGATGAATGAATGAATAGATGAATGGATGGATGGATGGATGGATGGATGGATGGATGGATGGATGGATGGATGGATGGATGGATGGATGTTGCTTTTTCCTGACATTGGAAGCAAGTGTTAAGTGGCTTCCGTGGTTTTGACTGGAAGTCAAATAAATAAGGGCTCTGTGCTTATTTATATAGACAGTTATTGTAATATCATTCTGGTGCTATTGAACTATATTGAATTCAAATAATAGCAAGCTGCAAACAAATCAGATGTGTTCAACATGAACCTATTGTTACATCAATTAATCCTCAATGACAGATTAATAAGGAATTGTCTTTGGTACTGTACATAAGGCTACATGACACCTACATAAGCTTTGTACGACAATTAATATAAACCTGCATAAGTGTTTATAAATGCTTAATCCAGTAGACATCATCTGTCATAAAGGCTACTTTACAGCGAATGACATCTCTTTAAAAAAGCATGTATGTAGGGTTATGCCAGTCGTCATGAGAGGCTTGTGTAGGTGTCATGTAGTCTAGTAAAGTAAAGTGTTGCCTATAATATATATAAAATGCCTATAAACAGACAGTTGCAGTATATTATTGATTATTTATTAACTTAATCCCAAGATGCTATTGCATTAAAACATATAACATCAGGTTTCATGGTAATGATACTTCAATTCACACTGCACTGAAAGAAATAACTGTGGTTAACAGTCACACATAGAAACTTTGTCAGTAGATGTGAAGATAACAGTGGATTGTTCTTCGCTGTGGTAGGGTGGGAAGATTCCGATCCGCTGGACGGCTCCAGAGGCCATCGCCTACCGCAAGTTCTCCTCGTCCAGTGATGTGTGGAGTTACGGGGTGGTGATGTGGGAGGTCATGTCCTATGGAGAGCGGCCATACTGGAACCTCACCAACAGAGACGTAAGTGCCTCATGCTGAGAAAATCTCAATTTTCTTTTCTATACATTTAAATGATGAATGCTTTCAAAAACATGCCATTGTTGAAAAAGATGACAATTAAATTTTTTTTTTAATTAAAATGTATGTCTTATTAAAGCTTTCATTAAGCAAGTATATATCAAGCAAGCTTATATTAGGCTAGCATACATACTTATATACTTGCTTTTTAATTTAATAGCAATGTTGGTTCATATAAAGCAGAAAATGTGAGTAGGGTAATAGCCCTTCTTCACAGTCTTCATATCTGTTATTGAACATACGTTTGTAAGACCAGCATCGGCGGGTTTCTCTTAGCCTCCGTCAAGAGTCTTCCATCAGCCTCAACGCAGCCAACAGGAGAGCAGTGGGTGTGTCTGATAGTTCCCTCCGACACTGACACAAGGCTGGATTGACTTGATCGAAGTGCACTGCACAAAAGTTGAAAACATTTGAACTCTGTATGACCCTGCGTGTCTGCCACAGGGTGCTGTTTACCACTGCGCAAAGCTCTGGGGCAACTCAGTAATCAAAGCAGCTCCGTTCAGACGATGGAGCGACTCCACAAACATTTCAAGTCTGAACTGCGAGGAATATACTCGTGACGAGCTTTGTGAAGTGGAGGAGCAGAGAGAATTTTTATGTTCAAACCCACATCACCCATCCCTAAATGGGTAGACAAAAGAAACTAGCGCACACTGTTCTTCATTCTGGAGGAGAGGAAGTCCAGCAGGCTTCTGTTCTCACCACTTAACCCACGTAAACATTAGCAACGCTCGACTGTCCTGGACACCACGAATGACAAAGACTGCATTGTGCCTACTGAGCTGCAGTGAGGTTGTAAAGAAACTCTCTGTGATAACAATTTCCAATTTCCATGATGCTGTATATGCCAGTGAATTAATGTTTATCTTAAGCTTTGTGAATCACAACAGTGAAACTCACAGTGGCTCTCAAGTGGAGTCAGTTTCACCCTCATTTTGATCGCTTACCTCATTAAAACTGACACATGACAAGCAGACATCAAGCATGTTTCTTTGATTTCTTTTCAAAAGTGGAAACTCCTGTAAGGCTGTTTGAACTATCGGTGCAGTTGGGAACGCAGGTTTTATTCCAGGCAGTAGTCTCAGCCACTGTTTACAGCAAAACCAGAAACCATTTAATGCTACTATTCAAACTTCTGCATTACAGAATACAGAGGAGTGAATATTATCTATTACGACATGCTGGAAAACTTCTTAATGTGAAGGCCATAATTCCAAATAGGAGGACAAGACTCCCACTAACTCTTCACTATTTCTTGTTAAGACATTTGAGGGGTTTTCTGTGGCACTGGGTTCAGGATTTCTGGTAAAATGCAAAATTGCAGTACATTGAAAGTTTGCATTGCCATTTGATATTTTTAAATTATTCTAAATCATTTAACTTTAGTCAACAAAGGGGTTCTCATGTAAAAACTGTTGGCTTGTCATACCATAATGTTGCTTTTATTATTATTATTATGAAAATCATGGCTTTCTTGCAAGGGTGTAGATTTGCTCTTGACATTGGTGGGGATCAATCCTGATGAATCAATCCTGCCACACCCACCGCAGTGCCTATTTTTTTTTGTTGTTTTATCTTTGCTCCATGATAAACCGATAAGGGCTGATATACTACATATGTTATTTTACCTGCTTTTCACCTACTCACAATAAGAAGTTAGTATTTAATTCATTAATTATATTATGTTAAATTCATGTTAAAGTAATGACTGACAAAAAAGTAGTTTAGACTTCAGTGCAAATGAAACAGGTCTCCTACATCAGCAATATTAAAAGTAGATGGAGCTGCATAATCTCCACAAAACCAACAAGGTGACAATCACAGTAAACAATTCATTCTTTCATAATGTCTCAATTAAACTACAAGACATAGACTCATTTCAGCCAGTTTTAAACCAGTAAACAGTGAGTTTACATCTAAAGATTTATCAACATTTTTCAGCCATAGGACAACTGACATCTCTTATACATTAGCATTAATAAAAGTAGAGAACACTGCTTATACTGTTAGTCATTGCTACAGACGATGTTAGCCTGCTGTATGCTGTGCGCCGTAGATAGTTCTTGTAAGTGATTTACACGTTTCTTTGAAAAATAGCTTTTTTAGCTGCCATCTTCCCTCACTTTTCACACCCATGTGTCACCTATGTCGCACCTGAGTCTTGCACAGTCAGTCTTATATGACGGGAAAGGTTTTCTTCCAGTGTTGGCGCTACTAACAACCAAACAGAGCTACAGAGTCTCACATAACAGCAGGGAAAGGCACAGTCAATCACACTGGCCATATGACTCAAGGAGAGAACGTGATTTAACCCTTCCTGCACCTCTAGTTTAATCAGACAAATCTGGGTTTTATTTTGGAGGGGATCCAATTATTGGTGGGGACAATTCAATAATCTCTGAACATTGGTGGGGACACTTCAGTCCAAGCTAATTCTACGCCTTGTGCCACATACCTTTTACCTCCACAAATTATTTAGCTCTGCTTTTGTTGGTGTCTAGGTTAAATTAAAGACAGAAAGGATGCAACCTAGTTCAGGTTGTACATCAGAAAAAAAACACTGCAGCTTAGACACTTAAAGTTGTAGATTGAATAGATGTAGATTAAAGTAGATTAGATTAAAATGCCAGCATGTATTACAGTAATGTATAAAACATGAGTCGAGTGCAAGACATTGTGTACCCAGCCTGCTGGTGTTCGACCTACTTATTTGCCTTTGTATTAGTCCAACAAGGTCAGTGCTGGCTTTGTGTTTGGTTGAATACTTTGTTTGGTGTTGGTTCAATCTGCAGGAATGGACATTTTAAAAGTGCAACCAAATTCTTTTATCTTTTATCCCTGTAGAAATACCCACAAAAAGTTCTGTTACTTCACCTTGATCTTTCAGCAGTAACACTGGAACTGGTGATTTGAAGCTCACACATATGCAGAAACTCTAATACTAGAGCTTTAACTACTTTATTAAAACAAACATGATCATTTCATTTCACCGTCTGTCAGACACACAAATGAATCTCCAATCTAATAAGAAGATTAAGGAATAATAAAGTTGGATTTATACGTTTTAGGTACCGAGATTGCAGCTAAGGGTGTCCCTGAATATAATTGGATAGAGTTCTATAAATATATACAGTGTAATACAAATTAAATTCATTCTGCATGAATATGCTCATGTTGGATTCTCCAGACATTTACTACCTTCACACTTTGTGGAATTCACTGTGTTGTTTAGGAACATGGTGCTTTCATGGTGGCTGATATCTGTTCTTCTTGTTCTTCTACGTCTGGTGAGGAAAACAAGTATCCAGACTTTCCAGACTTATATCACTTTTATGAGCCAGTTGTACTGACAAGGATGTTTAAGGTGTTTGTAATGGCTCTGTAGCTTTTTCCATTGGAGTGTTGTTTAATAACAGTGCCTCTCAGAACAAGAACATCTTTTATGATGTCAGCAGTGACACAAGAACGTGAAATTATTTATTGGCATTATTAATATGTCACATTTGATTCTATTGTTATTTGTACATTTTATATTTCAATATTTCAATATAGTCTCTTTGTAGCATATATATATATATATATATATATATATATATATATATATATATATATATATATATATATATATATATATATATAAATACACACATACATATGACCATATGTGACCATAGAACATTATGTGTGTAAATTTGAAGTGTTTATATTCTCTAGAAAAGTATTAAATAGCAAAAACAATAGTCTCTTAACATATTTCCCCTTACTGTAGTGCTGTATAAATATTAGTATAGTTATTATAGCTTCATAACCCCTTATCAGTCTGTGGTTTGCAATACTAATAATTTTTATTATGTTTTTACATGGGTCTATATACTGCTCTATAAATAAGGATTATTATTATTATTATTACTATTAGTAGTAGTAGTAGTATTGTCATGTAGAACCATCTGCAGCACATTTTACATCAATGTAAAGAACATTTTCACAGTGCAAAGAACCATTTAAGTGTTCTTGAGTATGCATATTTCCAATGTACAACCATTGTCTCTACTAAGGAACCCTTGAAGAGCCATCTTTTTTAAAGTGTATAGTTTATTGTGTAATAAATTAAATTCACATTTTATTGTACAGTTTCAATGCATTTCACCAACAACTGTTCTTCAGTTTCATCTTTGGTGTGTCTGTACAATCCAACTCTGCTACAGGATTGTGTGTAACTTTGAGCATAAACGTTTCTGACTTTTAGAACAGCTGTTTTAATTGCAGTTAACTAGCCAAACTATTTAAAATCTAATTGCAAGTACACAAATGCTGCAACTGTTTCATCTTCCCTTTAAAGACATATTACTCTGTGCCTCATGTGTGTCTTTCTGTGTTTTGTATTGTTGACTGTGTCCTGTAAGGGAGTGCCCAATAGCAAAGCAAGGAGACACCTTGAGGAGTCAAAACTGGCTAGTTTATTGACTTTTGCAGAGTTAGATACTTGGACTTATTCAGTCTAAAAACGAATATAGCATGGACAGTCCACTTTTAACATGATGGATTAGATTATTTGATACATTCACCGTTAACACTCAACAGAATTCCACTAATTCACAGTGTACAGGCAGTACATTACACATAACAATATTTTCATTACAAAATGTAGATACATGGCTATTTAGCCTCTTAGCTTCCTTTTTAAGACTCTGGGGTACCCTATAGAAAGGTTCCAGATAGTATGTTCCATACTACCCACAATATCTATAAAGACATGCTCAGTAACCCACATTTCCTCCACCCATAAACCACCACCCCTTGACCCATGTTGCAGACATTGCTTCTGTTGAGTACACAAACGTGGCAAGAGAACAAAAATGGTAAGATAAGTAAAAATGAATATAAAATTAAACTATCCCCCATTATATATAGCCTCTAACATAGACCATAGAATACTAACAATAGTTTGACTCTTTTATGGGCATGTTAGACTGTAAAGAACCTAATGGACCATTTAGCATGAAAATTAGTAACTATAATGAATTCAGGGTAATCTTAAAATCAGAGAGCTGCAGCTGAAATACTGATGGACACATTATCAGTCTTAATGAAAGGCTGGTGCTGAGCAGCACACATGAGACTGTATAATACCTGGCATGAAGCTACATAACTGGTACGTAGTTGTACTGACATGCATAACAAAGCCAGTTTATATGGTTCCATACTGCTGTAGAAAGTCTGTTCCATGACCCATTCAAGGTAGCTGAAAATTAATTACGCTATTAAATTCACAGTATACACAAAAGCAGCCGATCACAGAGAGCTGCTTCATTTTAGCTTAGTCGTTAACAACTGTTGAGATGGGCTTGGATGTAATACAGAAATATACCAGAAACTTTTTTTTTGCGATTAATTTTTTATTATGTTTAAACAAAAGCAGTAACCAGTACCGCAGAAACACACAAAACAAATCTCAAATATGCACATACACCAGAAATACCAACACAAGCACAGACAGAACAAAGAGCATAACAGGACCATAAAGTAAAGGAAAAAAGCACCATTAGCACCATTAACTCGGGCAGTAGAGAGTTCCATATACATTATGTCCTAGAAAGACAAAATCCAGGCTCTAATTGAGAGAGAATGCGGAGGTTTCCAACGAACTGCGATCATTTTCTTAGCCACAGTGAGTCCTACTTTTGGATATAGAGCTTTCTAAATAGTCATTAAACAGCAGAGTAGGTATGGTGGTGGGTATCTCCAGCAAAACTAAATTTTAAAGCTTAGAAGCAACTGAAATATACCAGAAACTTAATAGTACATTAAATTATTATACAAACTTTCATGTTTACTTCATTTTATAATGGCATATTCGTTTGCTTTATGAAATATTATGCAAGTACTAATGACTACTTATACGCAATTATAGTTTTGCGCCACACATTAGGTACCTTGTGTTTTAGTAAATTACAAGAAAGACATTAAGAATATAAAATTGGTGATCTGGCAGTCCTCTAAGGGTTAATAACATAATGCCTGGCGCGAGCCTATAATAGTTTATATGTAGTTATTAGTATGCATAATACTTTGTAAAGCAAGAGAATACATTATAATATGAAGTAAACATGAAAGTTTGTATAATAACTGAATGCACTATTATAGGCTTGCGCCAGGCATTATATGGCTTAGGTTTCAGTAAATTACAAGTGAGATGTTAAGAATATAAAATTGATGATCTGGCAGTCCTCCAAGGGTTAAGAACGCAATGCCTTGGGCGAGCCTATAATTGCTTTTAAGTAGTTATTAGTATGCATAATACTTTATAAAGCAAGAGAATACCATTACCAATGGCATTATAATATGAAGTAAACATGAAAGTATGTATAATAACTGAATGTACTATTATACTTTTACATTTACAGCATTAAGCAGACGTCTTATTCAGAGCGACTTAACATAAGTGCTTGGTGTTTGGTTAGAGTATATATCTCTATCTAGTAACAATAGATTTAAGTCCAAACTACAAGAGCTCAAACACTGCTATAAACAGGGGCCAGTAAAGCTAGTAAGGCTAGTAAGGCTTGTGTCAAGTATTATGTGGTTTGTCTCTCAGTAAATTACAAGTGAGGCATTAAGAATATAAAATTGGTGATATAGTGATCTTCCGAAGGTTAATAACATTATGCCTGGCGCAAACCTATAATTGCTTATAAGTAGTTATTAGTACATGGATAATCCTTTATAAAGCAAGAGAATACTTTATAATATGAAGTAAACATAAACGTCTGTATAATAATTAAATGCACTATTCTACGCTTGCTCCAGACATTATGTGGCTTGTGTGAGACATTAAGAATATAGAATTGTTAATCTGGTGGTCTTTAGAGGATAATGTCACACATAAGAAAACACATGTACTTGCATATTTGGGACAGGTAATCAAGTCAGTAGAAGAGGGCTACAGGCTGCCGGCACCGATGGGCTGCCCCGGCGCTCTCCACACTCTAATGCTGGACTGCTGGCAGAAGGACCGCAATGAAAGGCCAAGGTTCTGCCAGATCGTCACGGTCCTCGACAAGCTTATCCGCAACCCAGAGAACCTCAAGTCAATGGACACATTGTGCAGGTAGGGACCGGGCAATCGATACGCGAGGCATTCTGAGGGATTTGCTTGACAAATGCACTCTGTTAGTGTCAGATATGATCCCTCATTGAAGTGGCCGCGAAGTTGGGGCCTGAAAGTTTCTGCTCGCTGGCTGAGAATAAGGTAAGTTGTCTTAAGAAGAGGGCTGAGACGCAAGTGTACATTTTCCAATAAGCTCATTTCAAATAGATGTGTTCTCTGTTAAATAAAAGGGCTCTGTGCTATATTGTCATTGATCTGCTGCTGAATCAAAAGAGTGCGCATGGTGGTAGCCGTGCTGGGGGGTGGTGGGGGGGTCTGGCGTTCGGGGTCGGGCTTAGAGGCGCCATTTCCAATTGGACTCGTATAAATTGCTTGGAACGGAGTGCGGGTGCCAAAGAGTTACTGGTGCATATCGTGATGGGGCAAAGTGGTGATGGGGAGGATTTCATCCCTACATTAATCTACCCAAACCAGCCATCCTGCAATCAGCTCCTACCACCCGCACTTCTCTATCATTTCAGCTAGTATTGATTTTCTGCCTGAGCTGGTTGCATTTCAAAGGTTCCCCTCGTTCTCGCTGTCTCCCCCTCCACCACTCTTCCCCATTTGCAGACTGAACAGTCCTTTGATGAACAGAAGCATTCCTGATTTCACTAGCTGCAGATCAGTGGATGAGTGGTTGGACACCATTAAGATGGGGCGCTACAAAGACCACTTTGCAGCAGGAGGTTACCAGACACTGGGTCATGTGATGAGCATGAATCAACAGTAAGTAGCAACCATATATGCTGATATGTTGGCTTGGATCACTATTGTGACCAAGTGGTCTGAACTACTACTGTGATTGTCAATGCAGTCTCACCTTCTCAGTGAATTCACAGTGGATTTGTTTGGAGTTTGCATGATGATAATGTAATTTTAAAGCAATGCTTTGTTGAAACTCAACTTTACACTATTGATCATTTACCCAAAGTGTAGTAGATGAAGTGTAGACATATTTTGTGTCCAAATTGGTTTTGTTTTAGTTGAGCGCTGGACAGGTTTCGGGGAAGATGGGTTGGGGGGGGGGGGTGGAAAGTAAATATAAGTTGAGCTATATATTCATATATTGTATTTTTAGAACATGTTTTTTGTGAAGTTTTGTGAGATATTACAGGGCAGTGGTCATCTAGCTCTATATATGTATCAATATGAATGACTTTTACTTGGAAGCTGACAAGAAGGTACAGCAACAAGATCTAATAGCCAACCTTTCTCAGTCGATTCATTGAAATCAGTTATTTAGTAGAAAGTAAAACAGTTTATGGTAAGTCTTATTGTATCCTTGGCCAAATCAACAAGTCTGTGGGACTTGCTATTTTTTGCTCTTGGGGTCCCCCTACAGTTGTAAAGTGTATTTCACTCCACTGTCATAAATACAAATCATGCTTTGAGCTCTCTCAGACTTCCGCAGAACACCAGCAAAAGACAACATAAAAAAAGAAAGAACCATGTCGACTTACAAGGTGGAGTAATATTACAGGATTTTATTACCAGAGGTTCAAACTTTCAAGACTTATTTGCCATGAAATTGACAAAGACGCACCAAACTTTTGGGGCGTAAGATGAATTTATTTCTTTGCATGCTGGTCTGAAACAGGATTGAGGTTAGACGACTTTTGAAATTACAAAACTCTATGGCCCAGTCGTGACACACGTAGGGTACCAGCCTATATCATAGGCGTTCATAAATAATATTGGTAGTGATGAACACTGCTGTCGGATTTATATTATATTCCCATTAGCTGTGTTTTGCATCCCATCCATCCATTCATCTATCCATCTGTCTTCTTGAACCTGTTAGTCCAGCTAGGGTTGTGGTTGCAGTAAGGAAAGCAGAAAAACCCAGAGCGCCCTGTCCCCAACAACTTAACGCTGGCTCTTCCAGCTCAAGCCCCTTCAGTGGGGCCTTGGGCGGCCTCTCACCCATGAGTAAAAGCCAGTCCAAGACTTACTCTGGACTAGGCTCTTCTTGGCCACTCTCTTTTTTCTCTCATTTCCTTTTCCTCTAACAACTACATGTTCGACTTCCTCGCAGCCTCTGTCATGATGTCCTTACAGGAACAAGCTAGCTTCTTCTCAAAGCTTCTTCTTATAGACCAATAGTTAGCCCATAGATTTGAAAGGTTCATCCGTTGTTCTTATTTTCTGATACAGTATTTTATGTATCTTATTTTTCAGTTTGAGGTCTTTTTTATTGTGTTGCCATCTTTGAAACTTGGATTGTTCAATTCCTTCTTGAAATACTCGGCATGTCTCTTGTTTATTAATGTAATTAATGCTCAAAGCCCTTAAATAACAGATACAAAGCATGACCTTGAGCAGTTTTAAAGTATTCCTTCATTCATTTCCATCTTCAGTGGGCACAAAACATGCCTCACTGTTTCATAGACAGAGGCAATGCACAGCTATGACGTACATCTGGTGTTTCTTTTTGGAGCGGTGGTGGTCACAAAGGCAGATGGAGATATATTACAGCAATATTGCAGGCCAGTCAAGGGCCAGCAGGCCAGTGCATCAGCCAGCCAATTTAATAATTCTCACTTTTTATTAATTTTTGATGGCTTGTATACGTTCTACCTTCGCTCACAGGCCCACAGATCAAACGGCCCATCAGATATTCTTCCACTGGTCAGCCCACCATTGCATGATAGATCAGTAAGACAGTGTGTCTGCTTCACAGGTAGTTCAACGCTTTCAAAGATTGTATGAAAGTGTTAAGGAAGCTATCCTGTTGGGAAGCAAAGTCTTATTTTTTGTCTTTTGTATTTACTATAAGTCAATGTTTTATCCACAAATGTGTTCATTTTTGTCACAATGCATAACTTCAGAGTGTACTAGTAAGTATGACGCATACAGTGATATAAAATAAATATTTAGACACTCTTGCTTTTGATAGCTAAGGGCATATAAGCCAAAGTATTGCCCAAAGTATTCACTCACCCATCCAAATTGTTCAATTCAGCTGTTTCAATCACTTCAATGGCCACAAATGTACGAAATTAAGCAACTAGTTATGCAGGCTGCTTCTACAAACCTTAGTGAAAGAATGGGTCGCTTTCAGGATCTCAGTGGAATCCAGCGTTGTACTGTGATAGGATGCCACCTGTGCAACAAGTCAAGTCATGAAATTTTCTCACTACTAATTATTCCACAGTAAACTGTCAGTAGTATTACAGTGTGTAGTGCGCAGAGGTCGCCAACTTTCTGCAGAGTCCATCACTACAGACCTCCAAACTTCATGTGGCCTTCAGATTAGCTCCAAAACAGTGCATAGAGAGCTTCATGGAATAAGTTCTCTATTTGCAACACTGTGGTTCAATTTGAACTCATTGCTTCTGGCAAACTGTCTTTAGTTCCCCAAGAGATTTCAAAATCCCTTATAAATTTCCCGGGACATTCAGGTCAGCAGATTGGCTAAGCCATGCGAACACCTTCACCTTCTTTAGAATCAATCAATCAATCAATCCAGCTGTATTTAAACTCGTACACTGAGGGTGACCCAGTGTAAACGATGCCAAGCATTATAACAGAAAAAACAAGGGATTGAAAAGAGTAAATATAAATTTATAGTGAAAGTAAAAATATATCAATATAATAACAGAAACTAACTAACTAAAACAAGCCTTTAAAACAAATACCAAAAAATATTAAGCATATTAGTAATAAAGTAGACACCTGAAAGAATAATAAGGAAAGAAGGAAAAGAAGGAAAGAAAAAATAGAAAGCAATACTAAAACAATCACTGCAGTGAAGTAGTAAAATTGTGAAGTGCTAAATATATCAAATAAATGGCACCAATAAAATTAATAAATCAACCAAGAAAATGAATATATCATTAATACTGCTTACCATCCTGGGACTGAAAACACAAACTGATCTTATTTTAGAAATGTAATTCTTTGCAAGTCAGTGCAGCTATACAGGGCTTTAGTTGTGTTTTGAGCCTAATACCATGTTTTCAAAGAGAGACCGTTCTGGACTGTAAACAGGTCTGATTACACAGCCGTGCTGTTGTAACACGTAGAATGTGGCTTAATGATGTCAGATTAGAATAAGCATGAAAAATACATCATCTGAATTTTTTATTTTCAATGTTGTTTGAACACAGTAGCTGTTGTTTACATTATTTCATGATGAATGGACCAATGGAAATGCTCCAAAACAAAAAATTTAAAATCTGGTTCCATTGACTTGCATTAAAGTGAAGAAAGTCTTTGATCTCTCCTGTAAATTAGCAGTTTTTGGAGACTTATTATTTTTTTTTTTTTGAACAGCAACAATATGCACCTTACTCCCTAATACCTCCTTATATCTTGACAGACCCGAGCTTTTAAACTCTATGCTGGCAACAATTAGGTTAAGGTTAATTTATTTATATGCGACTTTTACAAAAGATGTTGTCACGAAGCAGCTTTGCAGAACAATCCGGGTCCGAGCCCCACAGTGAGCAAGCCAGGGCCAACAGTGGCAAGAAAAAGAACTCCCTTAGCTCACAAGGAAGAAACCTTGAGAGGAACCAGATTCTTCTGGTCAACACCAGATAGCAAAACCAGTACAAATATAATAAGAAGAAAATGGACTACTTTATGCAATAAGGAGGAGAAGAAGGTTCTGATAAGAGCAGGAGAAGAAAACGTCACTTATTAAGTAAGCAGACGAAATCTTTGAAGGCGCTTGAGGATCAAAAAGCAAAAAGAACTGGGAGAACCGGTCCAGAATGCAGGCAAGCAGCAGCACCCAGTTGTGGCAGAGGAAGCAGCAGCATCAGATAGCAGGATGGGCAGCAGGATAGCTCTCTACTTCAGCCTGGAGAGCATAACCATTATTTCCATAAACACAATAAACACAATTCCACTGGGCACCAGTCCAGTTCAGATGAGCTTGAGTCCAGAGAAGTCAGTGGAGCTTCCAGAGACTGATGAAAAGTGATTTCCACTGTGTATAGACAATGACTTGTGAGTATTCTGAGCCCATATAGTGATATCCATCACAGACACATGTCAGCTTTTAATGCAGTGCCATCCGAGGGATTGAAGGTGGTGGACATTGATTTGTGCTATTTGGCCTTACTTGTTAAACACAGAGAATTCTCTGGATTCTGTGAATCGTTTGATGATATTATGTAGTGTGGAGAGTGTAATACCTACAGTCCACACAGTGGATTGGCTGAGTGATAGCTAAGTAGTTTTTTCTGATGCATTTTTGGCAAGTCTTGACTCATTGATACTCATAAAGGCTCCTTTTATATTCAAACGTAATTGTATCACCTGTTTAAGATGAATATTTCCTAGTGCTTAGTGTTAAATTGCCTCCTCTCATTCTTATTTGGAAGATGGTGCAGATATGAGTTTCAGAATGAACTCATAACAAAGAAGTGAATAAGATGAAACAGTAAATGTCTTGTCTTTGTACTGTTTTTGTTCAAACGCAGGTCAAAGTAGGTTCAAATGAGTGGAACTCATTTTGCCCTGCTCTTTATAAGTCATTCATTACAAAAATATATACTTTTTTAGAAACTTCTCAACCCTGTTTCCCGAACACACTGCCCTTATGAAATATCTGGAATGTTCCACAGATAGCATACATAAAACAGGGAGCATACATAAGACATAAAGCATTTGCATCATCTGGAGATTGTGGGAAGAAGAAGAGCAATTTTTATGAAGATCTTGGGAAGAAGAACAGAAAATTCTGTCTATTTTCAGTGATATCATTACTGACTGACAAGACCACTTTGAACACTACATAGAAATAAGTTCAGTAATCTTATGACTTTATTTCAGCAATCTCAAAATGAGGTATATTAGATATGTTGAGATGATTTAGGATGATTTTACATTTTTGATGTCACTTTTTTCAGTGCATTAGAATATTTTTAATGTCCTCACGGCATTAGTATGGACGCTAGTTAACTACATTTTGCTAAGTAAACTAAAATTCAGACAGATTTTAATGTAAAAAAAGACAGAAGTCAATAAGTTATATTCATTATAGGTTACATAGGTCCTGATTTTATTTGCATTTTATCTACAGTCCCAACTTTTTTAGACATTGGTGTTGGCTGTATGTATGGGGTCATTATCTTCTTGAAATGCACATAAGATTCAGTTTCTTGGCCTATAGATAACTTTTTTTCAATATACACCTGTTCATGTTTCTTTCCATAATGTATTATGCCCCTCGTACCGTTTGCAGAAAATCAGCACTACATTATGATGCTTCCACCTTCATACTTCACTGTACAATCATTCTTTCTCTCAAGACAACCAGCTAAATTATTGCTGGAGAGCTCTAGTCTTGTTTAGTTTGACCATAGTACTCAGTTCCAAGAGTCCTGAAGAAGAGTTTTGCATAGGATGTAGAAACTGAGATGATGGCAGAGCTCCTGCTGTATTCCCTTATTTTGTACCTCACAAGCTGTGTGTCAGATATTTCTCAATGAATGTTACAAATACTTTATGACTGAATGCTTCTTTAGCTACTAATATTAAACCTGAAGCATGTAACCTAGATGTGATCTTTGACTGTGAGCTCAATTTTATTCTGCATGTTAAAAGTCACTAAGTAGCTTATCATTCGAGAAATATCACCAAAGTTCTTCCTTTTCTACCCCAGAGCGACACAGAGAAACTCACTAGTTACAAGCAGAACTAATTACTGTAATGGTTTCAAACTCCTAAGTGGTTTCAAGTTCCTAAGAAAACAATCTAACCCCTACAACTTATACAAAACGCAACAGCTCAGATCCTTACAACAACAAGAATGCAACAAGAAAGCTGCACTGACTCTATATGGAGCTCTATATAAGCTTCCAAAAAAATACAGAAAATGTGGAGACACTCTTTTAGTGTTTCTGCTTCTAAACTGTGGAACTCAATTCAAATTTTCATTACACAGGCAAGCTCAGTGCTCACTTTTAAGAAACAAATAAAAATGTATTTCTTTAACTTTAATTAAAACCTTAATATCTTAGTATTTATAACTTTATTTTTGGCTTATATTAGTTAATGTTATTGTTAATAAAACCTGCAAAGCACTTTGAGCTGCCACTGGTATGAAATAAAGATTATTATCCATCCATTCATTCATTATCTTCCACTAGTTGGGGTCATGGGGAGCCTGGAGCCAATCCCAGCGTCATCGGGCGAAGCACCATGGACAAGTTGCCAGTGTATGGCCAACACACACTCACATGCACACACGTGTTGTGTTGTAGGTGTAATTGTTGTTTCTGCCTCTTTCACTATATCCTATAACTGGACGACTAGCTTCTCTCTTATATTCTTATCATGTTTTCTGAGTTATCCTGCATGGCGTGCCTGTTCAGGGGTGAATATTTGTGCCTCCATCTTCTTTTCCATTGCATATTATTAAGAAATTGTGCCGACGACTATGTTTATGCTGACAAGTGGTATAACTAAAAGCAGGACTAAAATCCCTCCGCTCTCCTTCTAGGGACATTCAGAGGCTGGGGGTGACGCTGATGGGCCACCAGAAGAAGATCATGACTAGCGTCCAGGTGATGCGAGCCCAGGTGCTAAACCAGAGCGTGCCGTCTGTGCACGTATAATCCCCACCGCAGCGGTCGCCATATAAATACATATTCATCTAATATGTGTTTTTGGGTTGTGTGTTGCAAACTCTCAAAAGACTCTCTTCTAAGAACATCAAGAGGACCCTTTAACTGCAAGGAATTCCTCAGCACCGGACTTTGTTTTCCAGGACAATCCCTGAAATCTTTCTTTTCTTTTTTTTTTTTAATATTTCCTCGGACGTTGTGTTTTCTTCTTCTTCTTTTTTTGCTTTTGGTAAATGGATGGACTGCCTTAACCAACACAGATGATTTAAATTTTGGTGTATATGAAGAAAGATTTTATGAACATTGAATATGTTATGCTGTACAGAGAGAGGGTTAAAATGATAACATTGATGGGTACTGGGAAGAGAGAATATTGTATATGCATAAATGAATCCCTATGGCCAGGCACCCACCACAGCACCGAAATGGCATGGATGATACTATGAGTGCCTCAAAATGCTGAATACAGACACTGGAAAAAAATGACCTGGCAGAGCGATAGAGCAGCAAACTACATAAACATAAATCATCACTGTTGGAACAAAACCTTGTCTCCCCAAAAAGGTAGCTGTCAATATAAAACAATTCTAAATTGTTCCTATGTGTCCATTCGGTGATTCCATGAATGTGGTGCCATTTGTGTCCCACTGATATCACTTCTACAAACACTGTTACAAGTACTGTACACGAATCTGAGATCAGCCTTATTTGAACAGGACTGATAGCATCATATAAACACAACTTAAAGCTTATCTTTGAGAGAAAAGAGGCAATCGCTCCCCTCCTGCTTTAGATCTGGAAAAAAATATATATACTGTCCATCCTGAAAGGATATGTAGCTAAAAAGTCCATAAATGTCAACAAAAGAAGAAGCAAAGAAGTTTCTGGTGTTCACAGAATGGTGATCTGACCACCCTACAGCTCAGACCTCAACATCATGTCTTTGGGATTATTTGGATTGTGAGACGCAGACAATGCAACCTTTAAGACTGAACTCTGCAGATTCACTTAAAACAAAGACAGAAGTGGGAACACACTAAATACTGCTAAAAATGGTATTACATTTAGGTCTTGAGTTGTTTAGCCTTTTTTTATTGAGACTGAAAAAATTTTCATTTGTAGCTGATGTGCTTTTTCAATATAGACATTTAAACAATTAAGTCTCATAGTTAACTAAATAAAGGTAAAGTGGCCCATGTTCTGATAAAATGTGATAAAATCTATGAAAATCACTTTAAGTACACTTTAACTACACTTTATAATCATTAAAATATTGAACCATGTTATGAACGTTTACTATCTCATTCTTGATTCTTTTTTACAAGTCTTTAATTACAGGTTTACTGTCCCACAACATTTCTCAACCCTGTTTCATGAACACATTGTCGCTATGAAATATCTGGAATATTACATAGGTAGCTACATGAAACTGGACTTTGCATCATTTGAAGATCATAGAAAAAAGAAAAGCAACTTTTAAAAATAAAGTTCGTTTCCAGTTCGATGTTATTATTGACTGATAAAATCACTAAAATCCAGTTATTCATTTTTAGAATATCAAACATATTAACTCTAGTCACTTTCTTATTTCGAGATTTCTGTAAAAATATTCTACTTATTTCTATATGTTTTTTTGTTGTTGTTGTTGTATTTGTAATGTAATTTATTGGCAAATGATTTGGCTTTCTTTAAATGAGTAAATAAACAAGTAAAGAATGTATAGAAAGAAGTTAAATAATCTTATAAAATTATTTAATCTCAAAATGAGAAATATTAGACATACTGACAAGACTGCAGTGCATTAGATTGTCTTTAATGTGCTCAGGGCATCAGCATGGAAGCTGGGTTTAATACATTTTAATAATTCTAGGCTTGGTGAACCCTGTGTTTTCAACCCTAAGCCATTGCCAGGAGAAGACCTTTCTACAAGATATTGTTACTGAGATGGCTCAACACATTGAGTTTAATTGATTGATTTTAAGGTAGAATAAAGAGAAAGGTAACATTTAAACTTTAAGGGCTAATTGGCACCCCAGTAGTGGAATCACCCATGAAACGCATGTAAGAGGCAACTGTCACTTTCAAATGATGTAAAAAACAACGTGTAAGAAAGACATGGAGACACAAGGTTCTGATCTGACACGGACGATATACTGAATAAGCTATGAGCTGAGATGTCCAGCAGTGTTCGCTGGTCTCTCAGTAAAATCTGCATATCGCACCAGTATGTGATAAAAACAATAACGAGGACTGGTCACCATTTGCCTCTGATGTCATAAGAAGGGAAATGAAGGTGATGTATGTTACGTGTTTGATTAAATATCCTGAAATTCAACCCGCTGTTATTTATTGATTGCCTAGAGAGAAATGTTTTAGAAAAAAGGAGAAAAAAAACGTTACTCAGTGAACTGTATGAGAGGAATGGAACTAGGTGAAATCTGTAACCCTTTAACATTAAATTCTTTTGGCTTTTCGTGGACTAATTAATTATGTGCATATCACCCACTTAAAGGTCAGTTAAGACATTTTCTTTTTTCAGACGCTGAGAGTGCTGAATGGGCAGCGAATGAGCACGTTCACCAGTTTCTGTCCGCTGATTCAAAATAATTGGAGGCAGTAGGAGTGGAACACATTAAGAAGCAGTTTGAAGCCCGTCCTCCTGCGCCACCATCTTCCACTTCCATTACACTACAGCCCAGAGAACCGCACCAAGCGGGAGGCCGAGCTGTTCTCAAGAGTATTTATACAGCACGGGTGTCAACTTTACATGAATTATGTGAGGATGGACAGCAACACAAGCACTTCAGGAAACCAGTGCATGGTGAAGCTCGTTAAGGAGAAGATATCCGAGCAGGTGGGCTGTAAGAATATGTTGACAGAATCGAAGTTAACTACACGTTGACTGTTGTGGTGGTCGAATTTGACCCTGTGATGCACAAGCTGGGTCAAAAGTGACCCGACTTGACCCGATCAGTGCAGTAAATTAATATCATTATTCAAGCTTCCATGAATTCCTCAATTTATTCGTTTTTGATCATCACAAATCCTGATTTTAGTTTTATTTTTGTCACTTTTTGTTAATAAATATCATTTTTGCATTACTGCCCTTCTAACACACAGCATGGGTGAGAATTTTAACTCCTTATGTGTTCACTATAGGATTTGTAAACATGTTTACTAAAGCTTTTTTATTTTTCTGTTTGTAAAGAAAATAAATTAAATTAATGATTTAAGGTCAAAAACAAGATTTGATTTTTAATGAACATGTGGAACATTCAATAATGAAATAAGCTGATTTCAAAAGAGATACTAAGGAGATACTCAGCATTGCATACAATAACATGGGTAATTAATACGGGTCCAGTTTGAGCCATATTGGGGGGTTTGCTTAGCTTGTGCATCAAAGGGTTAAGACCAATCTTTTCTTTTATCACTACTTAGCCACCTTTTTAATGTGTGTGTGTGTGTGTATGTTAGAGTGTTTAAACTGGGTTGATCTATGTCCTATAAAATAACACCTGATCTGAAAACAAGTCCCACTTTCACTCTTCAGCTGAGTGTTTGAGGCCCGTCGTCTTGTGTCACCATCTTCAACTTCCACTAAACTGCGGCCCAAGTAGGAGGCCCCGCTGTTCTCAAGAGTATATATACAGCACAGTGATCAATTTTATGGTGATTGTGTAAATACATTGCATCCAGAAGGTATTCACAGCACTTCACCTTTCCACATTTTGTTATGTTACAGCCATATTTCAAACTAGATTAAATTCATATTTCCCCTCAATTCTACACACAATACTCGATATTGTATTGGCATAGTGAACAAAGTTTGTTTGGACATGATTTGGAAAGGCACACACCTGTCTATATAAGGTTCCCTAGTTGACAGTACATGTCAGAGCACAAACCCAGCTATGAAGTCCAAGGAATTGTCTGTAGACAGGACTGTATTGAGGCACAGAGTTTAGCTGGAGCATTGAAGGTCCCAATGAGCACAGTGGCCTCCATAATCCATAGATGGAAGAAATTTGGTACCACCAGGACTCTAAAGTACATCTAAATAAAAATATAGTATGTACATGTAAACAAAAAAGAATTCTGGAAACCATGTCACTCCACCAGCAGTGTAGTTAGAGCTTTCATAATTGGATGGCCAGACCTTTATTTTTTTTTTTAATTGGTAGCATACTTAACACAGAATAAAAAATAGCACTACTGCATTAAAATGAATTAAATTGATTTATTGTTTTTTTTTCTTTTTATAGAAATAAACACATCGCTGTCCAAACAAAAAAAAATGTAAATATAAAAATATGTATCTTCATTTTTGACGATTTTAATTTTTTCATATCATTTGAAAATGACAGCTGTTCCTTATATTTTGTGAAAATTTCATGATGAATGGACCAATAGAAATGCTCCAGAATAGCTTCGAAAAAAAAATCTGGTTCCACTTACACTAAAAGTAAAGCCTGTTTTTGGCCTCTCCTGTCAAGTTTTGGAGATTTCTTTAAACAGCGACGATATGCTAATTATTAATGCAGACTCTTGACCTGATTTGTAACTAACCTCATTTGAGCGCAGTCCAGTTCAATCAAAATTATCATTAAGCTAACTGTCTGTAGCCTAGTAATGAAAAGCTACTTACTGATGTTAACTATTGTTTATCATTATCAGTTATATACTTTATATAGAAATTAAATAAAGTAAATACAATTAAGTAAAGCTTTATTTTAGAACCAGAAGGAGTCTGTTAATAGTTCCATTTACACCTGCATGCAAAAACTTGGGTACCCCTTTTTAAATGATGTATTTTGATTATTTTCAAAATAAAAAATGTACACGTCATAACATAAAGCATGACATAAAAGATCGCCTGTACAAAAACTGTGACACACTTTAAGGGTCACATTCCATCTTTTATCCAATATTTATTTTTTTGCACAATAACAACTGTTACATTTCTAGAACAAGGTCACATTAAAGTATGTTCTCTGTAGAAGATGTGTCAACAGGGGTTGTCAAACTTTTGCAGACGACTGAAGATTAACCCCAAACGCTTTCTTAGCTCCGCCCTCCATATAACACATTTCACTGTTCCTCAGCCTAACTGTTCAGACTAACCAGCGCTGTTCAAGTTTTGTGAAGGTTGTGACCAAGAGATGATTGCAGGTGGCTAAGATGTGTGTTAATCTTCATTATGGTCAAATTTGTGTAAATTATTTTTTATCCATCTAGTGGGGTGAACACCTTTTCATAAACCCATCCAAAACACCTGTTGACTGCTTCCAGTCTCAGATGCATTTTGCCACACTTCAGATTAATCCAGTGCGGAGTATTTGGGGCAGTGTTGTTGTGGTTGTTGCAATAAGGTATTAAACTGGACATCAGTCTGTGTAGCACAGAGACTGATGAGTTGAATAAGCTTCTGGGTAATTTCTGTGTACACCAAAAATCAGTTGCAGTACTTTTATAAAGAGCAGTTCTTCTCCAGATGCGCCGCTGAGTGCAAATAAAGTTCCGACACTGCCGTCAGTGATGCGAAAGTGTAATCGCTTAACGCTGAAAATCAGGATCAAGGATCGTCTGCAATATCTTGACAAGTATGATCACAAGCTGAAGTTTCCAATTATCTTTGTGTTAAATGTATTCTCTATATGGAACACATGGATGCACCTTGTAAAAACTACACGCTGCATTGTTCTGCACTATGTTAAACTTAGTAAATATGTTAAATCTGTGCACTAACACTTCCAGAGAAAATAATTTTCATTTAGAAAATCTACACTAACAAATGTAATCTGAGTGGCGTTCAAACATATGGCTGTAGATGGCATCATCATCATCATTCTCATGCCCACATGAGGCATTACAAACATAAAGCAGTGCATATAGGAATACACCACCAGCCCCAAAATCATAAGAGTGTGAGGAGACTGGGTTCTGTGGTGTCCTGCTTCCAATTTTCAGCTGTCTGTCTGGCTCCCAGCCTGAGCCGTCACATCACTCTCTGTCTGCAAACATCCCTCTCTCATCTCTGCATCTTAATTGACCTGGGCATCAAGCTGACAACAATACAATCCCGCCTGCCGCCCAGCGCACCCTGCCTGCTCCCTTTGTGAGTGTTTCCTATAATGGAACTGGAACTTGAACGCTTAGAGCTCTGGATTTATTATTGTCATTATACTGTATATCCAGAATATACATCACATAGTTATTTATATGTGTGCACAATTAAAGAGCGTAGAAAAGAGGTAAACAAAGTCATTCTGAGTGGTTTGATGTGATATACACCAGACATCTGAAGAGTTCATGTCTCTTTAAACTATATTATAAAAAGTTTTTAAATTAAGTTTTGGCCTTGTATTTTACCACCAACATTAAGTATAAGTAGCTTATATATTCATGCTAGTGACATTGCTGGTTTCTGTCACCACCACTTAAATAAATGTATGCCTGCAATGAACAATCTTATGTCAAACCACTTCCAATGTCTTTGTTTACATTTTAAAAAGTGCAATTCCACTAATTATATGGCTAAAGAATTAATTCAGTTTGCATTTAACTCGGCCTGCATTTTTTGAAATATCATCACCGTTCCAACTCCAGATTGTCTGGTATGATTGTGTGATTGGGGCTTGTGTACAGCTTTTTGATTGGATGCACTGATTGTGGAATTTTTTCCCCATAGACGATGAACAGTATGGAAAAGTGCACGGCAATCTACTGCATTTCTGCTCAATACACACATATACAGTGTTGGTTCAACCAACACTTTTTTTAAAATTTTTATTTCCATCCCTCTTTTTTCCCCCTATAGAGTCTCATTCATTTGGACACACCCAAACATCACGGTTTCCTTTAATCTACAACCAAACTGTGTGGATCCACTCAGATCCTAAAACACACTGACCCACACTCCTCTCCTTGTCGTTTATGCGCATCCATCATGCGTTTCCTTCAGGAACTGCACTTTTCTAGTTTATTATTATCATTTCGCTCCAGTATTTAAATGGAATATTGTAATAATAATTAAATTTCTATGTGTTTTTTAGGCGGAACAGTGGTGTAGTGTAGTGTGGTGTAGTGGTTAGCACTGTCAGGGCTGTTCTGTGCATGTTCTCCCCGTGCTTGAGTGGGTTTCCTCCGGGTACTCTGGTTCCCTCCCACAGTCCAAACACATGCATGATAGGTTGATGGGTCACTCTAAATTGCTCATAGGCATGAGTGCGTGTTGGACATGCGATGGACTGGCGGCCAGTCCTTGGTGTACCCTGCCTACGCCTGATGATGCTGGGATTGGCTCCAGCCCCTCTCTGACCCCGACTAGCATGATAAAGCAAAAGATGATGGATGGATCCATTATTTATATTACATTATGTTTGATTAGGGTTGCACTTTTGACTCTTTCTCTCTTTGTTTTATCAATTAATCAATCAGTAAACCTTTATTTTCACTCAAAAATACATTGAGGGAGACCCTCATTTACAATGTCGCTGATTATTACAATTAATAAACAAAAAGGGATTGAAAATAAATTAAAATAAATTTTAATGAGTACTTCAAATGTAAAAGAAAAAAAATAAAAACTGAATAAGAAACTAAAATCAGGAATAAGACAAAAATAAGTCAATAAAGTAAGTATAAATATAGTAGTAAAACATAAAATAGTAAAAGAAATAATAAAACAAAAAAAGTAATAATTAAATAATAATATTAGAGTAATAAAAAGAAAGAAAAACAATTAAAGAATGGTAAAAGGAAATAAAAATAAATAAATAAACTAATATCAAACTCATAAAACTGTTAACTATAATTAAATAAGACACTGGCAGGTTGTGTGTAGGGGGTTAGAAATTAAGAGTTTAAAATGACTTGGTGACTTCAGCGAGCTGAGCTTTAGTGTTTCCTGCAGTGAGTATCAGCTCGCTGGTGCTGCTGGAGCTTAAAGCAGATTTTCCCAGTTTAATAAAAGCTCTAGGAACCTGAAGGGTGATCCAATCACTGAAGCGAGTTCCGTAATTTGTACTATTCTCAGTGAACATTGTTGTGATATACGATGGCATAAAAAATAAAAAGAAAAAGAAAAAGAAAAAGAAACCAATAAATAAATAAATAAATAAAAAGAAACCAATGTGTTTCTCGACAGCAAAAGAAGACCAGGCGACCTTTTCATATAATCAACAGTGATGTGTGCTGTAGGGGTCACTAGTAATGAATCTTAATGCTGAATGATATATAGAGTCTAAAGGTGGCTGCAGATGCATGTCTGTAGATCACGTCACCGTAATCCAGTACCTATAAGCTTTTTTACATGCTGTTTAAAAGTAAATTTATCATCAAGCAAAAAAATAGCAAAAACAAAACAAGACTCCAACAACTTTTAATTAATTTCAAATCACAAAATAATATAATTTATTCTGCTTATAACCACGAATGTGGTATGTATTGAAAGGGTAAGAGGTAAGAGAAGGTGTTTGACAGCTTGTCCACCACAAGGAGCCTGACAGTTAGCATTAAAGCACAGCAAGAAATGAAAGGCCCTGCACTGCAGTGAAAAATGCTACCACTTTTGAAGAAAAGGTCATTCATAAGTGCACTTAATTATATATCTTCAGATTTCTGGAGACCGAGGCTTTGTATGACCATGTCACCTTGAAGAGTCTTAAACCTTGGTCACTGGAGTCCACTTTAATTAGAAACCCCTACTTTGCCGGTCCACTTACTGGCTAGGAAGAGAGGGATCCACTACTAAAAAATTGAAATTAGAAACGGCTTTGTGTAGAGAAAGTGAGCATTGATGAGGGGCCAGACAAAGAGGCCAGTAAAAATCTACAGTATAATCTACAGTCTCACCCGTGGCATCATATGAAGTGTAATTTAAACTTCAATGTCAAAATCTATATTCCATATTTGAAGAAGGCTGAAGCTCCGCATCAGTGTTAATTTTAACAGCAAATTTTGATTTAGTCTTAGTCTTCTGACTAAAATGTCCTTTAGTTTTAGTCATAATTTAGTCATCTGAATTGTTTTTAGTGTTAGTCTAATTTTAGTTGACTAATTATCATAAGAATATAGTCTAGACTAAATCTACAGTTGATTCAGTCGACTAAAATATAAAGGGTGTAAAATGTAATACTTTTTTTCAGTTCCTTTCAATTATTTAAGTCATTATATATACTTACACGAAATTAAACATTTATTAACCAGTTATGGAATATTATTCATGTTTGAAAGACCAATACACACACAAGCAGATTTAACAAACAACATCTGAGGTCCGTAACTGCAGAGTGAATAAGAGAAAACTGTTATTTTATCCTTGTATCACCTTTTTATTTATCTCTAATTTATTTAATAGTTACTAGTGCTGTCAATATAATTAAGTTACATGCCATTTGGGACATGATAATCGAACGCAGATGGTTGAAGTTGGAGCCAGCTAGTTTCCCGACTCACGGACACACTGCCCTGCACATAAAGCACCACCTTACTGAGTTAATACAGCGTTTACAGCAGGACATGCTCTAAACTGTACAGGGCAGTGTGCTTTCAGGACTAGGATTAAGCAAGGCTAAACTAGCATTATCAGCGGTAAAGCTAGCTAACGGTGGTGCTGGAGTGCGGTGTGGTGATTTTCTCTCTCTTCCTCTCTGCTGACATTATCTAGATAACTTAGTTCCATCATGAGTAACGACAGGCTCGTATGGTCTTCCCGTCTTTAGACCAAATTTGTGCAAGTGTGCGTTTGATTGATGGCTACCCGGCTTGTCCCACCTCTCCATATATGCCGAAGTAGTCATGATTGGATGTTTTGTCCCTTTGTCCTTTGTCACTTGTCCCTGCCCTTCACAAAACTAAATCAGTTCTGATAGGATGTCGTCCATGCCAAACATTTTTGTCTCGTTTTTTATTTGTTGACTAAAGTGTCAATCCATTACATCACAGTTTTTATCCTTTCAGGTAGCTTGTATTTAGTTATCGTCTCATTTTCGTCATAAAAAAAAGGTTTGTTGATGAAAACTAGGACAAAAAGAATTCTGCATGGTATTTCATACTCAGGAGGAGTAAAACTTGAACACTTGGCTGATCACGCTGGTGATAGGCTATGCATTTAAGCTGTATATATCCTTGCTGTCCAAATAAAATCAGCATTTTTCTAAATTTTTGTTTTCCTACACCATTTAAACACAGCATCTGCCATTTACATTGTGAAAATGATAAATGGACTAATGGAAATGTTCCATAATGACTTGAAGATAATTCTGGTTCCATTAAAAGTAAAGACAGTTTTTGTCCTCTCCTGTAAAAATGCCATTATTGAGATTCTAGATTTTCTTTAGGCAGCGACGATATGCACCTTAGATTTAGGTTTGCATCAAGTGTACATACTTAAAATATATACTATTTAAGCAGAGTACTGACTCAAGCTATCTGTCACAGTCCCATTTACCAACACTTACTCTGCACCACTCCAGGTGAGTTTTGGTGATAACATGGGAACTTTCATGCAGATCAATGCTCGCTGGCACAGCCCCATCATCCATCGTGCTCCTATGCCTGATGAGGGAGCGCAGTGAGGGATGCCCATAGGAGCTCACACAGCAAGCTGCTCAGCAATGTGCTCTCCCTAAGCCCACCAAAACACATGGCATATCCCTCCACACTTTACTGCAGTGGAGTTCCAGAGCTGGGTTGGCTCAGGGACCCTGTTTACAAAGTTGACATGCCACACTACTTAAAATGTAACTTATTCTTTATTAAACTTAGCACTTGCAAAGCGATATTTTGAAGATTAGATATAAGATAATCCAAGTCAATGGAAAATAAGTTAAGAAAAAGAACTGCGGTTCAAAAGATATAGCGAACCATACAAGACCTGGTAGACCACGAAAATAAACAGTCACCATCAGATAAACAGTATTTAACTCTTCATCTTTGGCAGAAAAGCCAGAAAAGAGAAACATGAGTGTTGATATTTGAAGAATGGATGAGCACCCCAGAGTTCACACTTCAGAGTAAATGCATCTGTCACAGTCTTCCCTGTTTTGTCCTTGTCAGTTATTGTTTATGTAGTCTTGTCAATGCCATGTGGTTCTGTTTATGTTTGCCATGTGCCCTCTTGTCTCCGCCCTCCACCTGTCCAGTGTTTCTGCCCCCTCCCAGTTGCCTCTTGTTTAATGTCTTCATTTAAACCCTTTGTTTTGCCCTGGTTATGGTCCGTTATTGTTTGTCTATGTGCGTGTCGCCGTGTGAGAATCCATGTGTGTCATCATGTTCCTTTGTCAAAGTTAAGTTAAATAAAATACCTGTGTTTATATCCGCCTCTCTTGCTCGCACCGCGTGACAACGTCCAAGACTGAACTTTGGAGACGCAGAAAACTGCAGATTTCTTTAAAAAACTGAAAGCAATGAATTAAAACTGTAGTAAATGCAAAGTATAATATATTATATTTAGTTATTGAGCCTTTTGTATCATTTTCTGTTAATAACAATTTCCTCTGTTATGTGATTTTCTTGAACGAACAATTTGAATTCAAAGGCCATTCTATAAGAAAACTAATAAATAAATAAATGGTCTTTCACTTTTTTATTAAATTACATATCTCAACATTTCTGTTTGATTTTTGGACATTTTTATGGGCAACCGAAGAACTAGAATCTCTGAATTTGCTGTAGTGTATGCGCCTCATCTGCAAGAAAACACATGATCTCTATTTACTAAGGAATGGAGATAGCAAAAGAAACATTTTTGTATTGTATTTTTAGTGGGTCTTAATGACGATCCATTCATATTGGTCAATGGCCAGCATAAGCCACTAGCCTACATTTAGAGTCCAGTCCAAAAATGAAATGTTTTAAATGCAGTGTAAACTCCAACAGGCCTGGAGTCTGAACAGGTGAAGACATTTGAACATGCATTCACTTATAGCAACCATTGCTAGTTTGGACAAGCTTTACAGAACGTTGGCAAGACTTCAGTTTAACTTATTAAGAAACTGTAGCTCAAAACAATACAAATATAAGTTATACATTATAAATGACTTCTATATTGTATGTTTGTAAAATTGGAAATGTAAATTAACTTACTTTTGCTTTAACCTTGATATCAGGCAGAGTCAACGGCATACAGTAATGGTTATTACAGCATTGCTGAAGTGTCTTCATCCCTGTCAAACCTACCATATGTATATAAAGTTAAGTTACATTATTATGACCCCTTCCTACTTTCCACAGCAGCAGCATGTAGGTGGCAGCGTTATTGTCTGGGAAATGTTTCATGGTATTCTCTGGACCCACTCATCCACGTGGAAGGCAATCTCAACCAATTTGGGTATGAATCCATCCTTGCAGATCATGTACACCCATACCTGCTGATTGTCTTCCCTGGGGCGGATGGAATCTTCCAGCAAGACAATGTGACGCGTCACATGGCTAGAAATTTCCAACATTGATTGAAGGAGCTGACCAAGACTCCTAAGTACTACCTTGGACCTCCTAATTCCCCAGACATGACAACAATTGATCATCTATGGGACCATCTCGATTGTTGTGTTCGCTCTATGGATCCTCCCACTCATTCAAACCTCTTTGCAGAAAGCGGTGAACTATATTCACAGCAGGGGATTCTGCCCCCATTTTACCCCTCATTGCCCGCTAGCAGCTCAACCCACAATAAGTCACAACAGTTTACATTTGAAAGAATCCCCATTGCCTTGATTCCATTGATAAAACAATATTTAGTTTAATTAGTTTATTGAAATATCCATGTTGATTACATTTCACCCATACATAGGCCACCATAGTTTCAAACTTGTTCTTAATTTAAGGACAAGCAAAGTCTTCAATTTATATGCTGTGTAAGAACCTTGGCCGAAGTTATATAGTGTTCACGTTTTGTTTATTTCCGCTTCATATTCAGCGTTAAGCTAACATTTGAGCCTATTAAAGAAATACGGCACATTACTTTTATCAGAAGCGATATTTAACACAAACACCTCCCATGCATTAACTTGAATGCTGTGACATTCACTGCAAAGGCAAAGACAAACAGACAGCTCTCTATACTGCCCAAACATAATTGGCTATGCACAATGCACAGTTCATAAATGCACTTATGAATTATGCATGCATGGGTTACTGCTACAGTCGTGCATACATGCTATACATTATGCATTCAGTCTACAATCTTACGGCATCAAAAAAGAAAGACAAATATACAGATACATGCGCTTTGGGCACTGCTAAATTGTGTGAATAAAATTTTTACACTTATGTTAAACATTGACACACCAACTGGCCCCTCCCCTAAGTATCTACACTCCTTGTCCATTTGATCTTGGTAGCTCTACCTACCATAGAGGAACACACTGCAAGACCACCTCTGAGGCTGTGGATCATTCTCAGTACTGCAGTGACAGTGATATGTGGTAGTGGTGTGCTAGTATGTGTTGAGCTAGTTTGAGAGGATCAGTCACAGCAGTGTTCACTCTGTGAGGCACACCCTTTTTGTTGGTCCACCTTGTAAAATGATGGAGAGATGGAGAGATGACAGCTTATCTGTTGCTGCACATTTCATTTGGTCATTCTTTATCAGTAGACACAGGACACTGTTGACTGGATGTTATTGGGTAAGTGGGTTATTCCCAGTCCAGCTGTGACACTGAGGTCTTTAAAGCTATGTGAGAGCAGATAGTCACTGCCCAATTAAAAACATCTCCATTTTTTTCGACATTATTTGAATATGCCATTGGTCGTTTACATTGTGGGAAATATTATGATGCATGAGTCAATAGAAGTGCTCAAAACTAGCTTGGAAATAATTCTGGTTCCATTGACTTCCATTGAAAGTAAAGTTTGTTTTTTTGGTCTCATTTTTGTATTTCCATATCCATCATACCATTCAGCAACCCCTCTTGCCCTATAGAATAAGGCATTATCATGTTGGAAGAGACCACTGCCAATGTTTCATTGTAGGGTACAGGTTATAAGTCATAAGTCAAAATACTTCATATTGATTTGAGGTGACATTTGTCTGTAAAGGGGCAAGTGAACGCAAACCCAAGCCACTGTAGAGGTCAAGCATTAAGGTCTTTTCTTCAGAAGTTCTTCACATGTTTTTACACCACAAAACTCTAGAGGGAAAGCTTTTCTAATGTGTAATATCCCTGTCTATGTAGCTGTGGACAAATAGCTCTTGTTAATTATGATCACTGTCATGGAACGTGTGCTATATATCACATTGTTCCCAGTTTACTGTTGTCTTTCTCATATACCTTAATGCCACTGTTCCTTTTAAAACACTAGCCAGCTGAAATCTTTGTGACTAAATCATCACAATCTTTCTCATTTTCCATTTTAAACTGAACTTTTGAAGTCAGTGGGCTCTAAAAAAAAACATCACACATCATCACGTATCATGGAAACTGTATACCCGTGTCATGCAATGGAGGTTCAGAAGGGTCTGCACTTATATTCTCCAATCATTTATTCAGGTTTTACCTAACATGACACATGTCTGTATATATTCAACCTAAGTGATTATTAAAGCATCAAAATGTAAGATGACCCAATCAGTTTGTCAGATTTGTAATTTGTGATTCCAAAATCGACTATATTATAACAGAATATAAAGAAATCATCATTTTGATGGTATGTGATGGTATGTCCAAGAAATATGTGTCTACTAAACACATCTACTAGATATATACTAAAGTTAGCATGCAAAGCAGCCCATCCTGTCCATAATACCAGTTGAGTTGAATCACAATTGAATCCCAAAATGCATGGATGAAGAAGAAGCACACCTACTCTCAGCAAGAAAACATGTTCAAAAACAAGTGAGAAAAGTGGAAGAAGACATGCAGCTTGATGCTGACTGGGATCTAGACTGGGAAGTAAACTGGAAGAAGGAGTGAAGAGGTGGGAGTAGGGACAATGCGGAGTATAATTTTGACAGATTAAGCACCTTCTATGTTGTTCCCTTAAAAAGATACACATGAAAAATCAACATCATTGTTTTTAAATGTTAGAATCAAAATTACAACTGGTGACAATTATGTTTAAAACAAAACTGTTTTGTGAGAACTACAATTCAGGCTAATTTTAAATGCTACCATGAATCAAGTCTTAAAGAGTCCTAAAAATGTATAAAGTATATACACATATAACATCATCCCATTAGCATATCGATGCTCACACAACAAAACTGATTTTACAGAAGAAGGAAAGAGCTTACTCTATTTTTTAATGCATCAAGTCATTTCAACACATTGTAAAGGGCAATCATCATTTTCAAAATATGTCCAAAGTTTATGTCCAAATTTTCATTGTTTGTTTGAATTTATCAAAAGAAATCATGCACAAAACTTTGAGAAAGTTGCTGAGTTTGTCCTGGACATTTATTTTTAATTTATTCTTCACAGGTTACTTGATCGGGGGGGGGGGGGGGGGGTTGCACTTGACCACAAATATAAAACCACTGCAGGTACCTGACTGGGTTATTACTGGACATTAACATGCATGCTGGGTGATCCGATCATGAGCGGACAGTTTAAAGTACAGGTGTGAATGGGATACAGTGCATCTTAGAGACACATTAGAATCTGAGCACTCAAACAACATTCCAAGGTGGTCAGGGACACATATGACCGCATAACATGTATAGCAATATGTGGTTCTTGGAAAATGGAAATGTTACCAGTCACTGAGGGTGTCCCCCAAGGATCAGTTCTTGGACCAACTTTTTAAAAATCTTTATAGAAATGATATTGGCACCAACATTGTTGACTGCAATATACATCTATTTGCTTACAACACAATTTAATACTGCTTAGGCGACAACATCAATACTGCAGTGAATAAACTGTAGCACTTAATTAACTCCTTACCATCTGCTTTTTTTAATCCTAAACTCTTTCCAGATTGTTGAACATCTAACATTGACTTTAATCCCCTGAAGGGATCTGATGTGGAAAGAGTTAGTGAATATAAGTATCTTGGCGTACAGCTAGATGACAAATGTCCTTTTAAACAGCAGGTAAACAAGCTTACAGGTAAGATAAGGCAAAAACTTGGCTTCCTGTATCGAAAAAAATCATGCTTTGCAACACACACAAGAAAGAAGACTGTTGAAGCAACTCTGCTGTCTGTGCTGGATTATAGTGATGTGATTTACAGACATGCATCTGCAGCCACAATAAAACCATTAGACTCTATATATCATTCGGCTTTAAGATTCATTACTGGGGACCCCTATAGCACATATCACTGTTTATTATATGAAATGGTTAGGTGGTCTTCTCTTGCTATGCGTCAGGATACACATTGTTTTCTTTTTATCTTTAAAGCACTTTTTGGCCATATAATATCGTATATCACAACAATGTTCACTTATACAAATAACCAAATTACCAAAAAATAATAAGAATAATACAAATTACCAAACTCGCTACCATGACTGGATCACCCTTCAGGTAACGAGAGTTTTTATTGAACTGGGAAAATCTGCTTTAAGCTCCAGCAGCACCAGCGAGCTGGAATTTACTACAGGAAACATTAAAGCTCAGCTCCATTCATTTTAAACTCTTAGTTTCTAACCACCTCTACAAGACCTACCAGTGTTCAAATTGATTTTATTTAACAATTTGATATTTAATTGTCTTCTTTTATATTAATTTTTATTACTTTTACTATTATTATTTTACATATTATTATTTACTTTAATGTTTTAGTTAGTACTTCCTTTTTTACTGCTTGTTTTAATGTTCCAAACTTATTTATTTATCTATGATTGCAGTTTTTACCAGATTTTAACTTTTACTTTTTATGTCTATTTTATGTATTTATTCTTTACTTTTGTCTTATTCTTGGTTTTAGTCTTTAATTTAAGTTTTAACTTTTACTTTTTTTAACTTTTATTTGCTTTACTATTATTTGCTTACTTAATATAACTTTAGCATACTAAAATTAATTTTAATTTATTTTAAATTAGCAGAGTGACTCCAAGACTGTATCCCGTTCACACCTATACTTCAAACTATCCACTCATAATCAGGATACAGTGCGTCTTGGAGACACATTAAGATCTGAGCACTCAAACAACATTCCAAGGTAGTCAGGGACACATGTGCATAATATTTAGGGTGTGTCTCAAAACCTAGTGAGTGTCTACATGTAGGCTGCCCCAATTCTTACATACCTTAAACATGCTGAATACTAAAGAACCTTATTTTGACCTGATTTTAAGAAGGCATTAAACGCTTAGAAGCTGAACCAGCTAAACCACTGGTCACGTGCTGCAGTGGGAAGATGCTGTGACGCAGTTGCTCTCTAACTAGAGAGTCTCAGTAATCTGTTTTATGAGGAGAGATGTCAGACAGAACACTGCTGCTTAAACAGCTACCTACTTAGACAGCCTACTTAGACTCTCACTAGGTTTTGAGATAGACCCTTATAGTGTGAATGCGTCTTGCGTCTTGCGTCTTGCGTCCTGGACAAAGGCAAAAGACCAAAATAATCCAATAAAAGTTTAATTGTGTAGCGCTTTTTTACAACAGTGTTGTCACAAGGCAGCTTTACAGAAGTTTGAAAACATACAGTTACAACATGTATCCCCCTGTCAGCAAGCCAGAGGCAACAGTGGCAAGAAAATGTCCCTCAAGACTGGAGGAAGAAACCTTGGGGGAACCAAGACTCACAGGGGAGACCCATCCTCCTCTGGTCTACAAGTATTTACAGTTTAATCTATTGTGGCATCACAGTAATAATAATAATAATAATAATAATAATAATAATAATAATAATAATAATAATAATAATAATAATAATAATAATAATAATAATAATACTTTATTCTTATATAGCGCTTTTTCAGGAACCCAATGACGCCTACAGTCAAAACAATGATTTTACAAAACAACAGAGTATCAATACTACAAGTAGACATAACAGGAAATAGTGAAGAATAGTCAAACTTAAGGAAGATCGTATGCCAGCGAGAAGAGATATGTAAGGTTTTAAGATTTGATTTAAATGTGAGGAGGGAATCTGAGTGTTCAACCAGTGGCGGAGGAGCGTTCCAGAGGCAGGAAGAAGTCTGGAGAATGCTTGATCACCAAAACCTTGGAGGTTATATGGAGGAGATGTAAATAGAGACAAAAGCTTAGTGTTGCTTCATTTCTTCCCTCCGTTGCCATTTGTTAGCAGGTCATGTGATCTAAATGTCTGTAACAGCCCTTTCATTTACATGAACATGGACTCATGGTACATGGTTGTTTGACAGTGAGAGACTGACGTAGTAAACATGGGTGGTACCCTCCTCCAGTCACAAAGCACGATCACTGCTTTCGGGACATATGAAGACGCCAGTTGTGAACAGCTACACATCTCACATCAGTCAGCTTACCATCAGACGGTTGTTAATACCAAGTGTGAACCCGTCCTGAAGAAGCGGCCCTGAATTTTAAATACTTGGGGAAGATAATCACGCATTTGTGTGCTTAACATCTACTGTACGCAGCGGATTTTAGAGCATTCATAATCTCGAGTTCCTATAGTTACTATTCAAGACCATGCTGACTCAATTGAATAAGCAATAATTGAAAGGAAAAAAAAAAACGTGGAGAAGAAAGGATATCCGCCGAGACTGACCCAATTACCTGAACAACTGAGCAGAAAACGTACCGGTTGGGTCCAGCAACAAACACCCCACTGTTTTGTAATTTGATCATCCGTTCATTAGCATATATGCAAATTGGCATCGTCCCGATGCGCGCCCTTCCCTCCGCTGGCCCCTGTGTGCACTCTGCCTTCTTATCCCCCCCTCAAACTTTCCCTTTGATGTTATTAAGCAAAGTCTGTCACTGATGATCCCTATTTGCATGGATCTGATGCGGAGGCGCGCTCGGCAAAATTATTAAGGCCCCGGAGATATCAGGAAGACAGAGCAGAAATTAAGCCCTCTCGTTTTGGAAGATAAGGCGGGTTTTTATGCTCTTTTCATTTCTTTTCTTCCTTTTTTTTTGGTTAAGCAACAAAAAAAAAAAAAGCCTGAATGTGCCAGGTCGTGCTGAATCAGGGTGTACAGGAGTGTTGTTGGCCCAGATTGCACCGCTTTAGTCACACAGCAGCGTGACCGCCGATTCAACTTCACGGAAGCTTAATGCAAAAAAGAGATTCGCACAATGCCGCTGGAAGTGATGTCTCGACCGGGCTCTGTGCGAGCGCCACCGTGGCGGATTTCTGAGACGTAATTCTGAGAGTAATGAAGAGCACCTATAAGATGCCCAAAGAAAACAGGCTTTTTACCCCTTAAAGTAGTGTTTAAAATAGTGTTTACCCCATTTTCCTCCTTCTTCCCAGAGAAAACACAAGCACAACTAATGGACCACATTACGATTCCTATATTAAACATTTTATTCTTGTAGTTTAGTTCCAAAGGTTTGGGCAAATTATATGTTTTGTTGATTCTCTAAGAGAAAATAAGAAAACATATCCTGTACAGGGGAATTGGGTGTGGTGTTTTACAGTATTGGGCAAAAAATAAAACCTAACGACCTAAAAATGAATGCATTTTAGGGCAATGTTTCAAGTAAAAATGATCATAAACCAATGCCAGACCATATATTTGTAAAGATTTTAAGTCTCTGAAGTAGTTTTAGATGTTTTTAATCTTTTAGATGTCTGGTTCCATTATGCAACAGACTCGGCCGGACGTTGGCGAATGAAACAAGGTTAGAGGTCTTAATGAAAAAGGTAAATCCAAAAACAACATCAAGATACAGTCCAGGATCAGAACCAGAGATAACCAAAGTGGGCATCAAAAGAGAGGTGAGGAGGTCCAAACATGAAAAAAGGCAATCAAAGACAAAAGACAAAAAGTAAGCAGCAGGAAACCATGGCGATACTTCACAAAGTGGAAAACAACACAAACAGGTGAAAACAGGAGCTTTAACAGGTGATAGAGATCAGCAATCAAGAGAGCTGGAACGGGGAGCTGTGCTGTGTCCAAAGTCAGTAGGTACTAGATTGGAGCCAGTATGCACTGCTTGATCAGTAAAGCAGTCAGCTGTTTCAGTACGCAAGTGTTTATTATTCATATCCATATTATGGACACACTGCAAACACCATCTCACCAACGTCCTGTGATACAAAACATCAGACCACCACTGCAAAAGTCCCTCTATTCATTAAAATTCCATTTTCTTACATCATTTTAGATCCAGTTTCCTTCAACAGTCCAAAGACGTGCATGTTAGGCTGACTGGTCACTCTAAATTGCCCATAGGTGTCATGCCCTGCTCGTCCTCCCCGGTCTAAGCCCTTGTTTACGTCCTGTCTAGTCTCAAAGGCTTCTGTTTATGCCTTAACCATGTGGTTCTGTTTTGATCATGTGCTCCTAGTGTCTCCGCCTCCCACCTGACCCGTATCTGTAACCCCTTCTGTGTCCAGGTGTTTCATGTTTCTTGTATTATATAATGTCTGTGTATTCAGTCTGTCTTCGTCAGTCGTTGTGTATGTGAGTGCGTTTTGTTGTAATGTGTAGGGCTAGCTCTGTTTCTGTACCGACCCGTTTATTTGTTCTTAAATCCCTTCTTTGTTATAAGCTCGCTAGTGTGTCCGCGTCATCTGCTCCTACACCAGCCGCCTTGACAATAGGTGTGAGTGTGTGCGCAAGTGTGTGTTGACCCAAGCCTGGGTATGTGGCGAGGGTTGTGTCAGGAAGGGCGTCTGACATAAACACAAATCTAGTATGCGAGTTAACTCACTGTGACGACCCCTGTAGAAGGAAAAAGGCAGAAAGATGTGTGTGTGTGTGTGTGTGTGTGTGTGTTTTACAGTCATTATTTTAGGTACTGTTTGTGACACTGACCTGTGTTTTTGTCTGAATATGTACTCAGATGGTGTCGAGCTGTAGCTCAGAGAAGAACTTGAATCTGAAAGTAGTTCTAACTTTAATCCTGCAACCAGCAGTAGCTACATACACACAGTAGCTACATACACACACTTTAAAAATACTGAATATACTTACGCATACTTAAAACTGTCTTCCGATTCAGTAGGTCATCCGGGTAACATTCGTATACTGCTTGATGAATACTGGGCATTCAGACACACTACTGAGTATATAGAGGTAGGCAATTTCGGACGCACATGTGGTCTGTGAAGTCACATGATCGCTAAAGGGATCAAATCCAGCAGTGAAATGCTTTGACAACTACCCGCTCACTTAAAACAATAAATAATAAATAATAAAAAGACATAATAACTGAAATATTAAGATCCCTGAAAGAAGAATGCTTCTGGGGGTTGGAGTCTGGGTTGCAGGAGTCCTGGTTGTTTACATACAATGTCACCAGAACATAACATTCTATTCTTTAGAGATCATTACTAACAGTTATAGACAAAGAACGCATCCAAACCCCTGAGCAATCTCTCCAGTCTCAAATAATTTTTGTACCTTAATAGATAAAGAAGCCTGTATTTATTTCATTTATCTGAGATCAGAAAGTAAACAGCCTCTCCACACTATCATGGGACGTTACGAACCCACTTCGGCAGCCTACTGGTTTGTTGATTCAAGCCTGGCATATGAAGCTGTAAAACGCGTGCCCTCGCCACAAACTTATCTCAGCTATGCTGACTCTGATTGGCGAATCCTTGCGGACCATTAACAAAAAAACAGAATGACGAGAGTACAGCGAGGACAAAATATCCCCTTTGGATAAATCTGTTCTCTTTCATGGCTGTGTGTTTCGAAAGCGCTGTGAATATTTGAAAGGCTCTCTGCAATGTCCTAGATACATAGAGCGCCGAGCCTGCCAATGGTTTGTTGTCCCAGCATGCAGTGGGTATCCCGCTGGCGGAGTAAAAGGGGGCGGCAGTGGGTGTTCAGCCACACTGATAGAGCCAGGATAGGGAATTGTAGCAGGAAGAAAGAGAAAGTGATGAGCAGATTATCCCAGACAGTAGTTTTCAACCATTTCTTCACCTAACAGGAAAGATCTGTTTACAGGCATGAGAAGCTGTAGACTGTGGGGGCCGCTGAGACCCTCAAGGCGACTGTTTTACATATCTGGAATCAAGAGCATCCGCAGAATATTCATATGCATATCAAAAGGTACTAAAACACATAGACCAGGTCAGTAAATCTTAAGAGGACGGCATGGAACAGCCTGAACGCAAGATGAACCAATTGTTGCATTAGTTAAATCACTCACTTGTGTCATCTGTGCTACTCACTTCTGAAGTTTTATGAAAAGAAATTGAATGGCTAATCCAGTACCTACAGTGCATACCCAAATATATTAAACTTCAATATACTTACTATGTTTATTTTCCTATACTTTTCAGTGTAGTTACATATTTAGTATATAGTAATAACACAGGTTTCAATATTAATGTTCCTTATTTTTTTACCAAGACATGATAAAAATGTAAACAATGTTTTTTTTTAAAACAAGATCGCATGTGCAAAATAACCTTTTCATCAAATTTAAATTACAGCTGAAAGGGAAAAGTGTTAGCTTTGGAGTGAATTTGGCTTGGTGAACTCCCAGGTGGTTGCAATGGTGTATCATAGATGTTCCTAGATCTCTGTTGCTCTGGACCTGCCAGTGTTTTTTTCTTTTTTTGTTGGTAGGGCTAAAATAGTTTTAAGGGGCTAATTTGCTTTTGAAGGTACTTCTCCATTCCATCCATCCATTATCTGTCGCTTAATCCCGCTAGTCGGGGTCATGGGGAGGCTGGAGCCAATCCCAGCGTCATTTGGCGAAGGCAGGGTACACCGTGGACAGTTCGCCAGTCCATCGCATGGCCAACACTCACTCACGAACTCAAACCTACGGGCAATTTAGAGTGACCAATCAACCTATTATGCATGTGTTTGGACTGTGGAAGGAAACTGGAGTACCCGGAGGAGACCCACTCAAGCACGAGAAGAACATACACACTCCACACAGAACAGCCAGGACCGGGAATCCAACCAACGACCATCTTGCTGTGAGACAACAGTGCTAACCACTACTACTTTTCCATTATAACCATTTATTTATTTATTTATCACAATGTTGACACAAAGCAGCTTTACAGAAGTTTTAAAACATGAAAACATGAAGTCGCAACATGTATCCCCCTGTGGGAAAGCCAGAGGTGACAGCGGCAAGGAAAAAGTCCTTTAACCTTTTTAGGTTGAATGAAACTACACAGCCGAGACACATTATTATCATCCTGCAACCACTGCTGCTAGAGCACAAGCGGGAGGCGGCAGCGTTATAGTCTGGGGAATGTTTTTGTGGCATTCTTTGGACCCACTCATCCATGTGGAAAGCACTCTCAATCAATTTGAGGTGTGAATCCATCCTTGCAGATCACGTACACCATACACACTGATTGTCTTCCCTGGGGCAGATGGGATCTTCCAGCAAGACAATGCAACACATCACACGTCTATAAATGTCCCTCATTGATTGGAGCTGCTGACCAAAACTTCCAAATACTACACTGGACCCCTAATTCCAGAGACTTGAACCCTACTGAGCATCTGTGGGACCACAAGGATCATGGTGTTCACTCCATGGATCCTCCCCCACATCCTCTCCAGCAGCTGTGGGATGCACTGCAGTCAGCATAGCTGCAGATACCTGTGACAACCTACCAGAACCTTTCTAAGTCTCCCAATCCATCTAGTTGCTGTCCGTGCTGCTTTTAAAGGCAATTGATTGTTCAGATATCTGGTTCCTATCACCACTGCTCCGAACAATTTAGATTTGACACATTTTTCTACTAAATGTATTAATGTGTTATTAAGAGAATTTGGATAAATTGATGGAATTGCCCCTAGCTCTTTCACTACCTACATCAGTTTTATACTTGTACACATAGTTTGCTAAAGTGTTGGAGTAGCTTGAGGGCTTTAATTGGGCTTTAATTTAAAAAAAAAAACGTCACAATGTTTAGCAACTTGATAATTATTATAAAAACTCTCAGCAAGGCCAAGAAGAAAAAATATCCATCCATTCATTATCTTCCACTTTATCCCGCTAGTCAGGGTCATGTGGGGCTGGAGCCAATCCCAGCGTCATTGGGCACACTCACACCTACAGGCAATTTAGAGTGAGCGATCAACCTAACATGCATATGAGTACCCAGAGGAAATGCACTGAAGCACGGGGAGAACATGCAAAACAGAGAACAGCCCGGAAATCAAACCCAGATCATCTTGCTGTAAGGTAACAGTGCTAACCAGTATACCACCATGCTGCCAACTTGAAAGAATGTTTTCATTCATGTATTTGATTTAATGGATGCATGCAATTGTATGTAACTACAAATCAATGTGATTTTGTTAGTTTAGTATAAGCCCTTCATAATAGCTACAAAGGAGCAGGTTGTCTTCCAGTGGCTGTCACGTATGTTTTCACAATTGCCCAGAACGGACAAACCACACACTGGCTGTAGAGAGTGCTTTCTATGTCATGTTTCCTATATAGGGGAACTGTAGCATAAAACTCCAGGTAAGATAAGATAATCCTTTATTAGTCCCACAGTGGGAAAATTCACAGTGTTACTGCAGCAAATGGACAGCAAGGCACTCAATACAAAAGTAGATAAATAAACAGTGTATAAGTTTAAGGTTGGATTGTTACTCTTCATCCTTAAACTATACATTTCACTAGTTACCAACTTCTTGTTTGAATTTTCCCATTCCATGTTAAACGGTGCCGCAGTTATTCTAACACTTCAGGCAGCAGAATTTAACTTTTCTCAGCAATAAAAGAGAAAATCGGCCGATTTTATTGTTTAAATCAGCTTGTCACTGGAAGGGAAACTAGGTTTTCATTTATTAGTACATGGCCATTTCCCGGTTTAGAGGTTACACACTGCTCCTTTAATGTGGCAAATACAGTCATTACACCTAAGTGGAGTGGACGGGGCTAAAACTAATGTGGGCTGAATGGGCTGATACATGGCTGATGTTTTTTATGACATCACAACAAACGATGAACTAAAATAGGCTGTTTTGCAGTTATATTTATATGTGGTCTGGGAGTTTACATATCAAACTCATTTGCTTGAGAAATTTTTGTTTATCATGATGAGGGCCCTTTAAATTGCATATGAAATATATACACATGCATAATACATAACGAAATAAACAATACATTGAACTTTCTCCCACTGGGCCTAACCTTTAGTACTGAACCTGTAGGCATGGACTGAAATGTATTGCAAGTAAGCAAGATTCGCTGATTACTGTATGCAAATGAGAAAGTTTTCATGCCAAAAATAAAAAATGCATAGGATCAGCACAATCCCCCACTCATCCCATTACTGGTGGGCAGAAAGGACCCTCGGAAATAAAACACAAAGTGCTTCTATACCTTGATCTCCATCCCCCGGAGCCACGGTGGCGTTTCCTTTCTCCTCAGCTCTTCCCTCTGGGCCGCTGTGCTCTTCGCCTGAACCTCACAGAGCTGGTCAGAGTCTCCAGAGTAAAACCTATGGGCTAGTCACGTCCTCTGGGTGAGTTGGCGTAGCAGCAACACAAATATTTCCTTCTTACCTCTAAAAAAAAAAAAAAAAAAAGCTTAAAGCAAAACAAAAGCTTAAATAATTCTTTGGAGAACTTCAGATCATTCTTTCATCCTCCTGTTTCTCTCCAGCCAAAGCTAAAGCTGAAAGCAGCCTGTTTCGTTCGCATTCTGCTGGCAGCTACTTGACATCTGAACTCTTCTTCTTGACTTGTAAACTTCTCAAAAGACCTAAAAATGTCTTCAAGATGAATGACCATTGAAGTGAGATGGATTCTGGTAGTTATCCGTTAGTTGCAGAAGTTGCAGAATCTATTAACAGCTTCTGTACACAGCCACTCTTTTGAAATGGAGGTTTAAAGGAATGCTTTCATCAGAGAGAGTAAATCCATACCAGAACCAATATCGCTTCCCTAAAGAACCTTTCAATAGATGGCATGAATGAGTGTTCATGTTGAGGAAATAAATGGGTATTTGCATGTTAGTATTGGAGTAATGAGTTCTAATTGTCTATTAATTAATTGCCAATATCTTAGTTGTTACTAAATAATCAATCAATAATTACAGAGGTAACAAGTTAATAATAAAATTATACAAAAATAATAGCAACAAGTTGTACTAATCTAAAATGAGATGCTTATTTCATAGTTCTTAATGAATATTAAGAGAGTAAGTCTAGTGATAATGAATGTGTAAGAAAATAGTAAAATAATGGTAACAAGCTGTACTCAACAAACCTTTACACACTAACAGGTGGTTAATATAATGATATAATATTATAATATTATATGTGTAATAATAATTGTAAATTATATTAACCGAAAAATCAAAGGAAAACTTCTTTTAGGCTGAATAAAACTACACAGTTGAGTCACATTATTATTTTTAATTTTTTTTTTTTGGTTTAGAATTAATCTGTCACTTTTGTTTGCACACAGCAAAATTTGACCTCAACATTTAGCCCATTCATGCAGTGAAACACCCACAGATACACACAAACAAGGGCACTTCAGTCGCGTCTTGCTGGTCCCAGGGATAAAATCCGGCGACCCTCCGGTCACAAAACCGGATCCCTAACCTTCAGGACACGACTGCCCCCTGCAACCACTACTGCTAGAACACAAGTGGGAGGTGGCAGCATTATAGTCAGGGGAATGTTCTTGTTACATTCTTTGGACCCTGGGCCCCTAATTCTATTAAATAAGTCCACTAATTAATTGCCAATATCTTAGTTGTTACTAAATAATATATCAGTAATTATAGAGGTAACAAGTTGTACTCATCTAAAATTTCTAATGTATATTAAAGGAGTGAGTGTAGTGGTAATTAATGTGCAATGGTGAATTAATGGTAACAAGCTGTATTCAACAAACATTTACACACTAACAGATTCATATAATGATATAATATTATATATGCAACAATAATCACATCAAAGCATCAAAGGCACTCATTAATATATGAAAAAAAATTAGTAGAACTTACAGGATAAAGGCTTGTGGTGGTTTTTGCCCTCTCCTGTAAAGTTGGCATTTTAGAGGCATTTGTTTTTCTTTGGACAGCAACAATATGTACTAGTTGAGAAACTTGGATCATGTATTATTATATTGTGTTATCATTAATAACTTCCAAAATATCTGCTAATTTGCTGGCAGCAAAGTATTTCAGAGTGGTTTGGTGTGAAACACTCCATTGTAGAAAACCTTATTCACAGTGGTGCTGACAGAATTTTTTCTGTCACACACGTTACCTGATGCTTAAGATATTGTTTTAATTTTGCCATAAAGCATGCTATTTTTATTGTCTTATAGACCTTAATTTAAAAATGTTTTATGTTTTAATGTTACAGGCCATCTCCGCATCTGATTTCTCTAGACTGGAGCATTTTAAATCAAACCACTCTAAATGGATTGGTCTAATTCTTCAGATATTAACTTTATATTATGTCTCATATGGCTCAGATTCATTCTGTTGGAAGTGCTAATTCCAAATGTTTGTTTTTTGCATAAGATGAAATATTCCAATAATATTTGAATTTAAGTTCAATTCAACGTATTGTTGTGCTTTCAGTCTAGTACTGCAACATTTAAATCTGATATAGACAAAAAATAAGCCTTCTAGAAATTAGCCTATACAGTGCAGGGCTCATTGCAATCACAACATATAGCAGTATAATCCCAGTATTTTGTCCATGCTCTGAGGCTAATGCCGCCGACTCTTTTAAAACTGTGCTTGAATCTGAAGGACTTCGTTGAAGGTGATGGAAGAGCTGGTGTTTGATATGAATTTTGATTTTAAGGTCAAAACAGTTTTTTTCAGATTTATGACATTTGGATTGTAGACATTGTTTTTGGTTTCTGCCACCACCACTCTTTATAATATCTGAGTAACCTTCCCTACAATAAATGAACAACTTTATATCTCATTGGCTGAATTCATTTTTTTCCAACCTTGCATACAAAATAATATAGACTGTGCAAGGTGGGCATCCCTTTCCCCAAATAGGAAGCTGCTTAAGGTGTTTAGAAATGGCACTGCATGTAATGTAAAGGCTCTGTTCTGATTAAACTGTACTTCGTGGCCGAGAAGTGTTCAGGAACTGTTATTATTAAGAGCGTAATGGGTTTTCACTTTTTTCATCATCATTAAAAGGGCGCTGTGGGCCCCAGTTATTTCTATCGGGCAAGCCTCCAAATTGAGGTCAGACATGTTTATTACTCAGGCCTTGCCCCTTTATCTTCATGCTTCAGGCTGAATATTGTTCAGACTAAGTCACGAGGGCTACAACACGGCATCCAGGCCTCGGGGGCCGTCCAGCCTTCTGCACGCAAATTCAGCGTGTTCGGCTCTCACGCGAAAGCCTGGCAGTTACGTTCAGACTAATGGAGTAATAGAGCTCAGACTACAGTCACACAGTATATTTCCAGTTTATCATCACTACTACATTGAGAAGGTGAAAGGCTGTAATGCATAAACAAGCCGATTGATCAATTCCGCAACCTTTCATTGTGTGCTGTGAGCATCCTGGTCGGATGTCCCACATCAGTTTATGAACCAAGAAATACAGTGGTGGTTACCAGGGGTCACAATATCTGCAATGCATATATATCAGAGGTTACGAATAGGCGGACCACGGTCTGTGTCCGGAACCGGACGTTGTCCAATGCGGACCCAACCCAGTAAAGTATTGAGAACGATTTTATTTTGACAGCATTTATTTTAAGTGGCGGAATTTTTCTTGTCTTTATGGTATACAGGCTTAGTGGCACAGTAAACTCACAGACCAATCGCGTGTGCTGTAAGGTCACCAAAGACGCTCCTCAGCCAATCAGATCTGTAGAGACTCGGGAGTGCAGAGTGCACACATACAAGGTACAAAGCGAGAAGCAGGCTGAGGCATATATATTTATTTTTCCCACAGGCCGTTCCAAACTAACATGTCTCATATGTTCTGAGGCACTAATTAAAAGCGGATGTATATCTCGTTTGAGAGTGAGAATGGCCCTGATACCGTTTCAGCCCATATTTAAAGTCCTGGCTGGACATCCAAAAGCTGAATTCTCTCACTAAACAAGAGAAAGTGTAAGAGAGGAATACAAGATTGAAATAAACAGTTAATGTGTGAAAGATGTGCAAGTTTTTTGCACTTTTCTGTAAATAAGCACTTTATAATGCTTTTTATTTTCAAAAGTATTTTGGGTTGTTTTTTTAACATAGCCCTTGTTTTTACATTTATTTGAAGTTTAAAAAATATTTAATTCAGTTCAGCATTTAAATAGTAAATGTACTGAAATATACTGAACGCTATTTGTGATGTGTTGGTGTTTCAGTAGCTGATGGTATAAGATGCTGATACTAGGCTACTTCAGTAAACAGGATACACCACTGAATCATAACACAAGTTAGAAATGATGACAGTCCAGAGCTTGGCCTGAGGAAATCTCCTCTAACTGGACCTTACTGAGTTCTAATTAAACATCCCTGTTATATATTGTTGCTGTATATCCTGAGTTTCTTGATGATGGAAATGCCCCCCAGAAACTTGAAATAAAACCTCTTTCCTTTAACTTATATTAAAAGTTTAGGATGTATTTGGCCTCTGCTGTAAAGTCACTGTTTTGGAGATACTTGTTTTTCCTTGCACAGTGACGTTTGCTAGCGCCTTATTGGAATTTCCATTTGACCTTAAGTAGTGCACCTGTTACGCACTAGCCCCGAACAGACATCTGGCTGTAAGTGCTACATTATTTAAAATGGAATGGTCAATAAGAATAAGCGGCGAATTTTGGTTTCATCTAATCGCTATCTGGTGGACCGTACCAATAGATCAATAGAAATGCTCCAACATCACTTGGAAAGAAATCTCTTTATATTAACTTACATTGAAAGTAAAATATGTTTTTGTCCTCTCCTAAAAAGTTGCTATTTTAGAGATACTTATTGTTTGGACAGTGACAACAGCCATTTTATTGATTATCCAAATCCAGCAGTGAGCCTACATGTGCTCTTAGAGAGTATATATATAAGTTTTATGATAAAATAGAGATTAAGATTTTTGGGAGACTATTGTGCCTTATAATACACTTCACATATCTATATGGGTGGAGCTTAATTTAATTTCTCAACATCCAATTTCTCTAGACTGGAGAATTTCAAATCAAACCACTCTAAATGGATTGGTTTGTAATTTAACCATCTAATTATTCAGATATTAACTTTATATTATGTCTTATATAGCTCATATGAGCAGATTCATTCTGTTGAAAGTGCAAATTCCAGATGTTTGTTTATAGCATAAGATGAAATATTCCATTAAGATTTGAATTTAAGTTCAATTCAACTTAACTTGTTGTGCTAGTACTGCATTCAAACACATGCAAATTAGCAATACTATTAATATAGACAGCAACATGAAAATAAACTTTCTGAGAATTAGCCTATACGGTGCAGGGCTCATTGCAATCATGACATGTAGCAGTATAATCCCAGTATTTTGTCCAGACCAATTTCTGAGCAATGCTCTGAGGCTAACGCCGCCCACTCTTTTAAAACTGTGCTTGAATCTGAAGGACTTCAGTGAAGGTGATGGAGGAGCTGGTGTTTGATATGGAAAAATAGTCCTTGGAAAAGTCAAAATCCTGAGCAAATAAAACAATTTATGAGAAGTTTGCTAAAAGCCATCTCCCATTTCTGGCTCTCGTCCTCTAGCATGGAGAAAACTCAACAATCCCAGCTATTAAAAATGGATGGGCTGCTCGTGCATGTTGTGATGTGTGTGAATGTGGATGAATGTGGATGTGTATGTGTTTGCGGTTGAGCGTGAGCGTGTGGAAGTGGAGCGCCTCGTTTCATTAGCCTCGATGTTTCATTCATGAGAAAGCTTTCTCCAAAGCATTCACAGTGTAAAGCAGCACAAGAGTCACGGAATGAGACGCATACACACACATATACACCGCTGTAGCCAGGGCCAGGAGTCATCACCATGCCGTGCCGGCACTGTCTGCTGCATTAAATGTTAGACCATGTTAAGATTTAAGAAGACCTTGTCATTTGACTTAAATTAAAAAAAAATGTTATATTGTTTTTAGCCTAATGTCTATCCGTCACATCTGTAGTCTCTTAAGGGCAAGACGTTATCCTGCAGCAAAACATCTGGGGACCACCATAAGAGGCTTTGGCACTGTAGATTTATTAGTGTCGCAGTGTGAAACTATAGTCACCCTTCACATTGTCTCTCATAACTATGTTGTTACCAGTGTTGGGGTAATTACTCAAAGTAAGTAATCTATAACTAATTACTTATTGCTCATTAAAAATTGTAATGGGATTACTTTACTCATTATTTCCTAGAATATGTAATCTAATACCTCATTACTTTTACATCCTGAAACCCATTCAAATATACTGGAATCAAATCTACAAACATATCTGGAATGTACAAATCAATTAATCTTTAATAGTTTATTATATTATTATTTAGGAACAGATTGTATCAGTGGTACTTAACGTGTATAAAATGGATTTCACTTTATGTGGTGTTACTTATTTCCTCAGAACAAGTCAGTGTATTTTAGCAATATAAAGCTTTCTTTAGTGGTACAACAAAACAAAACATGTCAGCATTTTGTGACCGGTATATAAGAAGTGAGTATAAGAGTATAAGAACTGAATTCACAAACATAAACTCTTCATAAAATCAATAAGTTCTCTTTTTAAACTAATTACATGGTACTGGTACTTGTTACCTATCTTCCTAGCACTCGATGGAAATCCAGTGTAGGTTGTTTGGTGCTTTTGGGGGCACGCTCTTCTTCGATACAGGGGTCTGTAGCGATGAGTTTTGTTTTACTGTGCACCCTGATTAAGTGCTTCGACAGATTGCTTGTGGAGTTAACTGCAGTTGAAAGGTGTTTTGGCTTGGATATAACTCACACAACACTAATGTTTTTATATATATATACCATTTGTAAAAACATTCACTCTTCTCCTTTGCCATTGTTGCTAAACTGCACCGTGCTCATCACGTTCAGTCATGCCTGGCAAGCAAGGCGTCAATTCACGAATTATGCAGAAAACAGCTGGGGGCACAGCTGGGGGTATATATATATATATATATATATATATATATATATATATATATATATATATATATATATATATATATATATATATAGTACAGAACAAAAGTTTGGACACACCTTCTCATTCAAAGAGTTTTCTTTATTTTCATGACTATAAAAATTGTAGATTCACACATATAAAAGATAGTGTCCATGAAACCTTAAAGTAACCTTAATAAATATTGTTCAGACATTCATTTCTTTATCCTAATTAGTCCATCACCAAAAACATTTTATATTACAGTAGAACTGTTGGGAACTTAAGGATAAAGGGCTGTGCCAAGATCAAGTGTCAGTAGCTGCTTCTACAGTAGACGTGGTTAAGCTTGTTCCTCTCTGAAACTGAGACCTAAATACCTTAAAGAGGACTGAATAATCTGTGGTTTCTCTATATTCTCTTATAATAATGTTGCTACTGCTGTAATGTACTGCTGCCCTACCAGGATTACTTCCACTGTACCAAATGAAGTGTGAAAAAGATTCAATATCACAGATTCTTCTCTCTAACAACTAGTTCCCTTTCTAAAAGAATGCATTACGTTCAGCCTTGTGCAAATATTTGGACACATTACATATTTTGTTTATTTTTGATAAACAAAAAAGGTTCATGAAAATGTAAATGCACAGTGTCTTTAAACTTTTGGACACCCTACTGCGTCAGTACAGATATCATAGCTTGCAAAGACCTTAAGTCTTTCTGTTCTTGTTTTAGGAATTTCCTCCCACGTTTCCTTGCACAACACCTCTACCTGCCGAGCACACACAGCAAGATCTGCTCAGATGTTTGATGATGTTCAGCTCAGGGGAATGTGAGGGCCATTCCAAAAACTTTGGCTTGCAGTTTTATTAAAGATGTTCATGGTGGATTTGGCATTTAGATAATTTCTAGATCTAGGTTTAGATCGCTGACCTGATATGTAGAGGTTACTTCATTATACAATATATACGTATATACTGTATATTTAAGCACAACAAAAACTCTCTAAATGCCTGTAGGTTACATTGCTCATGGTTACTTACATTGATCAGACAGAGAAGCCAATAAGTACCAAAGGTTGTTGTTCATAAAGAGGAAAATGCTGACAAAATGAATGAAAAACTAAAAATGGCTTGTCAACATTTGTCTGTGGTCGGCTTCCATCAGCTTTTTGTTCACAGTTTCCAGTTCCAGTTTAAACTAAAGGTGGAAATCGAAAACTGGCAAATAAGAAGTGGACTTCAGCTTTGTTTGGTTGTGAGGGGAGTATTGTATTATGCCCAGTTTATCTGTGGATGTGCACCACCAACACTAACAACAGATACAGATACACAATATAACTTCATTTACTTAAAAACCTAATAAAATTGCTATTGCAATGAGCTGCAATGACTTTTCCATCATGATCCATGTCTGTGGTGGTCCTTCTCGGGACCTTTAGGAGTGGTAACCCGCAATAAAAGTAAGGCGTTACTTTGTACGGTGTTACCCCCAACACTGGTTGTTACACATTAACAGCGCATGTAACAACATTGTAACTACTGGAGCAGCAGTCACTGTTACAGGTGAGTTACAGATTAGCGGGATTAAGTGGTAATATATATATATATATATATATATATATATATATATATATATATATATATATATATATATACAGTACAGACCAAAAGTTTGGACACACCTTCTCATTCAAAGAGTTTTCTTTATTTTCATGACTATGAAAACTGTAGATTCACACTGAAAGCACTACCAGCAGATACAGATACACAATACAACTATATTTACTTAAAAACCTAATAAAATTGCTATTGCAATGAGCTGCAATGACCTTTCCATCATAATCCATGTCTGTGGTGGTCTTTCTCGGGACATTTAGGAGTGGTTAACCAACATTGGTAACCCGCAATAGTAACACTGGACTACTGTCCAGTCTGGAAAAGTAAAAGCAGTGCAAAGAACTTCATCACTTTATTCAGAAGCTGAAGCTGCTGTAATTTAGTCCCTAGCTCAGATTGAGCTGCTATTTTAGATTCTAATCTTTTATTAGTGTTTGTGAAGAAGCTCTGTTTGCTGGAGTGCAGATGTTCTGTCATTTTGGTTGTCGTGCCAAGCAGAGGCGACTGTGATTGTTTTTTTTTTCACAGCCTGATTGTTATGCAGAAAGCGTTGTATTTTTTTTAACAGCCAGCTCAACACAAGTGTTAACAAAGGCTAAAATAACATCCCTGCAGTGTCATTTTTGGGTGCAATTGTTTCCCCTCATTTCTAGGCCAAGGCTCCAAACTACCTATACTTTCCTAAGTACCAAAGAAACATAGAAATGATGGAAAAACACTTGAATATTCTTTGAAAATTGTTCTATATACTATGAGGTTGATCAGATTTATGAAACTCACATTAAATCACTCGATACTCAGCTTTAAAACAGCATATGCAAGCAAATAGAGCAAAACTGGACTTACGCTAGAGTCCTTGCACAGAGCAAGTGTGGACCTGGTGCTAGTTCCCAGCCAAAGAACTGATTTGTGGCCAAGTCGTAGGTGGTGGAGGATTTGGGGGGATGCCATAGCTGATGTAAGGCTTATTTATGTACATAGAGGAAACTCAAGGAGCCACAAACTAAGCAAATATTTAAATGAATTCAATATCTGCCTCTTGATATCTGTCCTTAATCATCACTGCACTGCGTTTTTATTTTATTTTTTTCAGATGCTAATGACAGTAACATCTTTTATGCCTAATGGACATGTGCATAAGGTCAAAGTGTGTCATGCAGGGGTCAGAAAGTTTCATTTTTTATAATGACACAGTACTAATTGGGTCACCTCCGAATAGGGCAGCTACGAGCAAATTAATTGGTAGCAACGGAGACATTTCAAGGACATCCCCAGCAGTGACATCTGTTGTTCTCAGCAGTAGACTTTGGGTGAGCACATCTCAATGTGTCCTCCGCACCACATACTGGTCACGTGGCACCGGTCAGGTAAGTGCCCAGCACTTTTGCCGCACTGCTGCTCAGAGTGGGGAGGGCTCATCACAGGCGCATTGCTTATTTCACTTCAGACAAATAGAGCGGCGTGGCTAAGCAGATTAGCATTAGCAGATCAACACGGTCGATTTAAAAGTCCCAGGCTGTGTTACATTCTCACCAAAGCCAGAGCACAGCACCCAGCAGAGTGGACACCCGGCCTAAACACACTTCCCCCCGAGTGCCTAAAAAAAGAGAAATAAGGTTAATATATATTTGATACGCAAAATAAACAAATAGGAATATATATTATATATAAATTACATTTATTATACATAATACAAAACAAAGAAAAAATAAAGGATGAGTTTAAATATTTATATTGAGTTAAAGTACTTAAGTATATAGAAATACTTACATTTTCAAAAATAGATCATCTTTCATGTTATTATCTCTTGTTTGATGTTAAAATATCTTCCCATAATGCATTTACAGAACCTCTGAAACAGCACACTGAACGCACTGCCATCGCGTGACATTACTAATAGAGCTGCGTATATTTAATCAGATGAAAACACTTCTGACAGGACATAACCTGCTAGCTAAGTAGCACGTGTCAGCAGTGGATTCACACAGAACCGAAAGTAACTGGTCACCCATGCGTGTTAACAGCAGCAGTCATGTTTGTCTCCGTCACCAGAGTCATCACACATTCACAACCAATTTACTCACAATTTTCACTTCTTATTTAAACTGCAGCAAATGATTGTACACATGAGCAGTGAGTGCTACATCCCAGCCACCTAGAAAACACGGTGAACACAGCATGTACTGTTAACAGTCAGCCTAAAAAAACAGCTGAGATGTAAAACTGTCCCAGTATGTCAGTCTGGTGGGCAACTCATAAAAAAAAATAAAAATAAAAATCATACCATAAAATCTGCAATCACTACAAGCACAGACAACTTAGTTTAAAGTGTTAATTGAAATTAAATATGTGTTTATGGATGTCAACTTGTTTCTTAGCTTGGACTCCCAATTTTCGAAGGTATTGATAGAGTTTGTGTGGTAAGCAAAACAAACATTCATTTAAAAAAACTCAACATGGAAAACCTCAGATATGATCATAGGTGCTCTGGTCAGGAATCTCTATCTGTAATCTTTATCTGCTGCAAATCCACAGTTTCAATTCGACTGAGAGCGTAGGTGTCATGTCGTGCTCTGTTTCATGCCTGTCTGTTTTTGTTTACGTTCTGTCATTGCCATGTGTTTTCTGTTTGTTTGCCATGTGCTCTTTGTCTCCGCCCTCTTGTCTCCGCCCTGCAAACAAAACAAGAAAATAACAAGACATACTAGACATCAAGACCTGTTGATGTGATGGTTCTGGTTATGTTAGATCTAAGTTCTTGCTTTGTTATTTTGGATCTTTGTTTGTTGTTCTAAGTATTGATGTAAATAAACTCTACCTGCAATTGTATCTGCAACTCTTGCCTCCAGAATCATTACAGTAGGAGGAGCTTACTGTGACTGGTTGTTCTTCTGTGATGGACAGAGTATGGTCAACAGCATTTTAGAAAATATATATCTTTATGTTTCAAAGTAGCGAGTAGTGAGTACCAAGCCCATACAAGTACAATATTTAATACTAAAGAAAAGTACAGATACATTAATTCAGTTATTAACTCATTTCAGACTTACATCTGACTTGCCTTTTGTCTAAATTACTTTTGCTGTGAGTGATTCTGTAACTTAATTATAGTTGTGTTCATTAAATTACATGGCTGAACGTTGCTTTTTGTCAGAAACAAAACAATCATAACACCACCAAAACTTTTACAAATGTTTCAGCAGTGACTGTTTTATTATTACTTTTTATTACCCAAAAATGCTAACAATCATATTGCTTTCATTAAAACTCAGAAAGTTACTTAAGTGCAGAACTACACGTGACCATTCTTAATGTTCCACACTGATTTCCAGATATGGGCCACATTTACTTCTAATGAGTGGGATCCAACTTTTCATCCTGTGAACACATGGGACGAGGACACATGCAGTCTTACTTCCTATTGTAAAATGCAGAGGTTTGGCTAAAACAAGGATTCGCCTACCAACTAAAACTCTCAACTCTCTGTGCTACGTTATATTATATGGTACCCACCCTCTAAGCTTGTGTGTCTACACATTTAAATGATCTATGTACAATAAAAATATGTGTATATTCTGTTGTCCCTTCTTTAAGCCCTCATAAGTAATCCATTCCTCTCTCTTCAGTCCTCTCCAAGTGTGTCCATGGTCTCACACTGAGGGAACAAGCTGCACACTCTATCTGCCTAACTAGGGCTTAATTTTACTGGAACAGGCTGGATCCAATATCCCACCAGTCCTACATCACATCTTGTGCACAATTTTCAGACATGAATCATCATAATTTTACACAAATATATACAAATCAGAATATGTTCCACGAACAGCATGATATACAGTTGGAATAGGTTCAATGGGTTACGTCCTGCCTGTTCTTCCTGTCTACGTCCTTTGTTTACATCCCCTCATCCTAGCCATGCATTAATGTTTTGTCCTGTGCTCCTCCACGTCTCTGCCTCTCACCTGTTCCATGTATGTGTCCCCAGTGCGCCTTATTTCCTCTGTATATATCGTCGCTGTCCAACGAAAAACAAGCATCTCCAAAATTGCAACTTTACAGGAGAGACCAAAACATACTTTACTTTCAATGGAAGTCATTGGAACCTGAATTTTGTCTATGCTATTTTGCAGCACTTCTCACACCATTTTCACACAATGTAAACGACTATTGGCATGTTTAAAAAATGTAAAAAACTCAAAATAGAAAAAAATGGAGATACATATATATATACACACAAACATATGTTTGTGTGTGTGTGTGTGTGTGTGTGTGTGTGTGTGTGTGTGTGTGTGTGTGTGTGTGTGTGTGTGTGTTTTGTCTTTCATTCTCTGTATCCCACCTGGTTGTCGTGATGTCTAGTATGTCTTGTTATTTCCCTGCTTTGTTTGTATTGTTATGCATTGTAATGTTGATGATGATGTTTTGTTTTCTTTTCGTCCTTAAAAGTTAATTAAAAGTTTTGGTTAATAGCTTGCATTTGCCTTCAACTCCTCTGTTCCACTTACCCCACAGTGACACAATGTCCTGACTCAAATAACATGCCCTGATGATTTTTTTTTATAAATAAATAAGAAAATAACTAATTTATGGGACTTTTTTTGTAATTTCAGAGAATAATTTCTATTTGTTGGCTATTTAAATACATTTTACAATTTATTATATATTTTTTACAGCAGTGCAGTGCAGATGCTCTGTTCATCACTCCTAAATGCACCACTACCTCTTGATGGTTCAAACCTTGAAAAACCCCATAATACCAAGCACAACCACTGGCTTGAGACATTGATTTATTAACCAGTTTTTTCCAAAACTAACAGAAGCTGTTAGTTTTGGAAAGAACCATGTGAAAATCCATCTTGTTGCAAGGTGCATCATGTTTTATTGTTTTAGGACCTCTCCAAGCCACATAAACCTACAAGTTATATGCTGATCTTATGCTACTCTTAAGCATAACCAATCAAATCGCGGTTCTTCATTTTACCCAGACTAACTGTGATGATTTGAACGGTGAGACGAGTTTCTCCTCGGCTCAGTCGTCTGCTATAAAAGTCGGCTGATTTGCCTCTGAGTTGAGAGCTACAGGCAGCTTTGGTGTTTACTTCTGACAGTTGTGTCTGTCACCTTGAAGGGCATAGCGTGACTTCGCAAAGCTTTCACCATGCTAACGCCCAGCTACTGCAGACACAGAAGATTGCGCCGAGACGTTTTTACAAATTAGCAGAGCATGCCTAAGTGCTAGTCTTACGTAAACGCTGTCCCGAAGTTTCATCAATTATATTTGCATTGTGCGTCCTTGCTAGATGCTTATTGCTGGGCTGTCTGGCGCCCGCCTATCTGGGCGAACGTCTGGAGCTCCTCCAACGCCTCCGTATGGCAGGCAGGCAGGCAGGCGAGGCAGGCAGCCTCTGGGAGTCGGGATTGTGTGATAACACTTTGAAATGATAGTTTAGCCCAGGAGAGCACTTGACACGCAATCTCTTCCCCTCGCAGATCGACAGGCAAAGCAAGCGCAGGGAGCAGGGTAAACACTGCAGCCCGGGGGCGCACGGGTGGACCCAGGGAGAGCTGTGTGAAAAAGAGGAGGGGGTTAAGGCTTTCAAGCACTGTCCTCATCACAGGTTGGGAAGGGAACAGGTTGGGATGGGCTCCGCTGCACAATTACCGCTCTGTCCATCAGCGAGGCCCGTCGCCAGTCGTGTTTATTCTCCTCTGGCCCCCGATCTCAGTATTTGTTACTGACAGTTGCAAATAGGCAGCCTAATAAAAAATAAATATATAAATAAATAAATAAATTGTGGTAGCAGCGCTTGAAGTGGAGACAAAAATAAGTGGTAGTACTAAAATGGTAACATAGGATTTTCTTCTTTGCCTGACACTGAGGCCTTTTATTACTGTTAAAGTTATTGAGACAGGAGGACCAGAAGTTTAAAAAAAAAAAAAAAAAGCATTAGTAGCATCCTGATTGTGTTGTTGGGCATGTTAGCAGTATAACTGCACATAGCTGTTTTTTTGGGGGGGGGTTAATACTTTCTGTGGGGGAAGTCCTAGGAGTTATAAAGAAGATATAGTCCTGAAAGTACAATATTAATTATTTCTTAATTATTTATAATGACTCATTTCTGCTTTGATGGCCAGGTGAAAATAAAACTCACTGGGAAGCAATGGGTGTGTCCGAAATCACCTACTGAACAGTAGGTACTAGATCGGAACCAGTAGGTACTGCTCCCGATATTTTGTATTCTCTCATAAGTAATGGCTTCCTCTCACTTTAGTCCTCTCCAAATCTGTCTATGGTCTCACACTGAGGCAACAAGCTGCACACTCTATCTGCCTAACTAGGGCTTAATTTTTTACTGGAACAAGCTGAATCCAAGATCCCACCAGTCCTACATCACATCCAGCAGCTTTTTTAGTGGATTTTATATTGTTTCCCAATTTTAAACGACTATATAATTCTGTACAAATATATAAAATTGGAATATTTTCTACAAACGGCATGACATACAGCTGGAATGCCCTGACCCAAATAACATGGTCTGATGATTTTTTATGTGAAAATAAATAAATTGGAAACTCAATTATGGGATTTTTTGTCATATCAGAGAATAATTTCTATTTATTTAATGAACTTATAATAATGAAAGAAAGTGCTCTGTTTATCACTCTCAAATGCGCCACCACTCTGTCTGGAAACATAGCTTAGATATGTAATGACCCCAGATGTGAGGATTGGTTAACACCTAGCATGTTATACCAGCTTTGACCAAGAGCTCTTTTCTCCCTTCCTCTTTGATGGGCAGTTGAAAATAAAACTCACTGGGAAGCAATGGGAGCATCCGGAATCGCCTACTAAGTCAGTAGGTACTAGATTGGAACCAGTAGGTACTGCTCGAGCGGTAGACTAATAGGCAGTTTCAGTACCAAGTTTTTAGTACCCATGCAATCTCAGACATACTACCACTGTTGTCAGACCCCCCACTGTCTTGTTATTCATTTAAAAAGCCCCATTTAATGACATCATTTATGACACTGAGCTGTGTTGTCGAGCTGTAGCTCAGAGAAGACGAATCAGGAGAAATTAATCATTTTTTATCTCATAAGTAGCTCTAACGTCTGTAGCAGCAGTTCACTAGCAGTAGCTTCATACACACAGCTGACGTACCGTATTCCGTCGCCCCTCCACTTTGAATTCACCTGTGGCTCCAGTTGAATCATGGAATATATAGCACAGAGTGCTGCGGGCACATACATAAAAATGTCTCCTGATTCAATTATCCAGGTTATCCACGTAACGTTTGCGCACTAGTTGATGACTACTGAGTATTCAGACACACTAGCCACACTCATCTACTGATTCCACCTACTGAATAGTTTAGATGTAACCGATTTTGGATGCACCCTTTTAAGAATTAGCATGCTATAGCAGCTTTGACCAGCAGGGTCTGGCTTTTGTTTCTCTTTACAGACCACCAGGTGAAAAAATCTTATATTTCAAGTAATATTAACTGCTAACAGTTAACCATTTAACTCCCCAATATTTTCTATTTACCTATTGGTTAAAGTTGCTAATTTTCAAAGAATCAATTGTAAAAAATATCTTTTTAATTATCCATTTCACCTCATTATTTAAACAAACATTGGAGAAAAAAGAGAAGGAAGCAGTTTTCTTTTTTATCACAATCTTACTCTTCAGGGCTTCCATACAAAACCGCTATCTAAAGGGCATCACAAAAGTGGGAACATCAGTGCTTCTGCAGTGAACCGCTGCCACTTGCAATGCACCCCTGTAAGCCTCGAGTTTACAGCTTCCCATTTACCAGCAAGATACTGAAGTATTACAAAAACTTTCTGCCAATATGATTTCCTGGACTTTATAAAGGTTGTGCACGTGTCATGCTGCAGCAACAAAGCCGACCTGTTGCCCAGAAATTGGAAGCATATAATTGTCTTTGTGTGTCGGAGTAGAAACATTATTGTTCACTGGATCTAAGAAGCCCAAACCTGGAAACCAGCGCCAGACCTCTTAGCTTCTCTTCATCAAACTTCATTGTTCGGCACTATGCATGTACAGGGTGGCACCCCTCAAAGGGATGATTTCAGCACTCTTAGTTAGGGAAAGTAATTTCATTGCAATTATAATTTTAAGCTAAATTGACTCCATGCCCCCTGTCTGGCCTCCAGGCTTTCTATTTTATTCTTACAGACATTAGGTACACATATTTAACATTACTCTGAAAAAAAGAATGTTTAAGGTACACAGTTGGGCTTTAAAACCATTGTTGTCGACATTATTGGAGAATTTAATCATAAGCAAAGTCAGCCCAATTCAACGGAGGTCATCTCGACACCTGCACAGGTAATAAGTGCTCTTGCGATCAGGCTGTGTTGGCCACTTTTCCACCCTAGTTTCACTTTGTGTTAGTGGGCTCCACCAAGGTTAATTTAGCTGACTAGCTGTTCTTTGTCCATTAGCATCCCCCAGCATTCCTATACATTTTAAGCAGGTGACCAATTAATTGTGCCTCAGGCTCAGGTTCTGTTACTCTACCTTGTCAGCTGACGTGGTTCTTTCACATCGGCCTTTTTCAGCTTTGTATCCTTCAGCTTAGCGAAAACACAGCTGTGGATGAGGGGGCTCAAAGAGCAATTTGTGCTGATGACAGTGATAAAAAAGTGAATTACACTCCAGAACTGTAGGGGGAACCCAATAGCAAAAACATTCTCATGATATGCTTCTTTATAGGGATAATTAGCATTCTTTGTATGTTGATGAAAAATGTGCCTGCACAGTTCTTCTGACATCGCTGTGCTTTCCTGACATCTGCCAAACCCAGATTTGTCTATCAGAGTGATTCATCATTTCAGAAAACACCATTCCACTGTTACGGAGCCCAGTGGTGGCATGATTTATACCCCCCTGCAGTCAATACTTGGCATTGCGCATAGTAATCTTAGGATTGTGTACTTGTAATGATAGAGAGAACCAAGTTCATTCAATTTCTGTGCTGATGTTCATCAGTATTTATCACTGTGAGTTTTCATGTTCTACAACATAGCGGCTCCTAGAAGCTTCCATTTCACAATAATGGCACTGACAGTTGACCAGTGCACACCTAATATGGCAGGAGTCTCATAAACTGACTTGTGAGATTCTATAGACTGAATTCTTTGGTATGGCCTATTTTATTGCCAGGGTTTGTATATGAAAATAATTATTTGAACCTGAATTTGAACTTATTAACTTAATAATTAGGAGGGGTGTCCACATACTTTTGGTCACATACTGTTGTGCCTAGACCCTGCTAGACATTTCAAAGTAATTTAGTCGCCTTGATGCCTTGAAATGTGCCATCATGTTAACTGAAAAATCTAGTACTTTAGAGTTTACACCACATCTATATGGTTAACATCAGGAACCTAAGGGACTGTAGAAGAAAGCGTTTATGTAAGCAACATAGACACTTGCTATTAATTTCCAAGGACATGCACAACCCACAGCTACAGGCTACACGTGGCAGCCAGCTCAAGCACACATCCGCATAGTTAAAATAAAGTATAACTGTGCTTTAACATTTGTCCTTATGGAGGGGGTGGAGGAAAACCGTCAAAGGTAAAAAAGGGGTTTGATTTAGGTTGAGCTTTGGAAGGCAGCCAGGTGACCTTAGACTGGCAGAGTGGACGGGGGAAGTAATCTGCCATGAGAGGGCGGGCTGCGGTGTCTGACAGCTCCACTTTTAAACACATCGCTGCAACCTTGACTGCACATTCTCATCTCAGCAAGCACTTTAGTGTTCCCCCCAACACACACTCTCTTTCAAAGTGACTCATGCCTGCAGAGGGCCTTCTGCAGTCTGGCTCCTCATTCAACTTCACCATCATCTGCGAACCCACCGGCATGGCCTTACATCGTTTCTGCCTGCTAGATGCCCAATACCATATACTCTGTACGCCTCTTTTTTAAACACTCTTCACCATTTACTTGTAACTTAAAAAAAGCAGAGACATACAGCTGGAAAGGCAAACTTTCAAAGAAAAGCATCAAAGAGAAGAGATATTTTATCAGGGATTCACTGAATCTGATGACAAGGTATTGTTGTGCATATATATATATATATATATATATATATATATATATATATATATATATATATATATATATATATATATATATATATATATATATATATACACACACATATATATATATATATATATATATATATATATATATATATATATATATATATATATATATATATATATATATATATCCTTTAAGTGGATAGAACAGTTCAGAAGCAAACATCTGTTGATACAGAATGTAAAACAAATGTAATTATTATGTAATTACTCAGTAATTCATTTAGCACAGTAATAACTATGATATACTGAAGTAATAACTATGACTATCAATTAATTAAATAAATAACTATAAAGAGTAAAAACTGATACATTGAAGTAATAACTATGACTATAAATTAATTAAATAAATAACTATAAAGAGTAATAACTGATACACTGAAGTAATAACTATGACTATAAATTAATTAAATAAATAACTATAAAGAGTAATAACTGATACACTGAAGTAATAGCCATGACTATAAATTAATTAAATAAATAACTATAAAGAGTAATAACTATGATACACTGAAGTAATAACTATGAATATAAATAAATTAAATAAATAACTATTAAGAGTAATAACGGATACACTGAAGTAATAACTATGGCTATAAATTATTTAAATAAATAACTATAAAGAGTAATAACTGATACACTGAAGTAATAACTAGGACTATAAATTAATTAAATAAATAACTATAAAGAGTAATAACTATGAATATACACTGAAAGATCCCCTACTACTTCCATCGATTCTTAATTGTTATTATCATAGTTAGTGTATATGATATTGGTAACCATATCAAATCTAATGTATCAGTAACCTCATTTTCAGAGACTTTGTCTTCTTTCCTTTAAATGACCAGACACACAGACGTGCAGACAGATAGACAAGGCAGCACACAATATAACCAATCAGCAAACACACAGACAGACAAAACAACATGGATGAACAAACAGACGCCAGCCTTGTGATTGGTTAGGAAGTGCTTGCAGAAGCATTACCCAAGACTAGGACCGCCCAGATATACAGAAATACAGCAGACATAAATTAATACCTAAATGACCAGATGTTAAAGCCATACAACTACATGACACTTTTGTTTTTTGGGTTTTTTTTACATTAGCAGATTTATTTTAGGAGTATCTGTGACAGTCAAGTACGACCAGCTCACTGCTGAATCCCTATCACAGAGGTGTGCACTGGAAAGGAGTCAGCTGGGACACCTGCAATGAATCATTCATCACAGAGCTTTTGGCATTCATATAAATAATGTTGCCATATTCAAGGACTGACACAAAGGTTGAAGGAGCAATCTTTCATTTTCTCTCTTGTCAGAAATATTGAAGCCCTCTTCTCAATTTATCAAGCCAGCTATTCCTCCTGATTCTTAAACACCTGTTTATCTATCATCAATCCATGAACATATGAACATTTAACCTTAGCCTGGATTTGAGTGTTAGTGTGTGTTAGACCACAACCTTCACCTTTAGAAGTCAATAGATATCACTCTAGCTTTGCTGTAGTATTCAAATGTAATTGTAATTCATTTTGTTGTTCAAAAGAATCACTTGTAATAATAATTGACCTTTTATTATTAATAATATCTTTTACTGTGTAGACTAAAACAGTTTCAGCTGGACACCTGGACAGGAGGTTTTCTTCGAATTTTTTAAAATGTTTTTCAAGCACTTAGAAAAAAAGTAAGAAACCATTAAATTATAAAAAATCAATTAACTTAAATGATGTACAGTAATTTTTACCTCAGTGAAATATGAGGCAATCTGAATGTTAAATGTATTTTTTATTTAAAACCTCAGGACCAATATATTTATATGAGAATCTTTCATTAAAACAATAAAAATGAACAAAATTAAAATGATATAATTTAAAACAGTGACTCCAAACTTTGTACAATTGATCCACATGAAATATAATGTAATGTAAAGGAAAGAAAGACTAAATGTATTTTTAATTGAAAAAATCTGACAAATCATAACACGTTTTTTAATCACCTGTGATGACTGCAACTTCACAGACTGAATTATAATTGATAGTCTTGTAGGATCTGAAGAACAAGACGTCAGTTTCAACTGGTTTCAAATAATGATAGTACTGTTTTTGTTTTTGGGTTATTCACTATAAAAAAAAATCAAAAGATCGTATGTTGATAATGCTTTAATGCAGGGGGCATTATGATGCCCATCTGAATCCCTAATGAAGTGGTAGTTGAGTTGATTGGCTAATTGCTACTACATTAGTAATCAGTAACTGGGATGAATTAAACGTTTTTTGTGGACACTTGTAATGCTTCTGTTAAGCCCTACTGAGAGTCAAGATCACTGCAATAAAAAGATTAATTGAAGTTCAGTTCACATGTGTTACACATGATACATATCATTTTATACTACTATAGTAAATGAATAAATAATATTAGTCTATCAGCCCAATTCCTGTTGTTGGTTAAACACTGATTGGCTTGATCAAGCTTAATTAATGCATTAAAAGTTCTCTGGAAATGCCCATTTCACTTAGTTACTGTTTAATAATGTAATAAATAATGAGTCAGTTATAAACTACTGGTTGGTAAAGGGTTAATAAGACAAGAAATGTTCATTTTTACTGAACTTTCAACCATATATTTTATTCCCAGTTATGTGAAACAGATAAATTAGAGATAGCTTGCCGTTATTTTGAGAAATGCAAGTTCGATCAAATAAATAAATGTATAAACTAGGTCAAGCTACAACACGTCCGAGTTCCCTGCAGGTTCTTTAATTCAATTGCATTGGTTCGATTTGAAGTAGCTTGTCTAACAGCAATTGCAGAAGGCAGAGGAAATATATTATATGTCCAAAAGTATCCAGACATACTCCTTCTAGATCACTTTAAGGCCCATGTATTAAGTTGCACCCACAGTTTGTATAATCTCCATAGAAAAGCAGAGGCAGTAGAATAGGACACTCTGGGACGCGAATCACTCCAACAGAGTTTAGAGCACATCAAACAAGCATGGACGTGCCAACAGAGCGGGCTGTCTATTACATAAGCTGCACTATCTGGCACTGAATTATATTCATGTAAGAAATCCTAATCGAATCATCGTCATCTACTTCCCTCTCCTCCCTTGGCTGTTGCTGCGTCACCAGGGAAATATTTTGCCGATTTCTTTTCAAGTGCAGCTGAGAAAAAAAACTCATTATTCTAAAAAGCAACCAACTGCTCCGCTGACATCTCAGACAGCTTATTAGTACTCAGCCTTTATTTTTAATATGTTTGAGCCGGTGATTAGATCATCTTTCCCCTTTCCGCCTACTCGCTGGCTGATTTGAGTGAAAGATACATATTTTCACCTTCTTCTTTCCATAAATAAGCTTTTTTTTTATGGGAAAAGATTTTTTTTCTCACAGTAGTTGGCTCGGGAGAGAAGACGGCGCATATGCCAGAATGAATTTGCAGTAAGAAATTCAGATGGCCAAATGGCTGGTGTATGAAAGACTTTGCATATAGTGTGTTCTGAGACTGTGTGAGCATTATGATAAAGATTTTTACAATAAAACACACACTGTCAGTAGCATGTGATGGCAGGCTAAGGGAAAACATGTGAGCAACACATCTGGAATAATTGCAACATACACCACCACACATTAACAGATTAACAGTAACATCTTTGTGAAATGATAGCATTTCTGTTTCGGCTCATAAATAAGCCACACAGGCGTCTGCTTTCTTTGCTGAAAGGTGTACTGCCAGAGAGGCTCCGCCCCCTCACCAGTTTCTGAGCATATATACGTTTTTAGTTGGGTTATATATTTTTCCAGCATTTTTTACCTACCCAGCTGCGTCATATGTGGATGGCATTTTTAAACAAGTCCCTGTAAACAGACCAGGTAGTCTAAGAAAATAAAACTGTATTAAGAAAACATAAGATCATTCTTTATTAGTTCCGAAATAGGGGAAATATTACAATTAATATTATGATTAATATCATAGTGCTACAGCAGCAGATGGATAGCAAGGCACTCAAGAAAAAGATATATATATTATATATATATATTATTCACAAAAACACAAACAATACAAAGATTATTAGGAAAAGCAAGACAAATCTTTACACAATAAGAATATTTTGCATGTAATACACATGGGATATTACACACGGCACGTGAAATACAAATTATATATGCTACATTGTATTGACTTGTATGCTACAGATAAAGGAGATAAAGTTGAATGCTAGAGAAAATTGATTCATATTTTTGAAGTTTGGTGAGGCTGTTTCTCAATTTAAAGCTGCTTGTGTTCTAGTTTCCTAATGTTGTGTCCTCTACTTTCCCTGCCTGTCCCTGTCTTTTGTTTACCAACCTGTTATTTTCCATGTGCTTATGTTTTTTTGGTTCCTTAACCACTCCTGGTCTCTGCCCTGTTGTCATGGCCCTTCACCTGTTCCTAGTTTGTGTCTCCTTCATGTTACAAGTGTTCCTAGTTTCCTTGTGCTACTTATACCTCTTTGTTTGCTCCCTGTGCTGGTATGACATTGTTTATATTGTAGCCTGTTTAGTGTAGCCTTGTGTTTTTGTTTGTTTTGTTATTTTGGATTTATCACTATGGACTCTATAAAACACATATGTATCCACCTTCCTTACTTGCTTCAACATTACATTGGTCTTTTTTATGGTATTCCTGTGATTTGGATTTGATTGATATGGATCCACTTGTGAATGTTCATTTTAATTGTTGTATTGGCACATATCAGGTACAATTTTTAGGATGATGCATTGTGGAAGAAGCCATAATATAGTATATGTCAACTTGTGGCCTACTGTCGCTGCCTCCCCAAATACTCATTACACTTTTACAAACATATATATGAGTTACAATAACCAACACACTTCTAGGTTAAATATAATTAAGCCAGTAATGCATTACAGTTGTACTAAACAATCATGGATAATAAGTGTTTTAATAAATAATCTGAAAATGTTAAAAGGTAAATGGCCCATAGCATCGAACAAATGTAGAGAGTTATATACCATCTGTAATTAATTACTTACTATTACACACTTTAAGGAATTGTCTACAAATATGTAATAAACATGTAGTACACAGCATTGCGTGTTAAATTCTGGGAAAACAATTACAGTACTGCCAGTTTAGGATATTAAACTGCTTGTGTGACTGATGAAATATTACTAATAATATCTCAATAATGCAATGCATACAGTAATATTAGTTGTAAATCTAAGTGTTATAATCACTTTTCAGCAAAGAAAGCAGCAACATCTTCACTGTTCTCCAGAGTTCCATTATGTAAATAAGAAATGAGCTAGTAGAGTCAAATTAATACCTGTGAATCAGGCTAAATCCACCAAGTTTAAACTTATCAAGTAGCAAGGTTAGTTAACGTTAGCCTATGTATCTGTTTAATAGCATGCTACCTCGCCTACCATTACCTGTAATATAAAAAAAAGCATGAGACATGCAGGGGAGTTCATAAATGTATAAATGACATAGCAAGCTTTAATCTTTGCTGCATCTACAACAACAGCTTAGTCATAACTCCATATTAATGCCTATAACCTAGTAAGCTCATATAAGCATGATGGTCAGGTGTCTATATATTTTTGGCAATAGAGTTAATATGATATATGTTACTGATTTTTTTTATAGTGCAAGATGCTTCTCACTTCCAGGTCATACATAGGTAGACCTTAGGGCTGGGCGATATGGGAAAAAATCTTATCACGATAATTTTTTTTCATATAAGTCGATATCGATATATATCACGATATAAATCAAATCACTATTTCCTTTTTACTTTAAGTGAGATGTGAAGATATCAAAATGTACATTTTTTCTTAAATTGTTTTTATTCTCTAATTTATTTTCAGACAAATGTACTATAGAACATTACACAACTGTATTAAACACACGCACACACACACACACACACACACACATATACATACATATATATATATGGGGTAGTATTAGTATATACAGTATTCACACACAGACACTGTGTTAAGCAGGCTGTTGCTGGCCCTTTAAGTTCAGGCTGAGGAAATGACTCGTAGCGGTGAGTCGACTCTGTTAAGCAGGCTGTTGCTGGCCCTTTAAGTTCAGGCTGAGGAAAGGACTCGTAGCGGTGAGTCGACTCTGTCTGCTCTAATGGGGAGTTGGTTTAGCGATTCTGTTTTCGGTAGAAAATAAAGTTCCCCTCCTCAGGATTTTGGTTATAAAGTCAACTTTGCCTCAGCGTTCTCACTGAATTATTTTTATCAATATTTATCTTTATCGATTACGAAATTACGTCGATTAGCATAGCGTGCGTCGATGCGTTGCAAAGGTGGCCGTGTCTACTGAAAGCATGGATTTATCCGGAGCGCAAGCTGCAGCTACAAACAATCGCTCGCGTGTATCTAAAGTTGTGGGAGTGTTTTACACAGAAACACAACACTGTGGTGCTCTGTCAGCTCTGCACAACAGAACAGCACAGCTGCTATACACGAGCACTTGAAGCTCAAACACCCCATAGCGCTTTATCAACACAGCAGCAGGACAGCACCTGTTTACCTTTTTATCTTATCTTAGCAGATTATTTTAAGATTATTAACACGTGTAACATGTTTCTTTCAGTAGTAGTTAACGATTTCTGTCGTCATTTCTCTTATTTTATTCTCTCTGCTCGACTGTGACGCCTGCAGTAACTTATTACTAGCACGTTGGTTAAGGTGCTATGTCTACACTCTATGCTGTGTGTCTCAACCAAACATGAAATGGCTGGAACTCTGGTTTAGCCACCTGATTGATTTGGAGCGGCGCTATTCTCATTCTCATTGGCTGTTCATGTTGTCTCTCAAAACACGGATGGAACTTAATTCTATCGACTTTCTATCGACTACGTCTTAAAGTTCTATCGAGAAAATGTTATTTCGCGATAATTATCGTTATCGTTTTATCGCCCAGCCCTAGTAGACCTAACTGCAAATACAGCCCATTAAGAGCGATCATGGCTGTGATGTCACTATCAAGAACACCTATACATATGACCACCCACTCAGCCTACAGCAGTTTAGAGGGTGCAGGTTTTCTAGCGTCATTTCCAAACTCGATTTTTGGAAAGCTGCTTTGGAATATCATAAACAACACTGAAGTGAACCGAGTACAGCTGAAGCATCGCAGCTGTTGTCTCTGAACTTCTGAACCTGCTCATTCAGTCCATCTGCAGTAGTCATGTCACTGTAGATGTACAGCTTTAACTAGTTAATTAGAAGATGCTGATTGTCTCAGAGAGGGCCTGGTATGTCCTACAGGGAGTAGGAGAAAACAGTTGGATTGCTGTAGCACCTGAAGCAGCTGAACACCAGCACACAGCTGTGGACGTTCCACAGTGCCCACGACTTCCTGCCCATCATGCTGTCTCTTCTGATTGAACAAGGACTGTCCACCCCCTTATTATCATTAACCAAGCAGACAGACAGTCAGAAAGAACAGAGCCATGCGCTATGGAGTATTCAGTACAGTCTTTTAACAGCGACATAGCAGCTCAGAGCCTCTCAGCCTCTCAGAGCGGCGTCTCAGTCAGAGTCGGGACTAACACAGCAGACTAACACTAACCAAATATAATACTGTTACTTTACACACTAGATTTGCATTTCCTGAAGCAAATACAGCACATGATTGAATGAAAGATAGAGATGAGAAAATAAGTAATAAAGGAAGCAAAGGAGGTAGGAAAAAAGAGAAAAAATGAAATGGGAAAATAGACAGAAGAATGAAGAGATAAAAGGAAAAACAAGAAAGAAAAGAGGAAAGAAGGAAGAGATAAAAGGAAAATCAAGAAAGAAATGAGGAAAGAAGGAAGAGATAAAAGGAAAAACAAGAAAGAAAGGAGGAAAGAAGGAAGAGATAAAAGGAAAAACAAGAAAGAAAACCACATCTGTTACCACATCTGTCTGCTTACTAGTCTTTAGGGCTGGGCGATATGGCACTACAATAATATCACAATATTTCAGGGTATTTTTGTGATAACGATACTCTTGACGATATGACAAAACATTGAATTTTAAAAAAAAATCAAGAATGCACTACTGCAACAAAATGAAAAATAATTTTTTTATTGCATATGATATGATTTGGCACACTCCTAACTGAGATATAAAAAAATACAAGAATTTTCATCAGATTGTAACAAATTGAAGTCAATGATCCAGAATGTCTCGATACTAAATAATGCACTCCAAATATCTCCATATATCCAGGACTGAAGTAAAATGAATGATACTGGACAGATAATATATAAGATATAGTATAGTAGATATATATATATATATATATATATATATATATATATATATATATATATATATATATATATATATATATATATATAAGAAAAGTGTGATTTTTTCTTTTACTAAAAACAGTAAAAAGTAGTACCCTGATGTGATAATTTGGGACAGGTGACGTAGCACGATATTTCAGGGTATAATATCATTCACGATGTTCAAAAATGTTGGCAATATTATTGTATATGATATGATATGACACACCCTTACTAATTTTCCTTCAAAAACATAGTTTAAGATGAGACTAAATTCCTTAAAATGAGATTAAAAATGGCTACATGTGTTAAAGGTGCTATATAACATATTGTTATCAGCATTTTAAAGAGCTCTCTGAGGAAGGAAAAAGATGTGGTTTTAAATGCACATTTGGTCTTAGAAAGAAAGATTTGATTTAATTTTTTGGCTTCTTATTCACCAGCTTGTTGCACATTTTAAAATAATCTCACCGTTACATTCTGGCACATGTACAGGCTGAAGCATTTAAGGTGAAACTGAACATTTGATTAACTTTTTTTTATTTCTGTTCTTCGTTGTTGTTGTAGTGCTGGTCTATATGTGGATTTAAATATTAAATGATCAAAGTTGTTATGTAAAGCAGCAGAAGTTTGGAACTGGCAAATGCAGGATTTGTATATTAAGGAGGCATCATGGTATGTCAGTTCTATGTACTGAACTTTTCTCATTCAAGTATGCTAATATAAATACATCTGAACAAGGGTGTTCTCCTATCATGCAACTCAACAAATAACATATTTACACTTCTAGCTTATAGTAGGCTGATTAATGTGGAACCGTAACTACCACCAGTATATATATATATATATATATATATTAGCCTTATACACCCTATTAGCCTTAGCCTATATATACCATATTAGCCTTAGCCTTATACCCTATTAGCCTGTACGGACTATACCAAAAGGAATATATACACAGCCTGGAGCAGAAAAAGCTGAAACAGAAACAGTCACATGCATACATAACTGCTTAATCTATAGCTTTCTGTTTTGCTCTGATGTTACAGGTAAGTACAGTACTTTAATTACTTAATAAAATTCTACAATAAATGTTTTTTCTCTCCACGCATACACCAGCCCCCCCTGCACCATTGATTTCCCCCAGTCCAGTGAAGACTACAAAAGCTGGGTAGCCCATGCGAGGCCACTCCCTAAGGGTACAGGTAAGTACTAGTTTCAAGTTCATGATTGGTTTTCTTATGTTTTTAGATAGTGTCTTTAGGCAGGTGTCTAGAAGGCTGGTAATAGAATACAATGTTGTTGTTTGTAAAATGCATCCAGACCCACCCATTAACATAAGAATAACATGAAGCAAAGCAAACACCTCAAGACATTAAATGTTAATAGAATAGGTTAATTTTTCAAATGCAATAGAAACAAGAATTTGTGATTTGTTTATTCTGCAGTTACGGTTTTAGCCGATTAACCTGACTATATTTGGTAAATAAAACAAATTTTGTTCACATCATGTGGAAATGTTCCACAGTAAGCAGGTGAGCAAGTAAGCAGGTAAGGGAAATAAAAGAAAGAAAGAAAAAAGAAAGAAAGAAAGAATAAAGAAACAAACAAACAAACATGAAATGCAGAAGAAATAGATAGAAGGAAAGGACAAAATAAAAGAGGTTAGGTTGGAAAATAAGAAAGATAAATAATAAAAAAAGGTATAAAAGGACTATAAAAAGGAAAACAGACAGAAAGAAAAACAGAAATGAGTAAGGAAGAAAGAGAAGGAAGGAAACAAAAAAGAGAATAAAGGGAGAATAAAAGGAGTCACTGAAGGTTTTGCATGCAACATGCACACATTCCTTTATTCATTACCTATGCTGCTTATCCTCCTGGGTCACGGGTGATGATGGAAGCTTTCCCTGCATTTGGGCATAAGGTAGTAAACCCTGGACAGGAGAAAACTCGTATTAGTGTGGGGCCAGGTCAGAAAGGTCACTGCCGATTGTGGCTTTGCATGAGAAACCATCACGCTACTGTGTTAAACATTGCCACATGCACTCGGGGCAGAAAACTGTTTTCACTTAACAACTTGAAGCCGTATTACACAAGAAGAATACAACACAAGAGGGAATGTTGAGTTCTCTATGCCAAAGATGAAGGGGACATTCCAGACATTTATCAGCGAATAGAGCAAAAGCCAGCATCTGTCAGGGTGTGTGTGTGACAGGACTGCCTGCAGTCCAGATCTGTTTCCGTTCTAATGTATTTCACAAAGAGGAGAATCAGACAGCAACAACACAGACTGCTGCACAGCTGTCTTAAATCTTAAATCAAGCAAGAATAGGTAAGAAATCCACTTTCACCACGACTCTGGAAAAGAGGAATAAACAAAGAGTCACACAGCACTCCACCAGTCAATCAGCAACACCAAGGTGGAATGGAAACATTCCAAGAAGACGTACAGGTAGGATACACCAGCATGGAAATGACACTATCTACCATGTAACTGGACAATACAAATAAAAAGAACATATCTGTTGCACCATTTAAGGTGGAATGGAAAAACAGGAGGCTGCTCTGTTTCTGCTGGACAGGTGGCTAACATTTTAACAGAACCAATAGGTCAACCTTGTTTTGTCCCATTTGCATGTTTGTGATGGCATCCCTTAACCCAAAATCCCACCATTACGTTATGGCATGTGCTCATGCAGCAGATAGATTATTTTATGGCAGAAGGATATAAAATGTTTGCTAGATCAGTGTTGTTTGCATTGGGAATGCACATCCATGGGTTCTCTTGTATTATATGATATGCCTATAAATAAATGCTCAAGAATATCAAAGGATCAGTTGTTTGTTTCTGTTGCATTTTACAAAATATTCCAGCTATTAAGGAAATTATTATTATTATTATTATTAGTATTATTATTATTATTATTAGTATTATTATTATTATTATTATTATTATTATATTCATCCATCCATTATCTGATGCTTAACCCCGCTAGTTGGGGTCACTGGGGGGATGGAGCCAATCCAAGTGTCATCGGGCGAAGGCGGGGTACACCATATACAGTTCGCCAGTCCATTGCATGGCAATTTAGAGTGACCGATCAACATAACATACATGTGTTTGGACATGTGGGAGGAAACTGGAGTACCTGAAGGAAACCCACTCAAGCACAGGGAGAACATACAAATTCCGCACAGAACGGGCCGGACCGGAAATCCAACCCGGATCGTCTTGCTGTGAGGCGACAGTGCTAACCACTACATCACTGTGTCACCTATTATTATTATTATTATTATTATTATTATTATTATTATTATTATACTACACACTCTTTTCTAGTATTAGCAGCTATACACTACCAGAAGAAAGGGAACATCCTCAGCACCCTCTACGTCTCACATCCCAAGCCAAGGGCAATGAGTTTTGGGAAATGTAGCTTAAACTGGGCCAAATTAGGCTGTCAGAGGGGAATCCTTTGTATTGCAGAACTGTAGTTTTAATCTTTGTCTAGGAAACCAGCCCCGAGTGAGCTTTAACTTTATATGGCGGTCATACCGCCTTGAGAGGAGCGAATGCTTTTCATGGAGGTGGGTCGTAAAAAAAAAAAAAGAATGTACTGGCGCTTTCAAAGGCATGCTAATAGATTGGGCCCTAGAGGTTTTGGACTGCAGCTTACTTAGTGTCACAATGAAAGAATCTCCAGATCCCTGCTTGGTTTGAGTCAGAGTCAGAGGTCAACTGTTTGAAGTGAAAATCAGCGCGAAAATCCTTATTGTATTGTGGAGAACGGGGGAAAAGCCTGCTCTTCAACAATTAATAAAGACTTTCCAAGGTGCCCCTCCACATCATAACATCTAGTGGCCTTTTGTGTAAACGGAGGCAAGGACGGTGTGGTGGATAGGGGCCGCTTTTACGCCCGTTTGATGAAGTTAGAGCTTGAACCACTAAGCGCATTCGTAGCGCAGCTTCAGCCTTTTCTGCTATTGGTGCTTAAAACCAAGATGTCATTGTGAAATATATGGTACCTCCGAGTCAAAGGTCACGAGTGTTAGAACACCTTTATTCTCTGTTTGATGACCTCGAGGGAACTATAAAAGCTTCATACGGTAAGATAAACTTGAAGTTCACAGTCCCAATTTTTTTTATCTGGAATTTTTAATCACAGAAAAAAATCTTATGACAAAAATTGACATATATAAATCCTATTGAAGACTAACTAATTAGTTATCACTAATACTTTTCCAATTCATTTTGGCTAGATTACAGGTTTTACAAGTATGAAATAAATTTGTAAACCAAAATTATATTTCTAAAATACATAAATTCTGATTTGCTGAGCCACCTCCCAATTTGCTGAGCCACCTCCCAACGACTGAATTCTGTATTTGCTCATATAGACTGCTGAGATAATTAATAGGTGAAACCAGTCATCAGTATGTACATAAAATAAACAACCTAAAACTGTAATGAAATAGCAGTCAGGAACGGTGGATACATATGCAGGTAGGGTTTATTAAAGTCTGTACTTAATACAAGAACGGGAATACACAATAACAAGACCAGAAAACTGGGAGGTATAAAAGCACAAGGACACAAACTGGGAGCAGGTGATGGGCCTGACAACAGGGCAGAGACAAGGAGGAGTTCAGAGACCAAACAAAACATAAGCACATGGAAAATGACAAAGAGGTAAACAAAAGACAGAGACAGGCAGGGAAGTAAGTGGACACAACATGTCCTTCAAACTTTTTATACCATACTATTATGCTATGTTTAAAGCATCACTGCTCTTTAGTAATGTGAATTAGAGGGATGCATTGTTCCCCTGAAATAAGAGAAATGGGGCTAAAACACAAGGCCATGTTTGTTGTTGTGGGTCATTCACTACCTACATAAACATCTATCAAAAATGTACAGAATACATGTCATCTTTTCATGCACTTCTTCCATCCCTCTGTTTATATACAGATTAGTTTAAATCCACTCTCATTTATTGTGGCATGATGTTTTGTCTATATTTGACTTTTGATTGGCCAGCAAATCACGGGCCATAGGTTTATGTGATTAGGAGGTCTGAAAGTCAAGATGGGCACTTTCATGCCAAGCGCCAGAATACGAGTGGCCAGACTGGCTTTGGTAAAAAAAAAATTATGTTGTCTTTGGGCAATTTTGAGAGACAGGAAAGAGCACGGCGAGTAAATCAATCCCAAAACTAATGACAACATGTTGCTGATAGGATATTTTCTAAAGACAAGGACCGTCGTTCCAGCAGTGACCAACGTACAGTTTGACACGTCTTCAGATCTCCAATCATGTTGTTCTGAGTGATTTTGTCATGATGTTGCAGATGATATAGACTGGGGTTTGGGCTGATAGCTGCCATGCATTGTCAGTGGCTGACAGTCAACAATATGACTGGTGACACCCCCACAACCCCACCCCTGTCCACACTGACAGGGGGGGCACACCATGCCTGCCATCAGAGCGTGTGAGTGGAGTGGAGTGGCAGATATTTCCTCTTCTCACTCAAAGCGTTCATGTAATCACTCCTACACCACTCTGGGTTTCCTAGTTCCCGCTTGTTGATTACTCCAGGTTCCCACCATATGATCCATTCTCATAATACTTACTGCATGTCTTCAGTGTGTGCTGCGTGCTTTATTGATTAATTATATCATTTGTGTTTGTAATTAAATTAAAAACTAGTTAAACATTCTGTGCTACAATATATATTGGGTTAGCAATTTCTTTGTGTACAATTTTTTTTAATTCAGTATCATTAAAAGCTGCCAAAACATAAGCTTGTTTTTTATGCTACTTTGTTTATATGGGTTTATTCACCAATATGGTATGTACGCAGAGATATGTTTTGAATTACATATTTAATTAGCTGATGTTGTGCTGAATTTGGGAATATATAGCACTTTATGTTTCTTCCAAAAAAAAGAAAGTGCAAAATGCAAAAGGATGCAAAAGCTCAATGTCACAATGTTATGAGTTGCCTGTAACATAACTTGACTTGAAGCAATTCAAAAACAGTTTCAAGTTTTCACCAGTTAGGACAAAAATCAGCTCTTATTTTCTTTTTTTTTGCTGTTGTTGATAAATTTTTAATTTAACAAAAACAAAACAAACAACAAATGTGGTTACACACTTATAGTTATAGTAATATTATTAGAATACTATTAGAATACTGTTAGAATTAGAATAGTAATACTATTCTAATAGCAATAATACAGTTCCATATACTACTCAGTCCTTCATATTACACATGGATGATTTTTTTAAAGCATTTGACGAATGTTCTATTGTGACTGTGCTTGCTTGGTGTGACCTGACAGTGGCACTCCACAGAGCCTCCAAAATGAAGTGTAAAAATACAGATGTTAAAGAAATGCTAGGTTCTACATGGAACTTTACAATTGAAATTCATTACATGAGTAAAAATGGTTAATCTAAGTTGGGATGTGGGGTTATTGTGTGGTGTGTTTTATTCTGGGGGTTGGTCAGGGTGAAGTGTCGCTGTAAATGCTTTTCACTATTTCTATCCATGAAAACTACTACTCATGGTACAAACATGGCTTCCTGTGTCTTACTGTCTGCTGATGCTACAGTGGTGTCAGAAGTGGGATCAGGACAGATCCTCCCAGTTGTCTGAAGTGGTGCTTCCATGAACTCAGAAACAATGCTGTGAGGCTCAACAGTGTTGCCTATGAAACTATCATAGGCTTTAGCGCAGGGGCTCCAGGGAGCGGTTGAGAGAGTAGATAGAGAGGACATTGCATGGGTGAGCTGGGAGGTTTGTTTAGCGCAGCATGGACTTTAGACGGCTCATCGCACTTGCCCTCACATGCCGATATACCTACTGGTGATATACCTACCAACCGGTGAGCAATGGTTGAAGCTGAAGGACCTGATCAAGCACTGCTGTTGTTGCTGCCAACTCCAACTGTGCGGGACTTGAAGTGGTGCACTGTGGGGAGCCCTACCATATGCCAGAGAAGACCTGCGGCTTCTCTCACGTGTCTTATTCTCTGCCAACGCTACTCTGTGTGTTTTACAGTGTGTTTGGTGTTTCATTCAACCTGTCCTACTGCAAGTTCATCAAGGGCTGCATCCCTGTCTCCTCTTATATACCAATAATCTATTCCTTACTTAAATCTTTGTGGACCAGGTACATCCCTTCATGGCAGTGGTTCTCCTAGATTTAATCAATGGCTTGATGAACATAATGAAGACATAATGAAGTGTTGCCATGACCTCCTAAAAACCTAGATCTCAAACAAATAGAGCATCCATGGAATGAGCTGTAACAAGAAGTTTGTTTTGAAGTGGCTCCATATTGCAATGCATAGGATTTCAAGGATCCGCTGCTAACGTCTTCTAGAGTCCATGATGAGTCAAAGTTGTTTTGGTGGCACGTGAGAATTTGTATGTGAAATTTAGCTTTCCTACAAATAGAACTTTTTTTTACTTCTTAATAGCAAAAAGAATGTCCCTATCATTTCATATCTTTGTGTAGTTATGCATATATTTGTGCATTGTGTAGTACCAGTGAGCCATGTTGACATGAAAAGCTTTTACTTTCGGGGGTCTGAAATCCATAATAAGCTTTAATAAGCTAAAGAAGCTTTTACAAATATTGAACCGTGAGGCACCTAATCACTCCTGAAAGCTCTCCAGTGGAGTTTAAATGAGGCATTGATTTAATATTTTAATACTGAGCTCATAAACCTTTAAAAAAAAGCATTTACGTCTCAAAGGAAGATTTTCTCTAAAAGCATTTTGACGATTCCTCCAGTAACGTCTCAGATAGCACAGATGCTTCAGAAACGTACCAGAGATGATTTTTTTCCGCAGCACTCCCAAAGTTATTAAGTCTTCATCCAGGATCTAATAAAAGATAACGTTAACTGCTTTTAGAAGAGGTGCCATCAGAACGGGAATGTGAAGGTTGCCTCTGTTTTGGGCTGCAGGTTCCAGCAGCAGCTTGATGTATACTGGTAACTGGAATACACACAACGGCAGATCTTCCGCCTCTCTTACAATGGACTGTATGCTTGATTAGGCTTGCGATCACACCTGAAAGTTTCTGACCTCCCCTAACAAGCAGTATTCTCAGACTGCCATGTGTCAGAAACAGGAGCATAAAGCTTAATCAGCCAAACATGCCTCCATTTACCCACTGAGCAAATGGACTGTAGAATAGAGCTCTTTATCCTCTTCCTTACACATCAGCTGCTTCCACACACACACACACACGCACATATCCAATTCTACCATCCTATATTCTCTCTCCGCAGATCAGTGCTGGTTTAGTTTCAAAATAGTAACTTTCATTGAGAAAGAAAAACTGTTTTACCTTGTAATGGACGTCAGTGTAACAAGATTTGTTTCCAAGGTACTTTTTCGATTGGTGTGTTCACCATACATTTGTAACACAGTGCATTGTAAAAGTAATTGGAGTCTTCAAAGGAGTAAATACATCCAGTAAAACTAGTGAAACCATAAAAGATCAAATGTGTGAAAATACTTGACAGTTTTGTTGAAATAAAAACAAGAAAGCTGCTGGTTCTCTCAGAACAATGGACTGGCCATTCCAGAGTCCACTTCAACATCATGTGAGAAGCAAAAAATACAACCAACTGAACAAAGACTGAATTTTGGAGGCTTGGGAAACATCCCTGTATGTTTCGAAAGCACTCCAAAAAGAATGAAGGCAAAGAGTGAACACAGTGAAAATATTATTATACTAAGTTGTTGAGGCTTCTCTGTATATCTGTGGAAAATTGGAAAATCAGTGCCCATTTTGTCAGCTCCACTTACCATATAGGAGCACTTTGTAATTACAGACTGACATCTGCCTGTTTCTCTGTAAACTGAGTTATCCCACCTTTACCCTGCTGCACTGAGAATAGTCCACCAACCAGAAATAATCAGCCAACTGTGTCCTGCAGGCAGCGTCCTGTGACCACTGATGAAGAACTACAGGATGACTACTACATAAGACTAACAACTGTGCAGCAGTTCCAACATGACTGCCCCCCCAGTGCACACAGCAAGGTCCATAAAGACATATATATATAGATGTATAGATGTATAAATGTACATTTGTGAGTCCATTTGTTATAGTGTGTTCCTGCCTCTGCGCATAACTCCCTATTTTTCTCTTTTCTATCAAAGATGTACTCAGAAATCCATCCAGTGGTCTGGAGGAGGGCAGTGCCCATCATACAGACACAAGCTGCTGAAGAGGCAACAAGAAACAGTAATTATCTCAGTGGGACACCATCTTACACAGAGTCAGACAAGGCCCTGAGTGACCAAGCTTTCTCTCTGTCTTTCTTTCTTTCCCTCTCTCTCTCTTACACACACGCTCTCTATGGGCCAAGAGGAGGGCAGCTGAAGTCAATCTCTATTTGAGCACGAGAGATAGGGAAATTATGGGTGACGGCAATCCGCCCCTACACTTAAATTGAGCCCCACAGGCCAGGCTTGATGTGTACCCCACAGATCCGTCCCTTTTACTCCTTCATCCGCCCATTTATTGAGCAGTATGATTTCTTATTTAAACAATTATGAGTAGCTAGAAGAAAATGTTGCGTAGAAAAAAAACATCAAATGCTACTTGGCTATAAGTCTAAGGGAGCCACAGGTTTGTTCGTAAGGCAGAACTTCGCTCGCTATGTTTTGAAAGCAGGAGGGGGATAAAAACTCCACAGTAAACTCAGCCTCTGGCAGCTTGCCTCAGGGCTGTAGTTGTGATCAAAGGGTGGGCTGCTGCTCAGAGGGGAAAAACCCAGTTCAGAGTTCTGGAGCTGTACAAGCAGCCTACAGAGTAGACACAGACATCCAACGGACAGGGGGGCATACAGAGGGCACCAAACTCAACTGCACTCCATCAGCATGCTCACAGTTTTAAGGGCGGAGTCATGGAGCGTTTGAGGCAAGCGCATCAAACCACAACAGTGTATGGTGCATCTCTGCGGAAGACAATTGAGCAGAGAGCTGTCTGATTTGCTGCTGTCTGGTCTTAACGCTAGCAGGAACATTTTGTCATGTTATTGGAAAAGTCAGTGTGTTTAATGATGCTTCCATAGTTTTGTACAATTATTTATTTAATACACCATGCAATTGGAAAGTCCTCAGACCCTTTCACTTTTTTACATTTTGTTATCTTGAGGCCAAAGTTCCCTCCATCAATCTGCACACAATACCCCACAATAAGAAAGTGAAATCAACCATGACCAGTGTCTCCATGTCTCAGCTGCTGAAAAAAAAATCCCACAGCATGACACAACCACCAGCATGCTTCACTGTAGGGATGGTGTTGAACAGGTGATGAGCAAGTTTCCTCCAGACATGATTTTTAAAATTGAGGCTAAAAGGTTTGGTCTTGGTTTCTTCAAAGAAGAGAATCTTGTTTCATACATTCTATGAGTTCTTTAGGTGTTTTTTACTGTTTTTGTCTAAGGAGAGGCTTCTGTCTGGCCACTCTGCCATTATGAGTGCTGCAGTGATGGTTGACCTTCTGAAACTTTCTCCCATCTGCACACATCCTTGCAGCCCAGCTAGTTTGACCATGGGTTTTGTTCACCTCTCTTACCAAGGCCCCTCTCCCCTGATTACTTAGTTTGCCGGTAGACTCCTGGTGGTTCCAAACTTTTTCCATTTAAGAATTATAAAGGTAGCTGTGCTCTTGAGAACGTTTAGTGCAGCAGAAAAAAGAAAGTAGCCTTCTCCAGATCTGCACCTCCACACAAGCCTGCCTGTGAGCTCTACCTGCAGTTCTTTCCTCCGCATGGCCTGGTTTTGCTTTGATATGCACGGGTAACTGTGAGACCTTGGATATGATTTGGAAAGACACACAACTCACTATATATATACAATGCACTGTACATACACTGAGCAATTTATTAGGAACACCTGTACACCTACTCATTAATGCGATTATGTAATTAGCAGTGTAGTGCAGTTAATGTTCACCAGCAACCATCATGTTGTGGAAGAAGTGTTATCACTATGAGTTTTATGCACAAACAGTCTCTACAAAGCACTTAGACTAGTGCAATAATAAAAAAAAACCCGCCTGACAAAAATATTGCAGTAACTCAGCTAACCACTCAGCTGTAATGAGCAGAAAAGAATCCCAGAACACATAAAACTTAGAACTTTTTGAGGCCGATGGGCTACAACAGCAGAAGACCCCTGTTGGACAGAGACTCAGCACAAACCAGACAACTAAAGACAGAATAAAGACGAATCTGTGAAATTATGTGTGTGAAAAGATGCACGTGTTGGGGCGAGGGTACCCACATATCTAGGCATCATTACACCACTGCATGTAGGTCAGTGCATGTGTTCACCAGTTTATAGCATACATCATCAACTTTACTCTCTTAAAACATCTAAATAAAAGTGACCAAATATTAATAACATCAGTTTTATGGCCTAAATGAACACGATTACACCCACCCTGTGCTTCTGAATGTATGTTAAAATGTCTAATTTGATAACTAAAGCCAGCAATTAGCTAGATAACAGTCACTCAGTACGCCTAGATATATACGATAGCCTTAATAGTTTTACAAGAGTCTAGTGAAAGTAATAACTTCATTGATTTCTAAGGGTTTCTAAGGATTAAACTTAAACCTGTTTAGTCCATGTAGTTTTATTTGATGCATAATAAAAAAAAAACTGCCAAGAAACTTTAGATACTTCAGACTTCAACAGCCCTGTTAGCAGCCACAACATATGACAACAAATCCGGAATATGGCAACTATATATTACAAAGAAAACAACCTGTGTGTATTCATAAGACCATATTTTATTATATGAGCAATAAAAAAAGGAAAATAATGTCGTGATAGTGGTCAGGAGGTTACCTGTGAGAGGTGATGATGTGGTTCATATCAAGGCTTAAAATGCAGGTTAGCTACCCTTAACCAATTAATGTAGTGACACCGAAAGTGAACACACCAAAAGACAAACAAAAGACTGATACAAACAGAAACAAAACCATACAAAAAATACAAAATATATAAGCAGTATCACTACTTCACACACATACTCTACCAGTGGTTTTCTCGGCTCTGTGCTAACCTGCTGTTTTATATGTTCCAAGTCCTCCCTGGACTTCAGTAATTAATACTGCCGACAGGTGCACTACCTAAGTATCTTAATCCCTATATACAGTTTTTCTATTTTCCAATATTGACAAAAGCCTGCATGCATTGATAGATGCTTACATAACTATAAACAATAATACGATGTTAGATGTTCTTAGTGTATTTCTATTTCTTCTGCCCACAGGTACCTGGACCCCGCTGGACAACCTTGGTCTCTACCTAGACCTTAAGAGTCTAGATGGCTCGAGCGCCACCATTTCTATGGGAACCAGGTAAATACTGTGAGCATTGTCTTTATAATGTCTTTACTGCCTGTAGCTAAGGGGATTTGGATGGCTGGTGATATGTGACATCACCACAAACGTTGTTTCTTCTATTAAACTTAGCTCCATTCGAACATTCCAAAAGATTTCATCCTTTGGATGAACTGTAAACTCTTCTAGCATGGATTTGCACTGCATCTCTCCAGTTTAAAAGGAAGAAGCTTAAAAGTTGAGCACATTTTTAAACTGCTAAGAAACCTTAGATACCGTAGCATTCCAGTCACCAGCAGCCTAAACACACAGAGAGCAATACTGTTAGCAACCACAACATACGGCAACAAATATGTTTCAGTTCCCACTTTTAATATCAGTTTAATGGAATGAAACTTTTGACGTAATTGATGGATTTATCACGTTTGATATAAGCTAACTAACTCTTTAAAAGACTAGGCTGTAACGTTGGCGGGGGTAACCGACCATTTAGCATTTGTTTATCTGAGGCGCTTTATTGCTTTCTCAGTGCAAATTTTAAGCTGCATGTGATCTTTCTGTGATCTCATTCAGGATTTAATTTAACGCAGTAATGACAAAATAATGAGCAAAGAAACTGAGCAGTGCTCGAAGTCGCCATCTCACATCCACACAGAGTGATGGCACTAGTGTGCTACTTTACTCAAAGCTGGTACTGCACAGCATGTTGGGTAGGGGGTGTAAAAATCATTTTGATACAGAGATAAAAGACTACAGCCTAGTAGTATATGTGCAAATACAGCAGATGGGCAACGCTTTACAAAAATACTACGCATCAGCTTACAGTATATGTCAATTCATAGTCAGACTTTCCACCAGGGACAACCCCCACATTCCAAGACTTTGCCCAGCATGGGACATAGTGAAAACATAATGTACAGAGTATGGCTCATGGTTTAATGCCATTAAAGACAAAAGCTTAGGCCACACCACAGGGGTCTATAGTGCGCTAGCCCCTCTCCCCAAAAAAATGTTCTTTTAAAAGCCATAATGACTATAATGTTATATTAAAATGTTAATGTTGATAAATTTGGGATACGCTAGGCTTCCTGTTCCAGCCACATATACGCCCATTGAAAATGAATGTAGTTTAGTACAATGTAAATATATTAAAGAAGCATATCTGTGAACTACTGAGCATTAACATGTGTTTCATGGAGCTGAAGATATGATGACTAGTTGTCTATAAGTATTGTAATGGTGCAAAAAGTTAAGCTTCAAAGGCATTTTATCAATAATCTTTACTGGAATGTAAATGTACATGAATAAAAAACAAGCTGAAATGAAATAGGAGCAACGAGACTATGTTTAAAATGTAAGGAGTAGAAAGTACTGATATTGGAGTGTAAATGTAAGGAGTAGAAAGTACAGATAATGGAGTGTAAATGTAAGGAGTAGAAAGTACTGATAATGGAGTGTAAATGTAAGGAGTAGAAAGTACTGATAATGGAGTGTAAAAGTAAGGAGTAGAAAGTACTGATAATGGAGTGTAAATGTAAGGAGTAGAAAGTACTGATAATGGAGTGTAAGTGTAAGGAGTAAGTAAAAACTCAACTGAAAAGTAATTACTCCCGTAAAGTTTAAACAACCAACATTTCTATTTAAGTAATGTAACGAAGTATTTGTACTGCATTATTTGACACCTCTGATAGTATAGAATCACACATCATTATACATACTATCTCATTGTGCATCCAATTCTATATAAAAAAATAGTTACCTTTTATAACAGCCTCCATTCTTTTAGGAAGGCTTTCATCAAGATGTTGGAGTGTGTTTGTGCAAATGTAGTCAAAACGCTGTCCAAGTCATCCCAAAGGTGTTCAGAAAGGTTAAGGTCAGGGCTCTATGAAGCCCACTAGAGTTCCTTCACATCAAACTCATCGAACCATGTCTTCGTGGAGCTGGCTTTGTGCACAGGGGCACGTTCATTTTGGAACAGGAAAAGGTCCTTTCCAAACAGTTCTCACACAGCTGAAAGCATATAATCATCTAAATATCACCCTTCACTGGAACCTAGGGGGCCAAACCCTAAAAAACAGCCCCAGACCTTTATTTTACTGTACTGCATTCGGGTAGGAAACTAGCTTTCCTGATAAGCATGATTCAGCACTCCAAACTGCTCCAGAGTCTAGTGTCTGCCTGCTTTAAAGCACTTCAGCTGACGCTTGGTATTAGATGTAATGATATTAGGCCTGTGTGCGGCTGCTTCTATGGCAAAAGTGGCTTCTTGCGACAGTCCCACTGTTCATTCTACACCCGTTAGCAGTGACTTGAACTCGACAACTTGGACAGCCCCATCATTTTGGCCACGTAGTGTAAATATCACTTAGGTAGCCTACACGAGCAAACATGTTCCCGCTTGCTCCCTCCGAAGGCAAGTAAAAATTATGAATATGATATTTAACACGCAAGCCATAAGCTGATTTAAGCTGATAACTTTCTTGCCAGCACATCCGTGCAGATTAATTACTTACTCAGCCCTTTTTTGCTTTATCTCTTTAATGCTTTGAAGGAACAAAGACATACCTGCATCAATCATAATTATTTTACTGATGTTAAATTTAGCGACAGGCGGAGGGTAAATGTTAGCCTAGCTGGCGGCGTGGAAGGTGTTTTGGGGGGGTTGTGGGGGGGGTTGAAATCTCCTTTAACAGAGATGGGTGAATCGATAAATATCACTTGGGCTGATTGTGCCTAATTAGAATCGCAGCAAAAAGGAGGGAAAAAAGGCGGCGCTGGGAAAAGCTGTTTGGATTCAAGTTGGCGATGCTGTCAGAGCCAATTAAGCTGCTGTGTTATTGAAAAAAAAGAGCAGTAGATTAAATTAAGACTCTGAGTGTGTGTGTGTATGTGTGTGAGTGGTGAGAACTGTTGCCACTAATCAGCAGCTAAGACCATTGCTATCTACTGTTGAAGGTCACCACAGAAGTAGATGTGCCATAAGTTTGCTGTGTTAAATTTGTTTATCTGCTGCGAGTGGATGTTATTTAGATAATTTATATGATGGGATTTGTCAGTTAACATTGCTTCCATATATTGTTCATTATATACAACAACATGCGAATCTGCACAGGATTTAACTGAATGTTATACAGTGCTGTTCAAAAGTCAAAGACCTTTCAAAATTCTTTTATTCATTTAACTAATAAAAATAGTTCCAATATGCTTTTACTATTGATATCACGTCTGCCCTATCCCTTGTCTGTCTGTCGACATGTGGGTCTGTTTGTTTTGTCATGTGCTCCATGTCTCCGCCCTCTGTCTCCACCCCTCACCTGCATAGTATTTGCTCCCTCTTGTTATCCCCAGGTGCTTGTTGTTAGTTCCAGTTTATATTCCCTGGTCTGTTGCTTGGTGTTTTGTCCTGGTCTGTGTATGTGAGTACCTTATTACCTGACTGTGTGAGTCATGTTAACCTTGTTATAGTTTTTCTAGTTGTTTTTACCAGTACACCTGTTTGTAGTTCCTTGGTTTTCTTTGGCTTCTCTTTCTTTGTTTTTAATTATTTTTTTTTTTTTTAATTTTTAACTATCATCCGGTTTTGCACTTGCATCCTGCTTCATCATCTCTCCAATGTGACAATTGAAAAGTAACAATTGTGATTTTCTTGCCTAAGCAGTGAGAATATATGTATGAATTACTGCTACTCACTTCTTTCAGCCAGACTCGTAAATCTCTAAGCTGGTCAATGTCTAGTCCTCTGGGTTCCCTAACCTGCCTCACCATACAGACACAACTAAGCCACAGCCAAACCCTTATCTTAACTCGTTGCTAGTGTTCACTTGTTCTGTGTTTGTTGCGAATGAGACTCAGAATCAGAAATGCTGTAAATCAGGCTTAATAAAGGGGTTCAAGGGAATCGAGTCCTGAGATTTCAAGCATCATACACAGTTAAATCACATTATTATGATTAATATTTCTGCTTTCAATGGCAACGTTATTGTCGGGGTAATGTTTTTGTGGCCTTCTCTGGACCCACTGATCCATGAGAAAGGCTATCTCAACAGATTTATGTGTGAATCCAGCCTTGCATTTATGGAGTGAATGGGAACTTCCAGCAAGACAATGTGACACAACATACTGCTAGAAATGTCCAACATTTGTGGGAGGAGCTGATCAAGATTTCCAAGTTCTGTGAAGCTGTCAAGCTGTGGGATGCTCTGCAGTCAGCATGGTTCCAGATCCCTGTGACAACAGCCTACCAGAACCTTACTGATCTATGTAGCAGATCATTGTGAAAGAATTTCTGTTTTTTTCCGTTATTTAGGGGTGTCACGCCCCCCTTTCCTCGTCTGTCTGTTTACATGCTGTCTGTTCCACATTCTTCTGTTTATTTCTTGTGCTTGTCATGTGCTCCTGCGTCTCCGCCCTTGCCCCGCCTCGCTCACTTGTGCCCCATTAGTGTTCCCATCACCTGTTGCCTCTTGTTAGCCTTTGTTATTTATACCCTCTGTCTGCAGTCTGTGATTTGGGTAGTTGTTAATGTCTGTTTAAAGGAGAACATGGTGTCAGTGATACCTTTGAGAAAATCTGTAACTCTGGGTTTAAGATTGGAAGATTGAAAGAGATAAAGTGACATCTGGCTAAACAAAAGAAACAAAAAAAGAAAGAATGTCTGTGAAATGCATGTTTTCTGCATATTTCCCAACACTGAAAACTAAATGAGTTATAATTAATGTCCACGAAAAACAAATGAGCAAAAGACTTGCTGATTTTTGTATATAAACATACATTGAGGTGTAAACATGGAGGATCAAGTCATACCAAAACTGCTTGTAGAATATTTTATCCAGTTTTGAAGCAAAAAAAAGTTTTACTTCTGTTATCAATGGTATTCTGGTATCACTGTGTAGACGGAGCTCATGAACACAATGCCCACACTAATATGCAGGAACAGAAAGACTAAGACTTAGCTCTCCCCTCTGGAAAACTAGTGCCATCTCTGAACAGATTTACAGCTTCATTCACATCAGCAGAAACATTTGCATAAATGCTTATTTTCAGAACTCAGCAACTGCCCACTGACTTCTATTATAAGCTTCTGTTATTTTAAGTATTGGGAAATGTGTCAGAATGGCTGTCCATGTCAATCAAACATATATTATCAAAGTGACAGATTTAACAGGTTGACAGGTTGAAAAAGGTTGGAGCATTTCATTATTGCCATAGCTCGGTTTAGTAGCATTTAGATACAATGATACAAAAGAACATGAAAATACCCCACAAGCACAGCAATACAAATGTATCTGTATGTGTGTGTGTGTGTGTGTGTGAGCGCCCATCTATAGAACTGGCCTGGCTTTTTAGCACGTAGCTGCACCCCAGCCCTATCCAGCTGTCAGCTGCGAGGCTTGGCTCCAGCTGCCTGAGCTGTGCAGGGCTGGGTGGGAGTATGTGTGCTGATGCTGTTGGAAGCCCCTCAGCCTCTCCCAGATGCCTCACTGAGGTCTCGCTGTGTATTGTCTTCCTCCATGTGGGCACCCTGCATGTTGATTACAAACGTTTATTTTCAGATGAAAGTGATTCATAATCGCAGGTTTTTGAGTTTTGGTTAAAGGCACATCAGCTGTCTCCAGGTCTAACCCCTTCACACACAGAACTAAAAGATTTGTGTTGCCATCATAAGAAAACTTAGCTTCATATTTGTGTGCCTAATCATCTTTCTTGTCTCCTCCATGCCTCTCACTACTGTCTGTGGTCATTAAGAGGGGATGGACCTTCTGGCTTAAAGCAAAAGTCACTAAGGGCTGTAGCCCAAGTTCTGTCCACTCTCCTAATGCTACAGCTATATGCTGAAGACTTGGTCCTAACTGGTAAACATTAATTTTAAAAAAGATTTGCTTTACAGTGGGTCCAATGGCCATACTGTCTACAACTATGGTTGTCCAGATTTTGAGCATGTAGCACTGGTGCTATAAAAAAACACATTTTGTTAGCATTTTTTTTTTTAAATGACGAAGTCTTAATGACTGGAACAAATTCTTATTTTAACTGTGGAAAAAACAACACAGCATGTAAAACATTTGCATTACATAAATGCCTTTTATTGAAATGTACAGCTAATTCATTGTCTCCAACAATTAAGAGCCTCCAACCAGAAACATTCAGCCAACTGCATTCTGTGTGGTGGTCCTGTTGGGGTTCTGACCATTGAGGGAGTTCAAGTTCAAGTTTCAAGAAAACATAGCTTCATATTTGTGTGCCCCATCACCTTCCCTGTCTCCTCCCTGCTTCTCACAGTCATCACGAGGGGATGGACCTTCTGGCTTAAAGCAAAAGTGACTAAGGCCTGTAGGCCAAGTTCAGTCCATTCTACGATCTTATGGTTTTTTCTAATGCTACAGCTATATGGTAAAGACATGATTCTAAAGACATGAGTTCAGCTACACTTTACAATCCTAAATTTGACAAGGAGAAAGGATTAACAATGTATATAAAGAAACATGCATATACAGTACAATACTAAAAAAAATACTCCTATATGGTATGTATTCAGGATGGTGTACTTAAAGAAGTGGCCACTGAGTATCCACCAATCAGCCATAACATTAAAACCACCTCCTTGTATCTACACACATTATTAATTTTATCAGCTCCAATTATTCCATCAGTATTCCATCTGATTTGCTGTATACATTCTTTAGCCCCTTTTACCCTGTTCTTTAATGGTCAGGACCCCCACAGGACCACCACAGAGGAGGTACTATTAGGAATGTGGATTATTCTTAGCACTGCAGTGACACTAGCATGGTGGTGGTGTGTTAGTGCATGTTGTGCTGGTACAGGTGGATCAGACACCTTAGTGTCACTGCTGGACTGAGAGTAGTCCACCATCCAGCAACATCTAGCCAACAGTGTCCTGTGGGCAGAGTTATGTGACCACTGATGAAGGACAAGAGAATGACAACAGATGAGCTATCATCTCTGACTTTATAGAGTGTCTAATAGAGTGGACAGTGAGTGGCTCCAGCAGCACTGCTGTGTCTGATCCATTCATACCAGTACAACACACACTAACAGACCACTGCAGTGCTGAGAATGACCCACTCCCAAATAATACCTGCTCTGTGGTGGTTCTTTGGGGGTCCTGATTAAAGAAGAGTATGAAAGGGAATTGAACACAGTATTCAGAAAAACAGATGGACTACAGTCTGCAAGCATAGAAAATGCTTCTGTATTAAAAATGGAGCTGATAAGATGATAAAACACTGGATGAGTGTAGATACTAGGATGTGTACCTAATGAAGTGGTCACTGAGAGAAAATAAAAACATTCTATGAATTTCAGTATATCACATATCAAATAAAAGCAAGAGCGGCACTGAAAAATCACATTATTAAAGCAGAAGAGCAGATTAAACATCATCAAACATCAATGTAATTAAGGCACATGCTGTCAAGCTTTCTAGGCACTGAAACTCTGAGCCCCTTCTAGAGGAATCACTGGAAGATGACCACTGACCATTAAGCAAACCACCAACAATCTCCACAAATTCATACTAAAATACAAGCGGATAGTAGTAGTTCAACCAGCGCTGAGTCCTTGGACCCCTTTTGTTTACACCTGTTCGCGGCCCTGATCACAGCATGATGGGCAGTCGTCCAGGAAATTAGCCACAGATAAACGCTTCAGCAAGCAGGTGAGCCATCTCTCGCTGGAATATTGGATTAATGAAAACAGCACTGAGGCATGCACACAGAAAATGGTGAGCTTATAAGAATAGTCTAAGCATAATTTTAGTGCTGCTAATAAATCTAAAGGCTGGAATTTCCAAGTATGCCTGAAACGCAGCGACTAGTGTAAAAGTGAGTTAGCTTGCACAGCTCCATACAGGCAGTGCTAAAACTGATTATAATAATTGTAATGTAGTTTTAAAAAAGCAGTTATTCAATATGGCAATCAAGCTATTATTATTGGAAGCTATTAGTTTCACCCATTGTTAGACTGATGAATTCTTTTTCACTGTCCTTAACACACTATAGTGTAAGGCTGTTGATCAGTGGTGAACGTAGTGCAGTGACAAAGGTGAACGCATATCCCACCCCAAGGCCTGCTTCACAAATAACCCCACACTTCTGTTGCTCAGTCCCTTCAAAATCCAATCGAGATTTAGTTATTTAGTTTAGTCAATATTTTTCTGTGGTTAAATTCAGTCAGTGTAGTCATTAAACTTATATTTTACAAAATCAGTATATAAATAAATAAGCGTGTTTAAACATATGATGATGCGGAAACAACAAAGGTTGCGCTTCAGACCCCTTCCCTGAGCAGACGAATCTGATGATCAAGAGCTTGAGTATTCGAGAAGAAAACTCTTAAGGGTGTGAGTAAATGATCTACTATCATCATCATAGCTTCATCAGTTTGATGTTAATTTTGCATTTGAGACCTAAACATGGAGCCTGTTTATGTTTTTGAGCCTGTGTCTGTAGCGTTAATATGTAAAGACATATGGCATGGCCCAAAAAACTCCTGACTGATCGTTTTTAGTATTTCAAACTTTAGTATTTCAAACAGGCAAATTTCCGCAAACTCTCTTAGCACCATATTTTACTATATTTTTGTTCATTTCAACAGAACAGCTGCAGTTTACACTTGTTGCATGGACCAATAGAAATCTTCCAAAATAGCTTTGAAAAAATCTGTTTCCACTGACTTACATTAAAAGTGATGGCAGTGTTTAGCCTCTCCTGTAAAGTTGCTATTTTTGAAGATACTTGTTTTTCTTTGAACAGGGATGATATGAACGCTTCAGAGGTAGAATGAATGTTTGAAGTATTTACCTGTGGACAGGAATCATGCAAAATTTACCTGCCTCCTGATTTGATAAACAGATCACATTGGCTGGATTCATTACAAGTTCAGCTTTCTGTTGATTCTGGATTGTTCTCAAAAAATTTAACTCACTTGTGCACTCAGGTTCAGCAATCTAAACCTCTCCACAAGGGGGCAGCATTGAGGTGTATGAGTTTATGATGAAGTATAAGAGCAGGGCTTGGCATTGTATAACTATGTGTCCTTGTTTTGGACTTTTTTTGCTCTGTGAAAAATCATTGTTAATAAAAATACAAGTGCTGTCAATGTATGTATACAGCGGTCAACAAAATAGGTCTGTTTTTTTTTCTATAGCATTTATGAACATGAAATGGTCAAATAATAATATTCAAATTAGTCACAAAAGTTTTTTTATAGTCTACTATTTTGCTTGAGGTTTATACGGTTTTCCCATGTAAGAATTTCAGTTCAAAGTCAAAATATCGCCCCAATACTGTAATTTTGCAGAAATCCATAAAAAAATAAATGATTTATATCAATTTATACTCAACAAATCGCATGGCAAGTAAATGTGTTTTCCAGGGATTGATATCTTTTGATTATCATCATCTAATGTGCCAGGCCCATCATGCATCACAAAGCCATGCCTCAAGGATCCAAATTTGGCCCAACATGAATGGGATCCCTTATGGTGCATTGCCATGCTGGAGCAACATAAAAGCAATGAAAGTCACAGTTACGCTGTGTAATCTGTAATATACCAGTTTATCAGTGAGTGACTGGAAAGTGGCATGCAAGGTTGTCTGAGGACAAAAACCTACAAGGCCTGAGAAGTTGGCCCAAATGTTCGAATGAGTGGAAAGTTACGGCAAAATTAAACACGCCTCTTTTTCCTTTTCTCTTGAAAATAAGGCTCACCGTTTAACATGAAATATTAAATCAGCATATTCATGACTATTTACCAAAGGTCTTATTCCTGTCTTCTTCCTTTCGCCAGTTATGAGTCTTCATATCCATGGGAAGGAGCTAATCCGCGGATAGCTTAATCAAAGACGGGCCCAAACTCTGAGAATTATTGCTAGCTGAAAGGACGGCGAGAACTTATCTCAAGCGATTTAATATTAACATATCAAAAGATGATATTTCGCTATACTGTCATTCAACTGTTGTCTACTGTACGCAGCTGTTTACTGTGTGATTAGAATGGAGTGGTGCATTTATCCGTTCTGGCCGGCTTCTTGATGGGATTTGTAGTGGGTAAATAGCATCTGTTCTGTACCAGAGTGAGCTTGTAACATCAGTTCTATCAACTTTGAAATGCTCACCGAATCAATAAGCTCTGCTGGCAAATTATGATGCACAGCCTGTGGCGTGACTGCGCGTTCAACCCTCCCCCCACCACCACCTCCCTCGTCCTGCTAGCTTTCATGAACTTCAGTGCCATCCTGAAGCCTTCCCATGCCCCCCTGCTCACAAGACATAAGCTTTAAATCTCTCCGATAAGGGTGGGCTGATTAATTAAACGGGGCAGAAAGCATGGGGATCAGGGACTTGTTTGGGCGAAAGTGTTCACTTGCAGCTTGAAAGAGTGGTTCACCGATAAAATGAGGTTTGCATGGTTTTCTCTTCACAGCAAACACAGCTCATCCATCTAAAACACATCTGAGGTTGCTTCTCTTGCCCTACACTGGGGTTATAAAGCGTAGATAGTAGAAGTCTGGTTTCCGCTGCAAAGATTACTTGTTAGCCACATTAACTTCACCAGTGCTCAGCTAGAACTCAATAAGCCAACATAATCAAGGGAAAAGTGAAAACTTGTGTACTTGTGGGCCAGTACTGGGGCAGTCATGGAGTGGAGGTTGATCGCCGATTCGATCCTCTGGACCAACAGGAAAAGACTAAAGTAACCCTCTGCTGCTTCTTGGGCACTGTGAATAGAGTTGCCCACCAATCTAGGCAAGTGTGCTCAATGCCCCCTAGTGGTTATGTTCATTATTGTGTGTATATGTGGGTGTTTCACTGCACGGATGGGGTAAATGCAGAGGTCAAATTCTGCTGTATGGCTAATAGTTAGCTAGCTGGTATTAGATAGCAATTAACCATTAACTGTAAAACCTACAATCACAGACGCAACTTATAAAACATCAGCAATGTTTTTTTATTTAAACAACAATCGCTGACTCACTTCTTAACCTACTTCGGGTTGGGTGGTGCTGCAGCCTATTCAAGTGCTCATTGGGCAAAAGGCAGGAAACACCCTGGACAGGCCACCAGCCCAGGGCAGACACACATATTCTCACACACATTCACACCTACAGGCTATTGAGGGTCTCCAATTCGCCTGACTGCATGTTTCTGGACTGTGGGAGGAAACCCACACAGACATGGGAAGAACATGAAAAGTTAACAAGTTGCCCTTAACAATGGTTCTCATGTTGAACAAAAAAACCTGACTAATTATTTTAAGAAATTGAATGAATGTTCTGACCACTAGAATGTCCTTTTCACTACTAGAGACGCTCTTGTCGAGTAAAGGGATGATGTTTGATGCTGATTGTTTGATGCAACACTGTTTCTAGACTGGTAAAGAGTGAAGGAGGAGTGACTGCATATTCCCATGTTTATTTATGATAGGGGTTAACACCACATCCATTTGGCAATATGTTGCCACCTGGTTGCGGTCCCTCTTTAGGCATTAACATTCCTAGTCCAAACTAGACTGTACAGGAACCAAGCAGCTCAGAGTTCATACCGCTCCTGTCAGCCGGTCCACAAACTGCTGCTTTTTGTACTCGTTGTGGTTCAGGTCAAGCATTTCTTGGGTCTCATCTCCAACTGCAATACTACAAGACAGCCAATTAGTGTTTGTTTGATGCACAGCTTTTCGTGGCGTTTAGTTAAGATTGGAGGTGTGCACATCATGGCCTCTGCCTGCTTTGTATATATTTTTGGACCTACATGTGGGTGCAAGCATATACAATTAGGTTAGCGTATTGTGTGATCTTTTGATGTTTGATATATATCCAAGGTATCAAGCATGTTGGCGCAGTGCTACATAGTTAAGCCTATATGTTGTTGGATATGCATGATGTTGAGTTAAACATATATTGTTGGGTACACACTTTGGGAACCATATGTAATTGCTGGAGCTGCTATGCATTGTTTGGGTTCCGTGCTGGTGAAATCACGTGGTATTGAGTCTATATGTTGGTATCGTTCACACTTACAATGCGTCCACATCTGTTAAAACTTTTCTGACAACTCTGGAACTGTCAGTCTGAAACTGTCTCCATAGTTGGATTACCATACATTGCCTAGCGTCCTCCTCCATCTGTGCTGCGGTGGTCGACAATGTAGAGTGGCTGATCGTTAAAGCAGTCCGGGGCCAGGCTTCGTGCATGCCTGAAATGAGATGTCTAGCTATTTTTTTTCCCTCTCAACCTTCAGAGTGCCGAATTATTTCCAGGGGCCATGGCACGGGCTTTGTCCATTTGCCTAACAAGTCAGGAAATCACCTCATTGGTGGGTTAGGAGTCAGTGCGCGGATTCGATACTCGGTGTGAAGCATGGTGAAGCGTCCACAGGCAAATCTGAGCAATAAGCACTCATTGACCCATTTCCCCTTCTATAGGATGGAGCCGTGCCTTCATTGGCGCTCACTCAAATGTGAGCCTCCTACCCTCCGATGACTCATGTATGATGAAGAGAGCGCTGAAGCCTGGCAGTATGCGCGGCTGTCTGCCTCATTTTCAACCTTGCCTGCTGCTGTTTGAAGGACTTGCTAGAACTTTTCGTTCTGAGCTGATCCCGCTGCAGTTTCTGGGGTTTCTCTAGCTGTTTGCAGGGAAGCGTTTGCAGAAGGAACCACTGGCCCCAGAACAGCGTAAAAGGAGGACGGCTCCTTCCCGAGGCCTGTTTGAAGGAGGGAGAGAGTGTGACTAAACTCACCCCACAGTGCTTTCGACTCGTTTGAGAAAAGGATGAAATCAGGGGGCGTTCTGTGGACGCTGCAGGGGCCGCCGGTTCTCGAAGATTCAACATTTCACGCACGGCCCAATCATGAGAACATTAACACACAGACACACTCCGGGGGTCAACCAGGGGTCATAAACATGACCTCTTCCCTTAACACTCTAATCAGACGAGCCATGGGGTTGATATAGTATGTGCATCAGCCCAATGACTGGGGCTTCCTTTGCATCTATAATGCACACAAATTATAGAAATATAGACCAGAGGATAGAAATATGGTTCTATCTGGTAGGTTTGTGGAAACTGAGTTATAGACATGTGGTTAAACTTTCTGGGGTGGAACTTTCTGCCCATAATAAGATCAAAGAGCTGTATTTTTACACTTCTGCATGATTGCATATACATATTTCCTTCTCAAGAGCCAAAAACAGCACATACTCTGATCTAACAAGACTGATAAACACAGACTGACAACATTGTTCCCTTATAATTCAATATAATTTAGAAAAACAATGAAAAAACAAATGTTTTAATATTTCTGGAACATCTGGGTGTACTCAGTGGAATAAAGCAGGGATCTCAGCTGATCATAGTAACCAAAAGTGTTTCACATATCTGATATATTATGTCTACACAATATGTTATTTTCTCAAAACAATAGTTTTTATGCAGAAATAATCACATAGTTTCTTCCCATAAAGTCAAAGGCAATGAGAAAATAACCAGTCACAGTTTGAACCTGACACAGAAAAATAAAAAGTCCTGTTTTCTCTCATATCTGGTGATAATATGCTTTCTAACACAAAGCGCACGAGCCAAACACCGAGCTAAATTATGCTAATTAATTGTTAAATTCAAACGCATCTCTTTTAAAAAGAGGTGGTATTTAAAAAAGGTTCTCTCTTGAAATCTGCATGTTAGTTAACTGTAGAAGTGGTTATTTAACTAATGATTGGTAATGTTAGTGAACATTTAAAGTTAGTCCATTTGGTAGCCAGCTAGCTAAATTATCATCTCAACATAAAAGAGAACCGACTAACCAACTACTTACCAAAAGACTTAATGAGGAGGTCAATAAATACAGCTCATTGATCAGCCAACAGCCTTCCCTCTTCAGTAAACTAATATGGTATTATGTGGATCATAAATATATGACATATCATTGCTGTTCAAATATAAATAAGTATCTCACAAACAGTAGCTTAACAATCAGGGCCAATACATTTATTTTAAGCTAATTGGAATGCATCATAACATCTTCACACAGTGTGAAGAACAACATTTCTTTTTTCCTGCACAGTGACAACATATTAGCATATATGTAGTTCCCTTATATCCAACTCGTGTATGACTCATATGGACATATATGTGACGCATATGCCAACTTTCCCAAATACAAGAATATCACCGCTGTCCAAAGAAAAACAAACAAGTGTCTCCAATATTGCAACTTTACAGGTGAGGGCAAAACTGTCTTTCCTTTCATTGTAAACCAACAGCTCCAGAATTTTTTTGCAAGTTGTTTTGGAGCATTTCTATTAGTCCATTCATTACAAGGTTTTCACATAAAGTAAACAACAGCTACTGTGTTCAAATTATACAGAAATATAAAAATGGACAAAAAAAGAGATACATGTTTTTACATGCATGTCTAATACTTATATTTGATCATATATGATAGATGACTTTCTTTAATTTTTCCACAATCGAATAAAAGCTTACACATTGTAGGCCAATGAAATACATGCAAATATTGTTACCTGACATATTTAATTAATTACAATATTATCTGTACTGGGAGCCAATTTAATGCACCTTTTTGTTTATGAAACTTGACTACACTGCTAGCTAGCTTGCTGCTCTCTAGATTATATAAACTCAATAACTATGCTGATATTAGTGAACTAGCTGGCTAACTAACATCATCCACATCATTTGAACGTGACAGCTGCCGTTTACACTGTGTATAAATTCACTGTGTGAAGAGTTTGTGATGCATTCAAAATTCAAATTTGCTTCAAAATGAATTCAGTATATATATATATATATATATATATATATATATATATATATATATATATATATATATATATATATATATATATATATATATATATATAAAACAGTATAAGTCAATGCAACCAGATTTCTTTTAAGCTGTTTGAAGCATTTCTATAGGTCCATTCATCATGGAATGAAACCTAATATCTGAATACAATAAAAATTACATTTAAAACATCCCAGGATTTTAATGTTTAGTGACAGACAGTAAGTAAACACAATGACTTTATTAAGATATGAAGGTTAATACTACATAAGAAAAGGTTTGCTGCTGTGAAAGGGTATTCTTTGATCTCAGCACTGCTCTGAACACAGAGAACCCAAAAATTCAAAGCCGAGAAAAAGTAAAAATATTACATGTTTATAGGTTCGGTGCCTTTTGACCTTGGAAAGTGGAATAAATAATTTAAGACTGCTGAAAATGTATAACTTTCACAAAGATCTTTTCCCAGGGCTCGCATTATGTGTGTCACTTTCATTTCTTACATCGAGCTGGGCCTCGTGCAGGAGACACTAGAAACAGCTGTGTTGTTTTGTTCTCATTAAATGTAACTGACGCTCATTATTAATGTTTTCCAGCTTCTATTTTGGTCCCAACAATGATCGCGGCTGTGGAAACAGTGGCACAACAGCCGCACACGTTTTATCATCGTCTTTATGAGGCTAAAGGAAAAATTGTGAAATGCTTAATTATGGCTAAATCTCTCTCATTTATCAGGCCGAGCAGCTGTTGTCTCCGCCTCGCTCATGCTGTAAAGATTATGGGCACCTCTATCAAACCCTCAGACCCATTTCTCAACACTCAGGCTGGGAAACAGACGATTTCACACGTTAACCTCCACGGGGCTGCACAAAATCACTCTCAGCCAGCTCTGAGTATTGCCATTGTCATATCCCTGCCAGAGAGATGATCCATTTCATTCGACTTATTTACTTAAGCAGCAGGCTGCTTATTAGACAGAGCAAATGCGTGGGGAAATGCTGCCTCCTGCTGGTGTTCAGAGGCAATGTGTTAATGCATGTATATCTTTTTTAACATCAACAAACCATGAGATGTGAAAATATGATTTTAAAGACACTCTGCTGCTCAAGAACTGATTTCAATAACATACACCAAACTACTATATTACATTCAACAACACTGTCTGAACGAATAGTTAATTATTAATTGATATCCCTGATTAAAATGCTATTTCTTTTACACATTTACATTTTATTTTATTGTATGAATTTAAGAACAATACCAGTTTTAAGTTTTAGGACGGTTCCCTGTTGGAACTGAATTTCCCTCTGGGATCAATAAAATGTCTATCTAGTGTAGTAAAACATGTGACAGATAGTGATCTAAAACATTTGGCTGGTAGTGTACTAAAATGTTTGGCTGGTAGTGTTATAAAACATTTAACTGGTAATGTACTAAAACGTTTGACTGGTAGTGTACTAAAACGTTTGTCTGGTAGTGTACTAAAATATTTGGCTGGTAGTGTATCTAAAACGTTTGGCTGGTAGTGTATCTAAAACGTTTGGTTGGTAGTGATCTAAAATATTTGGCTGGTAGTGATCTAAAACGTTTGCGTGGTAGTGATCTAAAACATTTGGCTGGTAGTGACCAAAAACGTTTGGTTGGTAGTGATCTAAAACATTTGGCTGGTAGTGATCTAAAACGTTTGACTGGTAATGATATAAAACGTTTGACTGGTAGTGTATCTAAAACGTTTGGCTGGTAGTGATTTAAAACGTTTGGCTGGTAGTGTACTAAAACGTTTGACTGGTAGTGTACTAAAACGTTTGACTGGTAGTGTACTAAAATTTTTGACTGGTAGTGATCTAAAAGATTTGGCTGGTAGTGTACTAAAATGTTTGGCTGGTAGTGTATCTAAAATGTTTGACTGGTAGTGATATAAAACATTTGACTGGTAGTGTATCTAAAACGTTTGGTTGGTAGTGATCGAAAACGTTTGGTTGGTAGTAATATAAAACGTTTGATTGGAAGTGTACTAAAACGTTTGGCTGGTAGTGTACTAAAACGTTTCACTGGTAGTGTATCTAAAACGTTTGACTGGGACTGTTCTAAAACGTTTGGATGGTAATGTCCTAAAACGTGTTTTGACTGGATGGTACTGTTCTAAAAACGTTTAACTGGTAGTGTAGTAAAAACCATTTAGCTGGTATTGTACTAAAACGTTTGGCTGGTAGTGTACTAAAACGTTTAACTGGTAGTGTTCTAAAACGTTTTGCTGGTAGTGTATCTAAAATGTTTGACTGGTAATGATGTAAAACGTTTGGTTGGTAGTGATATAAAACGTTTGATTGGTAGTGTACTAAAACGTTTGGCTGGTAGTGTTCTAAAACGTTTGACTGGTAGTGTACTAAAATGTTTGACTGGTAGTGATCTAAAACGTTTGGCTGGTAGTGTACTAAAACGTTTGGCTGGTAGTGTACTAAAACGTTTGGCTGGTAGTGTATCTAAAACGTTTGGCTAGTAGTGTACTGAAAGGTTTGACTGGTAGTGTACTAAAGCGTTTAACTGGTAGTTAACTAAAACGTTTGACTGATAGTAATCTAAAACGTTTGGCTGGTAGTGTACTAAAACGTTTGGCTGGTAGTGTTCTAAAACGTTTGGCTGGTGTTGTTCTAGAACGTTTGGCTGGTAGTGTACTAAAGCGTTTCATTGGTATTGTACTAAAACATTTGGCTAGTAGTGATCTAAAACGTTTGGTTGGTAGTGATCTAAAATGTTTGGCTGGTAGTGTACTAAAACGTTCGGCTGGTAGTGTACTAAAACGTTTGGCTGGTAGTGATTTAAAACGTTTGGCTGGTAGTGTACTAAAACGTTTGACTGGTAGTGTACTAAAACGTTTGACTGGTAGTGTACTAAAATTTTTGACTGGTAGTGATCTAAAAGATTTGGCTGGTAGAGTTATCTAAAACGTTTGGCTGGTAGTGTACTAAAATGTTTGACTGGTAGTGTACTAAAACATTTGTTTGCTAGTGTTCTAAAACATTTGGCTGGTATTGATCTAGAACGTTTGGCTGGTAGTGTACTTAAACGTTTGGCTGGTAGTGTATCTAAAATATTTGACTGGTAGTGATATAAAACATTTGACTGGTAGTGTATCTAAAACGTTTGGTTGGTAGTGATCGAAAACGTTTGGTTGGTAGTGTACTAAAACGTTTGGCTGGTAGTGTACTAAAACGTTTCACTGGTAGTGTATCTAAAACATTTGACTGGGACTGTTCTAAAACGTTTGGATGGTAATGTCCTAAAACGTTTGACTGGTACTGTTCTAAAACGTTTAACTGGTAGTGTAGTAAAACATTTAGCTGGTATTGTACTAGAACGTTTGGCTGGTAGTGTACTAAAACGTTTAACTGGTAGTGTTCTAAAACATTTGGCTGGTAGTGTATCTAAAATGTTTGACTGGTAATGATGTAAAACGTTTGATTGGTAGTGTACTAAAACGTTTGGCTGGTAGTGTTCTAAAACGTTTGACTGGTAGTGTACTAAAATGTTTGACTGGTAGTGATCTAAAACGTTTGGCTGGTAGTGTACTAAAACGCTTGGCTGGTAGTGATCTAAAACGTTTGGCTAGTAGTGTACTGAAAGGTTTGACTGGTAGTGTACTAAAGCGTTTAACTGGTAGTTAACTAAAACGTTTGACTGATAGTGATCTAAAACGTTTGGCTGGTAGTGTACTAAAACGTTTGGCTGGTAGTGTTCTAAAACGTTTGGCTGGTGTTGTTCTAGAACGTTTGGCTGGTAGTGTACTATATAGCGTTTGTCAGTTTGGTCTTTGTACTAAAACATTTGTGGTAGTAGTGATCTAAAAATCGTTGGTTGGTAGGTGATCTAAAATGTTTGGCTGGTAGAGTGTACTAAACGTTCGGGCTGGTAGTGTACTAAAACGTTTGGCTGTTAGTGTTCTGAAATGTTTAACTAGTAGTGTTCTAAAAAGTTTGGCTGGTGTTGATCTAGTACGTTTGTCTGGTAGTGTACTAAAACATTTGATTGGTAGTGTACTAAAACATTTGGGTGGTAGTGTACTAAAACGTTTGGCTGGTAGTGTACTAAAACGTTTGGCTGGTAGTGTACTAAAACGCTGGACTGGTAGCGATCTAAAATGTTTGACTGGTAGTGATCTAAAACGTTTGACTGGTAGTGTACTAAAACATTTGGCTGGTAGTGATATAAAATGTTTAACTGGTAGTGTATCCAATACGTTTGGTGGTAGTGCAATAAAATATTTGGCTGGTAGTAATCCTTCAAAAAATATGTCATTGACTGGTATGTAGTTTTACAGTTTACAAAAACTTTTGTCTGGTAGTGATATAAAACATTTGGCTGGTAGTGTACTAAAATATTTGGCTGGTAGTGTACTAAAATATTTGGCTGGTAGTGTACTAAAGCGTTTGGCTGGTAGTGTATCTAAAACATTTGGCTGGTAGTGTACTAAAGCGTTTGGCTGGTAGTGTATCTAAAACATTTGGCTGGTAGTGATATAAAACGTTTGACTGGTAGTGTACTAAAACGTTTGGCTGGTAGTGCACTAAAACGTTTGGCTGGTTAGTGTACTAAAACATTGGCTGGGAGTGTACTAAAAACATTTGGCTGGTAGTGATATTAAAACATTTTGGCTGGTAGGTGTACTAAAATGTTTGGCTGGTAGTGATCTAAAACATTTGGCTGGTAGTGATATAAAACGTTTGGCTGGTAGTGATCTAAAACATTTGGCTGGTAGTGTACTAAAAGGTTTGGCTGGTAGTGTACTGAAACGTTTAGCTGGTAGTGTACTAAAACGTTTGACTGATAGTTTCTGGTTTGACTGGTATTGATCTAAAACATTTGGCTGGTAGTGTACTAAAATATTTGGCTGGTAGTGTTATAAACGTTTCACTGGTAGTGTACTAAAGCGTTTGACTGGTAGTGTACTAAAACGTTCGGCTGGTGGTGTACTAAAACGTTTGGCTGTTAGTGTTCTGAAATGTTTAACTGGTAGTGTACTCACACGTTTGGCTGGAAATGATCTAAAACGTTTGACTGGAAGTGTTCTAAAACGTTTGACTGTTAGTGTACTAAAACGTTTGACTGGTAGTGTACTAAAACGTTTAACTGGTAGTGATATAAAACGTTTGGTTGGTAGTTATCTAAAACATTTGGCTGGTGGTGATATAAAACGTTTGGTAGTGATATAAAACGTTTGACTGGTGGTGATCTAAAACGATTCACTGGTAGTGTACTAAAGCGTTTGACTGGTAGTGTACTAAAACGTTTGACTGGTAGTGATATAAAACGTTTGGTTGGTAGTTATCTAAAACATTTGGCTGGTAGTGATATAAAACGTTTGACTGGTAGTGATATAAAACGTTTGACTGGTGGTGATCTAAAACGTTTCACTGGTAGTGTACTAAAGCGCGTTTGGACTGGTAGTGTACTAAAAATGTTTGGGCTGGTAGTGTTCTAAAGGCATTTGGCTGATTATTGATCTAAAATGTTTGACTGGTAGTGTACTAAAACGTTTGTTTTGCTAGTGTTCTAAAACATTTGGCTGGTATTTGATCTAGAACGTTTGGCTGGTAGTGTACTTAAACGTTTGGCTCGGGTAGTGATCCTAATACGTTTGGGTTGGTGTGATCTAAAACGTTTGGGCTGGTAGTGTACTAAAACATTCGGCGTGGTAGTGTAGTTAAAACGTTTGCCTGGTGTTGTTTCTAGAACGTTTGGCTGGTAGTGTACTAAAGCGTTTTCAGTGGTAGTGTACTAAAACATTTTGGCTGGTAGTGATCTAAAACGTTTGGTTGGTAGTGATCTAAAATGTTTGGCTGGTAGTGTACTAAAACGTTCGGCTGGTAGTGTACTAAAACGTTTGGCTGGTGTTGTTCTAGAACGTTTGGCTGGTAGTGTACTAAAGCGTTTCATTGGTAGTGTACTAAAACATTTGGCTGGTAGTGTACTAAAACGTTCGGCTGGTAGTGTACTAAAACATTTGGCTGGTGTTGTTCTAGAACGTTTGGCTGGTAGTGTACTAAAGCGTTTCATTGGTAGTGTACTAAAACATTTGGCTGGTAGTGATCTAAATCGTTTGGTTGGTAGTGATCTAAAATGTTTGGCTGGTAGTGATCTAATACCTTTGGTTGGTAGTGATCTAAAACGTTTGACTGGTAGTGTTATCTAAAACGTTTGGCTGGTAGTGTACTAAAACGTTTGGCTGGTAGTGATCTAAAACATTTGGCTGGTAGTGATCTAATACGTTTGGTTGGTAGTGATCTAAAACGTTTGGCTGGTAGTGATCTAAAACGTTTGACTGGTAGAGTTATCTAAAACGTTTGGCTGGTAGTGTACTAAAATGTTTGGCTGGTAGTGATCTAAAACGTTTGACTGATAGTGATCTAAAACGTTTGGCTGGTAGTGTACTAAAACTTTTGGCTGGTAGTGTTCTAAAACGTTTGGCTGGTGTTGTTCTAGAACGTTTGGCTGGTAGTGTACTAAAGCGTTTCATTGGTAGTGTACTAAAACATTTGGCTAGTAGTGATCTAAAACGTTTGGTTGGTAGTGATCTAAAATGTTTGGCTGGTAGTGTACTAAAACGTTCGGCTGGTAGTGTACTAAAACGTTTGGCTGTTAGTGTTCTGAAATGTTTAACTGGTAGTGTTCTAAAAAGTTTGGCTGGTGTTGATCTAGTACGTTTGTCTGGTAGTGTACTAAAACGTTTGATTGGTAGTGTACTAAAACATTTGGGTGGTAGTGTACTAAAACGTTTCTGGCTGGTAGGTGTACTAAAAACGTTTGGCTGTAGTGTACCTAAAACGCTGGACTGGTAGCGATCTAAAATGTTTGACTGGTAGTGATCTATAACGTTTGACTGGTAGTGTACTAAAACATTTGGCTGGTAGTGATATAAAATGTTTAACTGGTAGTGTATCCAAAACTTTTGGTGGTAGTGCAATAAAATGTTTGGCTGGTAGTAATCTAAAATGTTTGACTGGTAGTTTACAAAAACTTTTGTCTGGTAGTGATATAAAACATTTGGCTGGTAGTGTACTAAAATATTTGGCTGGTAGTGATATAAAACATTTGGCTGGTAGTGTACTAAAGCGTTTGGTTGGTAGTGTATCTAAAACATTTGGCTGGTAGTGATATAAAACGTTTGACTGGGTATGTACTATCACGTTTGGCTGGTAGTGCACTAAAACGTTTGGCATGGTAGTGTACTAAAAACATTTGGCTGGGAGTGTGACTAAAACAGTTTTGGCTGGTAGTAGATATAAAAACATTTTGGCTGGTAGTGTACTAAAATGTTTTGGCGGGTAGTGATCTAAAACATTTGGCTGGTAGCATAGTGATATAAAACGGTTTTGCTGGTAGTGATCTCAAACATTTGGCTGGTAGTGTACTAAAAGGTTTGGCTGGTAGTGTTACTGTAACGTTTTAGCCTGGTAGTGTACGATACATGTTTGACTGGTAGTTTCTGGTTTGACGTATTGAATCTAAAACGAATGGCTTGTAAATTGATCTAAATCGTTTGACTGGTAGTGTACTAAAACGTGTGACTGGTAGTGGGTGCGTGTCTGACTGGTATTGTCGATCTAATGGGTGTTGTGCTGGTAGTGTACTCGAACGCTTTTAGCTGGTGGTGTTCTGGTTTTGATTGGTAGTGGATCTAAAACGTTTGACCTGGTTATGTGATCTAAAACGTTTGACTGGTAGTGAATCTAAAACGTTTAGCCTGGTAGTGTACTAAAATCGTTTGACTGGTAGGGATCTAAAAACGTTTGACTGGTGGTGTGATCTAAAATGTTTTGACTGGTAGTTGTGTACTGAAACGTTTAGCTCGGTAGTGTCTGGTTTGTCATGGTAGTGTACTAAAAATGTTTCTCGACTGTAGTGTACATAACACCGTCTGGCTGGTAGTGTTCTGAAATGTTTGGCTGGTATCAGATCTAAACACGTCTGGCTGGTGTTGATCTAGAACATTTGGCTGGTAGTGATCTAAAACATTTGACTGGTAGTGATTTAAAACATTTGGCTGGTAGTGTACTAAAACGTTCGGCTGGTGGTGTACTAAAACGTTTGGCTGGTAGTATTCTGAAATGTTTAGCTGGTAGTGTTCTAAAAAGTTTGGCTGGTGTTGATCTAGTACGTTTGGCTGGTAGTGTACTAAAACGTTTGATTGGTAGTGTACTAAAGCATTTGGGTGATAGTGTACTAAAGCGTTTGGCTGGTAGTGATCTAAAACGTTTGACTGGTAGTGTACTAAAACGTTTGGCTGGTAGTGTACTAAAGCGTTTGACTGGTAGTGTACTAAATTGTTTGGCTGGTATTATTCTAAAACATTTGGCTGATATTGATCTAAAAAGTTTGATTGGTAGTGTACTAAAACATTTGTTTGCTAGTGTTCTAAAACATTTGGCTTGTATTGATCTAGAATGTTTGGCTGGTAGTGTACAAACACGTTTGGCTGGTAGTGTTCTGAAATGTTTGGCTGGTAGTGATCTAAAACGTTTGGCTGGTGTGCATCCTAGATACGTTTTGGCTGGTAGTGTACTTAAAACATTTGTACTGTGTTAGTGATATAAAACACTTTTGGCTGGTAGTGTTACTAAAACGTCTTGGCTGGTAGTGTTCTAAAATCAGGTTTTGGCTGGTGTTGATTCTAGAAACGTTTGGCTGGTAGTGTAACTATAACGGTTTCATTGGCAGTGTACTAAAACATTTGGCTGGTAGTGATCAAAAACGTTTGGTTGGTAGTGTTCTAAAATGTTTGGCTGGTAGTGTACTAAAACATTCGGCTGGTAGTATATCTAAAACATTTGACTGTTAGTGTTCTGAAATGTTTAACTGGTAGTGTACTCAAACGTTTGGCTGTTAGTGTTCTGAAATGTTTAACTGGTAGTGTACTCAAACGTTTGTCTGGTAGTCTTCTAAAACGTTTGGCTGGTGTTGATCTAGTATGCTTGGCTGGTAGTGTACTAAAACGTTTGACTTGTATTGATATAAAACGTTTGACTGGTGGTGATCTAAAACGTTTCACTGGTAGTGTACTAAAGCGTTTGACTGGTAGTGTACTAAAACGTTCGGCTGGTAGTGTACTAAAACGTTTGGCTGTTAGTGTTCTGAAATGTTTAACTGGTAGTGTACTCACACGTTTGGCTGGTAATGATCTAAAACGTTTGACTGGTAGTGTTCTAAAACGTTTGGTTGGTAGTTATCTAAAACATTTGGCTGGTTGTGATATAAACGTTTGACTGGTAGTGATATAAAACGTTTGACTGGTAGTGTACTAAAATGTTTGGCTGGTAGTGTACTAAAACGTTTGACTGGTAGTGATATAAAACGTTTGGTTGGTAGTTATCTAAAACATTTGGGCTGGTTGTGAGTATTTACAAAACGTTTGACTGGTAGTGATTATAAAACGTTTGACTGGTAGTGTACTAATGTTGGCTGGTAGTGTTCTAAAGCATTTGGCTGATATTGATCCTAAAATGTTTGACGGGTAGTGTACTGAAAACGTTTGTTTGCTAGTGTTCTATAAAACATTTGGCTGGTATTGATCTAGAACGTTTGGGGCTGGTAGTGTACTTAAACGTTTGGCTGGTAGTGATCTAATACGTTTGGTTGGTAGTGATCTAAAACGTTTGGCTGGTAGTGTACTAAAACATTCGGCTGGTACTGTAGTAAAACGTTTGGCTGGTGTTGTTCTAGAACGTTTGGCTGGTGTTGTTCTAGAACGTTTGGCTGGTAGTGTAGTAAAGCGTTTCATTGGTAGTGTACTAAAACATTTGGCTGGTAGTGATCTAAAACGTTTGGTTGGTAGTGATCTAAAATGTTTGGCTGGTAGTGATCTAATACGTTTGGTTGGTAGTGATCTGAAAACGTTTGACTGGTAGTGTTATCTATAAACGTTTGGGCTGGTAGTGTACTATAAACATTTGGCTGGTAGTGATCTAAAACGTTTGGATGGTTAGTGATTCTATACGGTTTGGGTTGGTAGTGATCTAAAACGTGTCGGTCGGCTGTAGTGATCTAAAAACGTTTGACTGGTAGCGTTATCTAAAACGTTTGGCTGGTAGTGTACTAAAAAGTTTGGGCTGGTAGTGATCTAAAATGTTTTGACTGATAGTGATCTGTAGCGGTTGGCTGGTAGTGTAACTAAATACGGCTTGTGGCTGGTAGTGTTCTAAAAAGTCGTTTTGGTGGTGTTGTTCTAGAGAACGTTTGGGCTGGTTAGTGTACTAAAAAGCGTTTTCATTGGTAGTGTACTAAAAACATTTGGCTGCTAGTAGTGATCTAAAAACGTTTGGTTGGTAGTGATCTATATATGTTTGGCTCGGCAGTGGTACTAAAACGTTCGGCTGGTAGTGATCTAAAACGTTTGGCTGTTAGTGTTCTGAAATGTTTAGCTGGTAGTGTTCTAAAAAGTTTGGCTGGTGTTGATCTAGTACGTTTGGCTGCTAGTGTACTAAAACGTTTGGCTGGTAGTGTACTAAAACGTTTGGCTGGTAGTGATCTAAAACGTTTGACTGGTAGTGTACTAAAACGTTTGGCTGGTAGTGATATAAAATGTTTAACTGGTAGTGTATCTAAAATGTTTGGTGGTAGTGCAATAAAACTTTTGTCTGGTAGTGATATGAAACATTTGGCTGGTAGCTGTACTAAAAATTGGCTGGTAGTGTTATAAAAACATTTGGCTGGTAGTGTACTAAAGCGTTTTGGCTGGTAGTGTACTAAAACATTTGGCTGGTAGTGATATAAAACAGTTGGGCATGGTAGTGTACTATAACGATTGGCTGGTAGTGTATTCTAAAAACATTTGGCGTAGTAGTGATATAAAACGTTTGACTGGTAGTGTACTAAAACATTTGCTGTGTGTAGTGCACTACTTTTGGCTGGGTAGTGTACTTAAACATTTGGCTGGGAGTGTACTAAAACATTTGGGATGGTATGTGATATAAAACATTTGGGCTGGTGTGTACCTAATAATGTTTTGGCTGGTAGTGATCTAAAACATTTGGCTGGTAGTGATATAAAACGTTTGACTGGTAGTGTACTAAAACATTTGGCTGGTAGTGCACTAAAACTTTTGGCTGGTAGTGTATTAAAAACGTTTGGCTGGTAGTGATCTCAAACATTTGGCTGGTAGTGTACTAAAAGGTTTGGCTGGTAGTGTACTGAAACGTTTAGCTGGTAGTGTACTAAAACGTTTGACTGGTAGTTTCTGGTTTGACTGGTATTGATCTAAAACCTTTGGCTGGTATTGATCTAAACCGTTTGACTGGTAGTGTACTAAAACGTTTGACTGGTAGTGTCTGGTTTGACTGGTATTGATCTAAAACGTTTGACTGGTAGAGTACTGAAACGTTTAGCTGTTGGTGTCTGGTTTGATTGGTAATGATCTAAAACATTTGACTGGTGGTGATCTAAAACGTTTGACTGGTAGTGTACTGAAACCTTTAGCTGGTAGTGTCTGGTTTGACTGGTAGTGTACTAAAATGTTTGACTGGTAGTGTACTAACACGTTTGGCTGGTAGTGTTCTGAAATGTTTGGCTGGTATTGATCTAAAACGTTTGGCTGGTGTTGATCTAGAACGTTTGGCTGGTAGTGATCTAAAACATTTGACTGGTAGTGATATAAAACATTTGGCTGGTAGTGTACTAAAACGTTTGACTGGTCGTGATATAAAACGCTTGGTTGGTAGATATCTAAAACATTTGGCTGGTAGTGACATAAAACGTTTGACTGGTAGTGATATAAAACGTTTGACTGGTGGTGATCTAAAACGTTTCACTGGTAGTGTACTAAAGCGTTTGACTGGTAGTGTACTAAAATGTTTGGCTGGTAGTGTTCTAAAGCATTTGGGCTGATATTGATCTAAAATGTTTGACTGGTAGTGTACTAAAAACGTTTGTTTGCTAGTGTTCTAAAACATTTGGCTGGTATTGATCTAGAACGTTTGGCTGGTAGTGTACTTAAACGTTTGGCTGGTAGTGATCTAATACATTTGGTTGGTAGTGATCTAAAACGTTTGGCTGGTAGTATACTAAAACATTTGGCTGGTAGTGTAGTAAAACGTTTGGCTGGTGTTGTTCTAGAACGTTTGGCTGGTAGTGTACTAAAGCGTTTCATTGGTAGTGTACTAAAACCTTTGGTTGGTAGTGATCTAAAACGTTTGGTTGGTAGTGATCTAAAATGTTTGGCTGGTAGTGTACTAAAACGTTCGGCTGGTAGTGATATAAAACGCTTGGTTGGTAGTTATCTAAAACATTTGGCTGGTAGTGATATAAAACGTTTGACTGGTAGTGATATAAAACATTTGACTGGTGGTGATCTAAAACGTTTCAGTGGTAGTGTACTAAAGCGTTTGACTGGTAGTGTACTAAAATGTTTGGCTGGTAGTGTTCTAAAGCATTTGGCTGATATTGATCTAAAAATGTTTGATGGTAGTGTACTAAAAAGCTTTGTTTGCTAGTGTTCTAAAACATTTGGCTGGTATTGATCTAGAACGTTTGGCTGGTAGTGTACTTAAACGTTTGGCTGGTAGTGATCTAATACGTTTGGTTGGTAGTGATCTAAAATATTTGGCTGGTAGTGATCTAAAACGTTTGGTTGGTAGTGATATAAAATGTTTGGCTGGTAGTGATCTAATACGTTTGGTTGGTAGTGATCTAAAACGTTTGGCTGGTAGTATACTAAAACATTTGGCTGGTAGTGTAGTAAAACGTTTGGCTGGTGTTGTTCTAGAACGTTTGGCTGGTAGTGTACTAAAGCGTTTCATTGGTAGTGTACTAAAACCTTTGGTTGGTAGTGATCTAAAACGTTTGGTTGGTAGTGATCTAAAATGTTTGGCTGGTAGTGTACTAAAACGTTCGGCTGGTAGTGATATAAAACGCTTGGTTGGTAGTTATCTAAAACATTTGGCTGGTAGTGATATAAAACGATTGACTGGTAGTGATATAAAACATTTGACTGGTGGTGATCTAAAACGTTTCACTGGTAGTGTACTAAAGCGTTTGACTGGTAGTGTACTAAAATGTTTGGCTGGTAGTGTTCTAAAGCATTTGGCTGATATTGATCTAAAATGTTTGACTGGTAGTGTACTAAAACGTTTGTTTGCTAGTGTTCTAAAACATTTGGCTGGTATTGATCTAGAACGTTTGGCTGGTAGTGTACTTAAACGTTTGGCTGGTAGTGATCTAATACGTTTGGTTGGTAGTGATCTAAAACGTTTGGCTGGTAGTGTACTAAAACATTCGGCTGGTACTGTAGTAAAACGTTTGGCTGGTGTTGTTCTAGAACGTTTGGCTGGTGTTGTTCTAGAACGTTTGGCTGGTAGTGTAGTAAAGCGTTTCATTGGTAGTGTACTAAAACGTTTGGCTGGTAGTGATCTAAAATGTTTGACTTATAGTGATCTAAAACGTTTGGCTGGTAGTGTACTAAAACGTTTGGCTGGTAGTGTTCTAAAACTTTTGGCTGGTGTTGTTCTAGAACGTTTAGCTGGTAGTGTACTAAAGCGTTTCATTGGTAGTGTACTAAAACATTTGGCTGGTAGTGATCTAAAACGTTTGGTTGGTAGTGATCTAAAATGTTTGGCTGGTAGTGTACTAAAACTTTCGGCTGGTAGTGATCTAAAACGTTTGGCTGTTTAGTGTTTGAAATGTTTAGCTGGTAGTGTTCTAAAAAAGTTTGGGCTGCTGGTGTTGATCTAGTACGTTTGGCTGGTAGTGTACTAAAATGTTCGGCTGGTAGTGTACTAAAACGTTTGGCTGTTAGTGTTCTGAAATGTTTAGCTGGTAGTGTTCTAAAACGTTTGGCTGGTGTTGATCTAGTACGTTTGGCTGGTAGTGTACTAAAACGTTCGGCTGGTAGTGTACTAAAACGTTTGGCTGGTAGTGTACTAAAACGTTTGACTGGTAGTGTACTAAAACATTTGGCTGGTAGTGATATAAAATGTTTAACTGGTAGTGTATCTAAAATGTTTGGTGGTAGTGCAATAAAACTTTTGTCTGGTAGTGATATGAAACATTTGGCTGGTAGTGTACTAAAATTTTTGGCTGGTAGTGTTATAAAACATTTGGCTGGTAGTGTACTAAAGCGTTTGGCTGGTAGTGTACTAAAACGTTTGGCTGGTAGTGATATAAAACATTTGGCTGGTAGTGATATAAAACGTTTGGCTGGTAGTGATCTCAAACATTTGGCTGGTAGTGTACTAAAAGGTTTGGCTGGTAGTGTACTGAAACGTTTAGCTGGTAGTGTACTAAAAACGTTTGACTGGTTAGTTTATGGTTTGACTGGTATTGATCTAAAAACCTTTGGCTGGTATTGATCTAAACCGTTTGACTGGTAGTGTACTAAAACGTTTTACTGGTATTGTCTGGTTTGACTGGTATTGATCTAAAACGTTTGACTGGTAGTGTACTGAAACGTTTAGCTGGTGGTGTCTGGTTTGATTGGTAGTGATCTGAAAACATTTGACTGTGGTGATCTCAAAACGTTTGACTGGTAGTGTACTGAAACCTTTAGCTGGTAGTGTCTGGTTTGACTGGTAGTGTACTAAAATGTTTGACTGGTAGTGTACTAACACGTTTGGCTGGTAGTGTTCTGAAATGTTTGGCTGGTATTGATCTAAAACGTTTGGCTGGTGTTGATCTAGAACGTTTGGCTGGTAGTGATCTAAAACATTTGACTGGTAGTGACATAAAACATTTGGCTGGTAGTGTACTAAAACGTTTGGCTGGTTTTGTTCTAAATCGTTTGGCTGGTGTTGATTTAGAACGTTTGGCTGGTAGTGTACTAAAACGTTTCATTGGCAGTGTACTAAAACATTTGGCTGGTAGTGATCAAAAATATTTGGTTGGTAGTGTACTAAAACGTTCGGCTGGTAGTGTACTAAAACGCTTGACTGGTAGTGTACTAAAACGTTTGACTGGTCGTGATATAAAACGCTTGGTTGGTAGTTATCTAAAACATTTGGCTGGTAGTGACATAAAACGTTTGACTGGTAGTGATATAAAACGTTTGACTGGTGATGATCTAAAACGTTTCACTGGTAGTGTACTAAAGCGTTTGGCTGGTGTTGTTCTAGAACGTTTGGCTGGTAGTGTACTAAAGCGTTTCATTGGTAGTGTACTAAAACATTTGACTGGTAGTGATCTAAAACGTTTGGCTGGTAGTGATCTAAAATGTTTGGCTGGTAGTGATCTAATACGTTTGGTTGGTAGTGATCTAAAACGTTTGACTGGTAGTGTTATCTAAAACGTTTGGCTGGTAGTGTACTAAAACATTTGGCTGGTAGTGATCTAAAACGTTTGGCTGGTAGTGATCTAATACGTTTGGTTGGTAGTGATCTAAAACGTTCGGCTGGTAGTGATCTAAAACGTTTGACTGGTAGAGTTATCTAAAACGTTTGGCTGGTAGTGTACTAAAACGTTTGGCTGGTAGTGATCTAAAATGTTTGACTGATAGTGATCTAAAACGTTTGGCTGGTAGTGTACTAAAACGTTTGGCTGGTAGTGTTCTAAAACGTTTGGCTGGTGTTGTTCTAGAACGTTTGGCTGGTAGTGTACTAAAGCGTTTCATTGGTAGTGTACTAAAACATTTGGCTGCTAGTGATCTAAAACGTTTGGTTGGTAGTGATCTAAAATGTTTGGCTGGCAGTGTACTAAAACGTTCGGCTGGTAGTGATCTAAAACGTTTGGCTGTTAGTGTTCTGAAATGTTTAGCTGGTAGTGTTCTAAAAAGTTTGGCTGGTGTTGATCTAGTACGTTTGGCTGGTAGTGTACTAAAACGTTCGGCTGGTAGTGTACTAAAACGTTTGGCTATTAGTGTTCTGAAATGTTTAGCTGGTAGTGTTCTAAAACTTTTGGCTGGTGTTGATCTAGTACGTTTGGCTGCTAGTGTGCTAAAACGTTCGGCTGGTAGTGTACTAAAACATTTGGCTGGTAGTGTTCTGATACGTTTGACTGGTAGTGTACTAAATCGTTTGGCTGGTAGTGATATAAAATGTTTAACTGGTAGTGTATCTAAAATGTTTGGTGGTAGTGCAATAAAACTTTTGTCTGGTAGTGATATGAAACATTTGGCTGGTAGTGTACTAAAATTTTTGGCTGGTAGTGTTATAAAACATTTGGCTGGTAGTGTACTAAAGCGTTTGGCTGGTAGTGTACTAAAACATTTGGCTGGTAGTGATATAAAACATTTGGCTGGTAGTGTACTAAAACGTTTGGCTGGTAGTGTACTAAAACATTTGGCTGGTAGTGCACTAAAACTTTTGGCTGGTAGTGTACTAAAACATTTGGCTGGGAGTGTACTAAAACATTTGGCTGGTAATGATATAAAACATTTGGCTGGTAGTGTACTAAAATGTTTGGCTGGTAGTGATCTAAAACATTTGGTTGGTAGTGATATAAAACGTTTGGCTGGTAGTGATCTCAAACATTTGGCTGGTCAGTGTACTAAAAGGTTTGGCTGGTAGTGTACTGAAACGTTTAGCTGGTAGTCGTACTAAAACGTTTGACTGGTAGTTTCGTGGTTATGACTGGTATTGATCTAAAACCTTTGGCTGGTATTGATCTAAACCGTTTGACTGGTAGTGTACTAAAACGTTTGACTGGTATTGTCTGGTTTGACTGGTATTGATCTAAAACGTTTGACTGGTAGTGTACTGAAACGTTTAGCTGGTGGTGTCTGGTTTGATTGGTAGTGATCTAAAACATTTGACTGGTGGTGATCTAAAACGTTTGACTGGTAGTGTACTGAAACCTTTAGCTGGTAGTGTCTGGTTTGACTGGTAGTGTACTAAAATGTTTGACTGGTAGTGTACTAACACGTTTGGCTGGTAGTGTTCTGAAATGTTTGTGGTATTGGATCTAAAACGTTTGGCTGGTGTTGATCTAGAACGTTTGGCTGGTAGTGATCTAAAACATTTGACTGGTAGTGATATAAAACATTTGGCTGGTAGTGTACTAAAACGTTTGGCTGGTTGTGTTCTAAATCGTTTGGCTGGTGTTGATCTAGAACGTTTGGCTGGTAGTGTACTAAAACGTTTCATTGGCAGTGTACTAAAACATTTGGCTGGTAGTGATCAAAAATATTTGGTTGGTAGTGTTCTAAAATGTTTGGCTGGTAGTGTACTAAAACGTTCGGCTGGTAGTGTACTAAAACGCTTGACTGGTAGTGTACTAAAACGTTTGACTGGTCGTGATATAAAACGCTTGGTTGGTAGTTATCTAAAACATTTGGCTGGTAGTGACATAAAACGTTTGACTGGTAGTGATATAAAACGTTTGACTGGTGATGATCTAAAACGTTTCACTGGTAGTGTACTAAAGCGTTTGACTGGTAGTGTACTAAAATGTTTGGCTGGTAGTGTTCTAAAGCATTTGGCTGATATTGATCTAAAATGTTTGACTGGTAGTGTACTAAAAACGTTTGTTTTCTAGTGTTCTAAAAATCATTTGGCTGGTATTGATCTAGAACGTTTGGGCTGGTAGTGTACTTAAACGTTTGGCTGGTGAGTGAATCTAATACATTTGGTTGGTAGTGATCTAAAACGTTTGGCTGGTAGTATACTACACATTCGGCTGGTTGTGTAGTTAAAATACGTTTGGCTGGTGTTGTTCTAGAAACGTTTGGCTGGTAGTGTACTAAGCGTTTCATTGGTGGTGTACTAAAACCCTTTGGTTGGTAGTGATCTAAAAACGTTTGGTTGGTAGTGATCTAAAATGTTTGGGCTGGTAGTGTACTAAAACGTTTCGGCTGGTAGTGATATAAAACGCTTGGTTGGTAGTTATCTAAAACATTTGGGCTGGTAGTGATATAAAAACGTTTGACTGGTAGTGATATCAAAAACATTTGACTGGTAGTGATCCAAACCATTTCACTGGTAGTGTACTAAAGCGTTTGACTGGTAGTGTACTAAAATGTTTGGCTGGTAGTGTTCTAAAGCATTTGGCTGATATTGATCTAAAATGTTTGACTGGTAGTGTACTAAAACATTTGTTTGCTAGTGTTCTAAAACATTTGGCTGGTATTGATCCAGAACGTTTGGCTGGTGTTGTTCTAGAACGTTTTGCTGGTAGTGTACTAAAACGTTTGATTGGTAGTGTACTAAAACATTTGGCTGGTAGTGATATAAAATGTTTGGCTGGTAGTGATCTAAAACGTTTGGCTGGTAGTGATCTAAAACGTTTGACTGGTAGTGATCTAAAACGTTTGACTGGTAGTGATCTAAAACGTTTGACTGGTAGTGTACTAAAACATTTGGCTGGTAGTGATATAAAATGTTTAACTGGTAGTGTATCTAAAACGTTTGGTGGTAGTGCAATAAAATGTTTGGCTGGTAGTGATCTAAAACGTTTGACTGGTAGTGTACTAAAATGTTTGGCTGGTAGTGTTATAAAACATTTGGCTGGTAGTGTACTAAAGCGTTTGGCTGGTAGTGTACTATAACGTTTGGCTGGTAGTGATATAAAACATTTGGCTGGTAGTGTACTAAAACGTTTGGCTGGTAGTGTATCTAAAACATTTGGCTGGTAGTGATATAAAACGTTTGACTGGTTGTGTACTAAAACATTTGGCTGGTAGTGCACTAAAACGTTTGGCTGGTAGTGATCTAAAACGTTTGGCTGGGAGTGTACTAAAACATTTGGCTGGTAGTGATATAAAACATTTGGCTGGTAGTGTACTAAAATGTTTGGCTGGTGGTGATCTAAAACATTTGGCTGGTAGTGATATAAAACATTTGGCTGGTAGTGTACTAAAGCGTTTGGCTGGTAGTGATCTAAAACATTTGGCTGGTAGTGATATAAAACGTTTGGCTGGTAGTGATCTCAAACATTTGGCTGGTAGTGTACTAAAAGGTTTGGCTGGTAGTGTACTGAAACGTTTAGCTGGTAGTGTACTAAAATGTTTGACTGGTAGTTTCTGGTTTGACTGGTATTGATCTAAAACGTTTGGCTGGTATTGATCTAAACCGTTTTACTGGTAGTGTACTAAAACGTTTGACTGGTAGTGTCTGGTTTGACTGGTATTGATCTAAAACGTTTGACTGGTAGTGTACTGAAACATTTAGCTGGTGGTGTGTGGTTTGACTGGTAGTTATCTAAAACGTTTGACTGGTAGTGATTTTGTGTTTAAATTCTGGATGTCAACACTATGTTCACTAAATGACATATGTCTTCAAATGTCTTTAAATGTTTTTAATATAGAATGGAAAGTACATTCATGTGATTAACCATCAGCTTAGCACTAATTACTGGGGCCCCAATAGAACTTAGTATTATTGATGGGGTATTTTTTCAGAATTTCGATGGTTTTTCACTGAATTTTCACGCAAACTGAAGGCCTACAGTCTCATACTTATAGTTCACCCATGTCTACTAAATGAGTGTACAATCACAGTCTGTAAACAACCAGAAACAGACCTTTAATAAAGAGCTAGATGATAATCACAAACTGTGCATCAACAGATCTATCTACAGTCTCTGTATACAATCAATCAATCAATAAATCAATCATTCCTTATTTTTACTGGAAATACATTGAGGGTTACCCTTATTTTTTAATACAGTTTAGCATTTACAGCTTAAAAGTGCTGAAAAAAACATTCATGGATTTTAATCTGGGGAAGTAGGTTAAAAGAAATATGGTGTGATGAAACTGACAGTAAACCTGAAAAAGATAAATGCTAAAAGATTAAGAGAACAAATAGGATGGGTTACAAGAGAAGTGTTTCTAATAAAGTGGCCAGTGACCGTATATATTTTATTACCAGGCGCTTCTGCCATCGTTGAGTTTAAGGATCCTTTTATTGGTCCTTAAATGATCTAACCAGGAGCAGGACGTTCATTTTGTTGGACTCGACCTCACAGTAACTCAGTATCTTGAGGTACAAAATGGTATTGAGAGACAGGCTAACATCACTGCCTGTTTAGCTTTGTATTGAAACTCTGGAAGTCAAAATACATCAAATACTCATAGCAGCATAGTAGCATAGTAGCATCTGTTATGAGCTACAGTCTTTGTGTACTAAGGTGGGGTTACAGTGGCCATGTTTCCAATAAAGTGGCCAGTGAATGTAGATATAGGCCTGCTGCACATGCCCTGATAACACCGTGTCCACATGTTGCAAACAGTTCCAAGCACCTTTTCAGAGTGTAAAAAGACGGACGCTCTCAAATAGCCAGTGACGGGCTTTGGGCAGGAGAGAAAGCAAACATCAACTCAGTCATTACTTTTAGCAGCTGGGGGTATTCTCACAGATGGATTGGCAACAGCACAAACCAAGAAGAATAAAAAGGGCGGAGACTTCATGCATGCTTAATGTCTTTAGAGCACATTCAATCCTTTAAAGCCACCCTCCCTGCTGTTCTCATCATTTCAAGACCCATTTTCAAGAAACAACAAGCGCTGGATCGTCAAACGGACATCTACGAATAAATTATGCTCTTTTATGTTATCATTCTCTTTGACTGCATCTCTTTTTATCTGCTGAACAAGTCAGTCTATATATGATAAGGGGGGGGGAAGAGTCGGTCGCAACAAGCCAGTGTTAACACAGCGCCGGGCTGAAGTCATTTAACGCTCTCAAGCGATGTTTGCTGTCATCGATGAATACGGAAATCTCTGGGTGCTTGTAATTGCTTTCAAACCACTGCAACAGATGTCATGTGAAGATGGGTGAAGGAGCGGCAGAAGGTTTATTTTTAGTAAATGCAACATGACATTAGCAAGGCCTGCGGTGCTCATAAGATTTGTGTGAATTCTCTCGATTTTTGCACAACAGTGACCAAACATGAGATCATATCCATTAAAATTGATAAAGAAGACCCAACAAAATGAATAACAAACACAAATATTCAGCTTTTTAATTGAATTAATTTGTTTGTTGTTGATTAATGTCTTACATTTCACACTGAAACTTCACTTAATTATGTTTGTGACTATATCATTATTATCACTTTTCTAAATATCAACACCGTTCCAACTCCAGATTGTGTGATTCAGGCTTGTTTACAACTTTCGAATAGGATGGAAAAGCACCATCTACTGTACTTCTGCTCAACCGACAAACACCGTTTTGCATATACTGACTCAGGGTAGACCCCTGACTCGTCTGTTTGTTGTTTTTTTTCCATCTCTCTTTTTTCCCCATACAGTCCTATTCATTTTCGGCCACAACCAAAGCACATGGGTTCATTTAACATACAGCCTCCAAACTGCATGTACTCACTCAGGGCAGATCCCCAAGCACTAATGCACATACATACTGACCCGCACTGGTCTATGTGTCATTTATCTGCAACCATCCTGTGTTTCCTTCAGTACTTTTCTTGTTACAATTTATATTTACTGGTGTTATGGCTGCTACCTCAGTGACTACTATGTTTGTATATGCCAGACTATCTGCTAATATGTCAGAGTATGTTACATCCCTCGTGCACAACTATACATATTATCAGTAACGTGTACAGTCTGACTTGTGTCCCATGTTTTGTACTTATTGCTTTTGTAGTTATTTGATTGTCTTTGTATTTATTACATTTATTATTATATATGATCCTGAAGGGAAGCTGTTTCATTTCTCTGTTTACATGTAAACAACTGAAATGACAATCAAGCCTCTTAAACTTTGATATAATTTTGAATCAATGTTGATCAGTTCCAGGGAGCAGCCTGAATCCTGCTTTCATTGTTCCTATTAACAGACCTGCTCTGGTTCGGTGTTGTTCATGATGTTTGCTCTCTTGCATTAAGTCCATGCTGTAGGCCCTGTCACAACATTTCTACTTGACTGAAATCTGGACTTTGACTCAGTAATTCCAAAAACTGCTTCAACCATACTTAATTAGATGTGTTTAGATGTGTCTGCTGTGTTTAGTCTACAAGACTCACCTTTTCTCCCAGGGAACCTAAATCTGTGTTCTCTTCCAAATAAGGGCAGTCTTTTTCTGGGAGGTAAACAACAAACATGAAGTTTACCCTTCAAATATTATTCCAATGATCAATAAATTACCAATATATGCCACCATGTTTCTCTCCCTTTTATCAATCACAAGGCTGACCTCTCTGACCCCGCCCACACCAAACCGTTTCAGAGAAACTTTGCGAGCTAATCTATATTGCTCGTCCATTTTTTTTTTATTTATAATCCTACTAATACTACTACGATTACTACTAATAATATATTTTAATAGAAATTCTCTTTCCCATTTCCTGGTCCTGTGTCAGAATTTGGTGTCAGGTAATTCTGCTGGTCCATTAAAACTGTTGCAAACATAAATACCCACTCATCTGCAGTGTTTATAATGAACTCTGACCACTAGGGTGCACTCTTTCAATGCCGTTCTGTTAACACCGCTTAAAGGCACTGCCTCATGTACTTACCTGTAGAAGCTTGCTACAAACATGTGTCCACAATTGTGCTAAATACAATGCACTGCCTCTAAAATTGGTTTAATTCTGAAACTAGATTCCACAGACGAAGAAGGCACAGAAGTATGAATCCAAAAGTATTAAAAATTACAAGGAAATGTCTATCTTGGCATGATGACTCTCCTGGAATGTGGGTGTGGTCATTGTTTGACCATCTCCCGCCACCACTCTGTTTCTGTACGTACTGTGCCTCATATTGTTTATGACAAACAACAAACAAACACATCCCTCTTGGCTGTCTCCTCGCTGCGAGCCATTAGCGGTTCTCACTGGCTGTTGTTTTGCATTCAAATCATGCTCTGGGTTTGACACTTGATCTTAATGTTCCATAATCGCTGTTGTTGTTCTCCTCTCACATTCTTTATTCTGAGCCCTGGACACACTTAAGCAGCCTTCAGTGCCATTAATTGGAGGTGTGTGAGAAGGTGTGAGATGAGGAGTCAAAGTTCATCAGCACTTGTATATTTTCAAACTGGACACTTAAGCTGTCCAGAACAGCAGTAAGAGTTATTGAGTGCAAACTTGACAAATACATCTGTTGATGATTATGCTTCTTTCCCGATAATGAAAAGCACATGTGACCTAATTAATCGTCATGTCTGTCTGAGAAATATTTACCAGAATTTTTTTCACTTCATAAATTAGATGTTCTCCGCCCTTGATGTTGTTTAGTGGCTAAATATCTGAGGGACATAACATCTTAACTACTACTTTAAGACCACGTGAGGAAGCTGCCAAAGCCTAGCAGGGCTGTATGATTGTTTTTTGAGGACATAGTGCTGGTGCTATTGTGGTATTAGCATTTCAGCTATTATGTGTCATGGACTGTCAAGATCAGTGCTCAGTGCTTTTCAGAAACCATTGATAACATATTTCTTTAACTTGTTTAATTAAAACTTATTTATACTTGTAAATCTGAACTTTATCGTCAGTTTATTAAGACTTAGTTTATGTTATTAAATACTTTGCATTGCAACTGGTACGAAAAGTGCTCTATGAACAAAGATTCTTCTTCTTATTATTATTGTTATTTTTGGGATTATTATGATTATTAGAAGACACAGGAGGGCCATGATTGTGCTGTGTGTAGTGCCCATATATTAGAAAGGCACATACAGAGCACTGAACCTATGGAGGAGGTCACCACCAGCTAGCCATAGGCTTAACCCTCACTGTGATCCTCCCTCACATCCAAACAAGCCGCACCTCAAACACAAAATAAAACCAGTAACACAGATACATATATTAGACTAATAAACAACACTCCTACCATGTGCACTGTAGTGGGTGGCCATGCCTCCCAAAGTGCTTGGAGGCAGCACCAGCCAGTAGCCAGACACTAAATAGCCCCCACTTCAAAGGGTCAGCCGTCCCAGCGACCCACCAGCTCCAAGTCCTTGGGTGCACACACAGTCCACAGCCAGTATAAACACCGTGGGACACCTCACTTGGCACTGTGCCCCTCCTATGTGTAAGACGTCTAGCTGTCCGGTGCTCATTTCCCTGTATGTTTGAGCACAGCTGGTCACAGTAGGGATATCGGTGGGCCTGTAAAGGTGAGTGCGGTGAGCTGTCCACTCTGCAATCGGTCTCAGACCCCCACCAAACCAGCCTGCCTGCATTAATTTCCCAACTGGCTCAGGCATGGCTGGCTTATACCTTTAACTGTTTTAATAAGACATTTTTATGCTTTTTTTATGATTTTGTAAGTCTGATTCATTAAAACGATATCTAGTCAGTAAGTAATACTGACTAGATATAGGTCCTTATAGGACAGGTTGCTCACTCAACAGCCATCTTGGCAACTCCCTCAAGCACTTATTTCTCAGATTCTAGACCAAGCTACCATGTCTGTGAATGGAGTCATACCTATAAACCTGAAACTGAAACACACACACTTACATTTTTGGAAAACATATTTGAAGTCAGCTGGTATATTTTGATACTATAAACAATTTGTAGCATTTGGCTTATAATGCACAAAATATGTGAGTTATTTTAGGCTTCACTGGTTGATATATACATTTCTATAGTAAGCAGTTGGCTCTTTTTACCTGTAAAGCAGCTGCCATGTTGAATAGTTCAAGTGATTATATTTATACTTCGTCTGCGACTTCTTTTCCCTTTCTTTAAAGTGTATCTGTTACAGAAACAATTTTGTAAGAACTCCTTCTTCAGTTCTTACAAGTCTAGAAGTAAAGCTAACTCTTGTTTGCTCTTGTTTTGTTGTTTTATATATATAATATACCTTATAGAGATATCCTTTGTAATTATAATGGTTGCTTGCCAAGAGCTTAAGCCATCATTACATTTCCTGTTCCCTTCATTAGCTACCTGTGCTTAAATGATCTAACTTGGAGCAAAGTCCTTAACATGACTGATAAAGAGGTTAGAATATGCTGTCAGGGCAGCACTGCTACTTCTTCAACTGATGGACTGATGGCTCGATGCTACAGTGATGTATTATCACTTTTTAAGGTATGAAAAAAATATGACAATAAAACTCTTGAAACAAGACGGGCCAGGGCTAGCTTGTTAGCATGCCTACATCAGTAGACATCTCAGATACCTTGAAAACTTCTTTCTTCACGTTCTGCTGATAGTTACATTTTATTTTGGAATGTTGCATATGTGCAAAAATGTGCATATTGTGCCTTTAATACTCAAGCTCAACGCACTGTAGAATGAATTGGTTATATAGCTTTAGCCACTAAATCAGTAGTCAGGTCAGCCCTTTTTTTCTTCAACTAACATAGAAACCAGGGACCGGGGAGGAAAATATGTCTCACACCAGTCTTTCCATACTTTGTTGTATTTATTTTGTCTAGATTTAGGACCAGGGGTCCCAGAAGGCAACAGCTCAACATGTTGTTCCTTGCCCTCACACATCTTTCTCAATTGCCCTCCTGCTCTATCAGGCCCACCGAGACAAAAAAAAAAAACAGTGCCCTGTTGTGCTTTAGTGCCGTTATTCATCAGGACAGACCTCGTTCCTTTTCTCCTTATTTGCAAACTAGTTTTAGCCATTTGCTTTTCTTCCTTTGTGTTCGCTTTCTTTCATGTCGGAGAGGCGCACATCCTGTTCAGGTGCCTCCCCCTCGAGCCCCAAGCTTCAGCCCACGCCTCCCTCCAAGCAATTCTAATAATGACTTTGAGTGCACAGCAAGTCCAGCGAGGCAGAACTGACATTTTACCTTTCCTGCAATTCCACAGCATCGGGGGGGCGGACGCCAGGGCAAGCACAGCACTCATGGAGAAGAGAGGCAAAACAGCAGATGGGAGCATTCAGGTGTAAAGAAGGAGGCAGAGTGAAGTCGGGACCTTATGATGATGCTAATGCTCAGACACCGTCTGACCTGCTTTTCTTATCCAGCCTCATTCAACTCAGAGCGGGCTGGTTTCCAGCCAGTCCAATTCCAGCTTTCATGCTCAGTTTCCTTTGCAGATACTCTCAGGGTCACTAATTGAGGTATGAAGACCATACCTGAATAACATAATTATTTGTGCTATATTATAATAGCTGCATATTAAATTCAGGCTGGCCTACAAGTATTATTTTAGTCATTAGCCATTTATTTAACATATTATTAGGACGCTGCCCGCAGGATACTGTTGTCTGGATAGCTGCTAGAGTGTTAGTGTGTGTTGTTCTGGTGTGAGTGGATCAGACACAGCAGTGTTGTTGTAATTTTTAAATGCCTCAGTTCAGTGTCACTGCTGGTCCGAGAATAGTTAGCCAATCAACACTATCCAGTCAACATAATCCTGTGGGCAGCATCCTGTGACTACTGAAGCACTAGAAAACACAAACTGTGCAGTGACACTGCAGTGCTGAGAATGATCCACCAACCGAATATACCTACTCTGTGGTGGTCCTTTGGGGGTCCTGACCATTGAAGAACAAAGTATGCAGTAAATCAGATGGACTCCAGTCTGTAAAATTAATAAGTGCATCTATATGGTACATGGAGCTAAGAACATGGACAGTGAATGTAGAAACAAAGAAACAAGCTGACATCAGTCCAGGAGTCCAAGCTCTCGGTTTTGCTATTTTGAGCTTTTTAATCTTACATCCGCTACATGTGTGGCATCCTTTTCTTTTATCCAGTCAGACAGAGCCTATTTCAGGCTGATCAGGCTTAATCACTGATCCAGCCACAGGGCACAGGAGCCGGACACAATGCCATGGTGTGTTGGAATACACTGTAATTCAGAGACAAGTTCACTTTAGAGAAGGATGTTCTCAGAAGTTTTATGACTTCTGTTGCTTTGTCTGAACGATGTGAAGCATGGCGGTTAGCAGTTTGGGGACCACTCATCCATTAAAGCCTTTATACTTTGGACCACCCTGACAATAGATGAAAGTGGCTCACGCTACATGAGCTGAACTATAACACTGACTGTCAGGAGGCCTCATTTTTATAGATATATGGGAACCGCTTTGGAATTCGCTTTGAAAATGCTCAGCTTTTTAAATTGTGTACTCTATTCATTCACTCCATCCTCAGAGAGCTTACATAAAAGTATGGTGGATGTTCTTCACTTAATGAAAATTAAAGTAATGGTTTAGCAAAAAAAAAAAAAAACTTTTTGCATTTACACCAGATGTAGCTGATTAGCCAATTTTGGGTGTCAAATTTTTGTTTATTTTATTTAACTTGAGGCTAAACGCTGCTTACCAACATTAAAATCAAAAGGCACCCAAATCATTTCTATACATCCCTATAACTTATCTTAACCTGCTCAGGTTACATACAGGTCTGCATTAATGTTGTGCAAACTGGTTGATGTAGTTTAGCATGTAGTACTGGAAGTCAATAACTACTGTAGACATCACTTGTTGTGCCAAATTCCGACTCCTCCACAGAATCTACGAAAGATTTGCAATTTATAGTTGTTCTGTTTTTTTGGTTCATATGGTTAAGGAAAAAAAAGTTATGTTAAATTCAGCAAATAAACAGTAACTGCGCATTAAAATGTAATGAGATATTAAATATATGTAATTGAGATATTTTCATTGACAAAATTAACCCAAATTAGACTAGGGGTGGCAAACTGTTGCATACTAAGTGTAAAAATTGCAGGTTATCTATCATTGATAAATAGAATGAACAGATATCGAGAATATGCACAACATAATGAAAAGGATTTGGGTAACTATTGCGTTATAGCTATTATATTTTATTAATAGCTACTATTTTATATTAAACTTTGTTTGTTAACAATGCCAGCGCCAAACTAAAGCAAAATGTCATTAGTTGGACACTTGGGTAAATTAGATTTTTGGCTGAACCATTCTGTTAATAATTTGCCACCTTCAACTGGACAAGAGTTGTCCTTTTGCACCAATGTTCTCAACTAAGAAATCACCATTAATGATGCAGTTTAGTCCCACACTAAGCATTCTGTGCTTTTGAAATGTGACAAATAAAAAAATACACCACAGTCGAGCTTTGTATGTTTTATTTTATTTCAAAACAGAAAAAACAGAACCATTGATACTTTATTTGAGATGATACATACTTGAATATTAGGAAAATATACAGAACTAAAAGACTTTTGATTACAAGGCAACGACTGACCATTACGTGAATGGCCTCTTCAAAGCAGACGTATCGTGAGAGACAAGTGCCTTTCAATGCAAGTTGAACATAATTCCTGACTTCAAGTCAGAAACTTCCATTCATCAAGACAAATCATTTCTGCACTACTTTTGTTCTAATTGGTGTTGTAACTCCAATGATGCTTCTTCAACTGTATGGTTTGACTGGCGAGGCCACTATGATAGGAAGGATATGTTTCGACTTGACAAATTAGCAAGAAATAAAAAAACAAAGACAGTGTGAGTCAAAGCCTGGTTAAAAATCATTGGTATTATGCTACACAGGAACAATTCATACTTGCATATGTGATAAAATGCATCATTACGTACCCTGAATCAAGTCTCAGAAATACATTTGAGGGCAACCGAGGTCTAATGACATGGCAAAACAACCAGAAGTAACTAAGACTTACTTTAGCAAACTGGTTTGGAGTTCGTGATCCCAAGACCCAACTTTTGGCTCACTCTATGTTGAATTTCTGTTCAGTGTCTTTCATTTTTATATATATATATAAATTTATATATATATATATATATATATATATATATATATATATGGGCCCATATAGCACAATTACATATGCATTCATAATCAATAGCAACAAGATAGTAAACATTGCTTATTACAGAAATACATCATGTCCATTTCCTTTGCTTTCTTAAACCTTCACTGTAGTTTAAATTTCACTTCTTTATTTATTTGCTTAGCATTTTATTACCAAGAGAGTGTCTTGTCTGTTGCCAAAATCTAACACAGCGTGAGACCAACGGAGCCGCCCTCTCCCAAACTACAAGTACTGCTCCCCTTTGTCTGGTGGAGAACTTTTAACATTTGCTCTGCAATTTAAAAGAAAAGAACATGTTTCAGTAAGCTTAACAGTTGAAAGCAGAACCTGAACGCAGTGGTGTCCGATCAGATCAGGACGTCCACCGTTCAGAACATGTTGCTCATAGCTTATGTTACAGGACATAAATGATGAAATAGGATGCAGTTTCTTGCTGTTGTTCATGTTTACATATGCCATAACATCGCAAATCTGCTCGTACTTGACACAAGTGTAAGAAGAAGTACATATTTACAAAGAGACGGTTTTAGGGAATGGGACAAGAGGGACAGACACACAACAGATATGGGCTAACAATGGTCTGACACATTTCTATTTCGTATTTATCAGGTGCTGATAAAAGGCACGCAGGTGTTTAGGGCACGGCACAGGCTAGAGCGGCGAAACAAAGGTCCAGATTGGGAACGGAAGTAGGGAGGGGGACAGAAACAGAGTGGAGCAGTCCTCGAATAAAGGCGGGGTAGGGTTGGTCAGTCAGGGAAACTAGTCTCACTCAACAATTCAGCCCTGAATTAGAGAAGAGAAAAAAGAAGAAGACAGTCGGAAAAGAAGAACAGCATTAGAGGAAGAGACAAATCACAAGACCTTTAGATTCAACTGGCTCCTCAAATGGGGTTAATTCATTAAGACACTTAAAGACTGGCATTTGACGTGAAGAGGTTAGTACAGATGCGAAGAAAGCACGCTGTCAGAATGCTGGTGCTAGACACCATACGATGCTTCCGACATCATATTTGCTCCCTGAGGCCGTTGGGCAGTTTTTACAGTATAATGAATACTGAGAAATTTAAATCTGCAATCAAAAAATTATCTGTCACTTGAAATTAACTGTTATGTGTGATGTTGATGTTGTTTTTAACTAGAATCATGTGTAACTTGAAACGTATAGAACATTGTTAGGACCTTAGTAAGTACTGACCCATATAGTTGTACACAAAGTGTGAACACACCCAGTAAAATTGGTTTTGTTGATTTCTTTTTTCAATTTTAGTGCACAGTTTTTATTTACTTGCTGATTTTAATATGATGGAAAATATAAAACTAATAAATAGTATAAGATATGCCTGTATACATTTTGGCCATGTTTAAAGTATAATTTAATGTATATTATTTTATCTAACATCGTAAATTGTGCACTAGAATGTGTGTTCTCCAAACATATATTCCATTGAAAGATCAACAAAACAAGGAATTTGACTGGGGCATCCAAACGTTTGCATACTACTTTATGACTAGGAAGGTAAATTCTATAACTACTATTATTTCAGGAATAGCTCTCTGAGAACTGTCCTTTAGGGCTGATGAGTAATAAACTATTTTAAATTACTACATGTGAGATTTTTTTAATTCCTACATCACAATTGAGTGTAGTTGAATTTTTCCATCTTTCACACTAACATGATACTCAAACCTCAAAAAGTGTCCATGTTTGTGTGCTATTTTTTGTTTTACCAATGTCTCTCTTAAGTAAGCATTCATGCTACAAAAGCGATCTGTGTATCAGTCAGGACTGGAATTTATGAACATGAGCTATGTTAAGGCCACTACACACTGGGCACCACCGCTTTATTGTCTCATTTTTTGGGGGGAGGTTTTACATTTTTTGGCTTGAAAACTTATAATTATTAGTTAGTTAGCTTGACTTAACAGGTTAAATTCAATACATTATTTTTATAGGTTTGTTTTATTAAGTCTACATCAATGGAGTATAAAATACATTTTAATTTGATGCACTGCAGTGCTATTCAACACTGTGCTACAATCCACTGTTATATACGACACTGCTGTACAATACACTGTGATATAAAAACTGCGATATACAACAATGTGCTTCAATAGTGTGACAGGTAACACTGTGCTTCAATACACTGTGATAGGTAACACTGTGCTCCAATACACTGTGCTCTAATACACTGTGATAGGTAACACTGTGCTCCAATACACTGTGATAGGTAACACTGTGCTCCAATACACTGTGATAGGTAACACTGTGCTCCAATACACTGTGCTCTAATACACTGTGATAGGTAACACTGTGCTCCAATACACTGTGATATACAACACTATGCTCCAATACACTGTGATAGGTAACACTGTGCTTCAATACACTGTGATATGTAACACTATGCTACAATACACTGTGATAGGTAACACTGTGCTACAATACACTGTGATATGTAACACTGTGCTACAATACACTGTGATATGTAACACTGTGCTACAATACACTGTGATAGGTAACACTGTGCTACAATACACTGTGATATGTAACACTGTGCTACAATACACTGTGATAGGTAACACTGTGCTCCAATACAGTGTGATAGGTAACACTGTGATATAAAAACTGTGATATACAACACTGTGCTTCAATACAGTGTGATATGTAACACTGTGCTACAATACACTGTGATAGGTAACACTGTGCTCCAATACAGTGTGATAGGTAACACTGTGCTACAATACACTGTGATAGGTAACACTGTGCTTCAATACACTGTAATATACAACACTGTGCTCCAATACACTGTGATACAATACACTGTGCTTCAATACACTGTGATAGGTAACACTGTGCTACAATACACTGTGATAGGTAACACTGTGCTACAATACACTGTGATATGTAACACTGTGCTACAATACACTGTGATAGGTAACACTGTGCTACAATACACTGTGATAGGTAACACTGTGGTATAATACACTGTGATAGGTAACACTGTGCTACAATACACTGTGATATGTATTTTTGTGGTACAATACACTGTGATGCAATACACTGTGCTTCAATACACTGTGATAGGTAACACTATACTTCAATACACTGTGATATGTAACACTGTGCACCAATACACTGTGATACAATACACTGTGCTTCAATACACTGTGATAGGTAACACTATGCTTTAATACACTGTGCTTCAATACACTGCGATAGGTAACACTGTGCTACAATACACTGTGATACAATACACTGTGCTTCAATACACTGTGATAGGTAACACTGCTACAATACACTGTAATAGCTAACACTGTGCTACAATACACTGCAATATGCAACACTGTGATATACAACACTGTGCTACAATAAACTGTGGTATGTAACACTGTGCTACAATAAACAGTGATATGTAACACTGCTACAATACACTGCGATATACAACACTGCTAAAATAAACTGTGATAGGTAACACTCTGCTACTATAAACTGTGATATGTAACACTGTGCTACAGTACACTGTGATATACAACACTGCGCTACAATACACTGTTATACATACTACTGTGCTACAATACAATGTGATATACAACACTGTGCTACAATACACTGTGATATGTAACACTGTGCTATAATACACTGTGATAGGTAACATTGTGCTACAATACACTGTGATATGTAACACTGTGCTATAATACACTGTGATAGGTAACACTGTGCTATAATACACTGTGATATGTAACATTGTGCTACACATCTGTGTGCTACACGACAACGTTTAACAGCAGTGACACACAACACAGTGCTATGCGACAGTGCTGCATGAGACTGTGCTCATCTAGTGTGCAGTGGCCTTCAGTCTTCTGCTAACTAGAAATACAAATGTCTCATTGATCTGCTCTGCATGAGATGCCATCAACCCATCTGCATCTTGGAGACAAGAGTTGAGCATTTCACTTTCCACTATCGCAAACTTTCTGTGTTCCTCTTAACTACTACTAAGGAATGTGAAAACCAGCACATGGCTTGCTCTAGATTCCACAAGCAATTTTCCCTAGAAAGTAGGTCTTGTTTGAATATTCACAGTCAGTTCTTTAAGTGTTTTTTCTTTGTGGAAGCCAAAGCCTCAGTCCCCACAAAGGGGCGGTTGGAGCCCCACTGATGGGTCAACACGGCCATAAATAACGTCCCACGATGTTTTGAGAGGCATTGCATGTGCACAAGCGGACAGAGAAAAGCTCATAACTTCTGGTCTCCTCAATGGAGTGTGAGTGCGACCTCGACTGGTGAGGAATGTAGAGCTTTCAAACAGACCTCCAACCGTTAACCTGGGCCGGGCCAACGGGAAGGCACTGCAAGGCCCTATCTTTTTCCCTTTTTATGTTTTGTTTATTTTTTTTGTTGTTTTTTTTTCTTTGCTGGTCACATAATCTCAGACTGTCATCTCTTACAGTGGACAAACCTCAATTCCAGATTACACACCTGTTTACCTTGGGCGTGATGGCTGTTTGGTTCAACTATATGTAAAGCATATACGTGGTTCGGCCTTAAAACCCATTCCCAAAAGTTTTTGGTCAGTTTTAAAGAGACAAAGTCTTCTTGTTTTTTAAACATTTTTAAAAAATGTTGGTTTAAAAAAAAAGTTTGACAAAGAAGACTGCGAGAGACCAACAACGTATCAGCAGGGTTGAAGTCTCTGCCTTCCTCGTCCTTGGTGAACTAAATATATAGCAGCTAAAAACTATTATTCTGAATAAACAGTGTGTTCTGTATGCAGAATATGTGCTTTTATGGCCGGTGGTGCATGCAAACACAACCATAAAAGTGGATACTCTATTGCAGAAACAGAGGTATAATAATGGTAAAAGGGGGAGGAGCTCTGTCTCTTGTGCCCATTTACATGTTCTCGGTTTGGTGTAGTTGCAGTTGTGTTGTTGTTTTTTGTTTTTTTTTACACGTACTCCCTGGCTGTAGAGGGTTGTGATTGCCGGTAGTACTGCTGCCCTCTTCTTTCCTCGTTAACACAGGAGCAGCAGAGGAAAGAGCCGCCCAGCATCGTCAAGCAGGCCGCCGCCCATCCCACAAACAGGGCGGAGCCAAATTCATACCTGAAACAGAGAGAGGAGCTCAACTTACTTGATAATGCAATTAACCAATTAGATTTTCAATATGTGGGACCAATTTTTATGAGATATTACATATTGCTCTAGATCTTCTGGAAATCATCACTATTGTACATTATTACACCATTACATGGTAAGATGTACATTAATATGTTCGTTACAAGCTTCAGATGAAGCAGGTAACGTCTTTTACAAGCTTCAGATGTCTGCGTCCAGTCCAAAACGTTCAGGCAACATTCACATGTATTGCCGATTGCCGTTTAGCACTAACATACCACTAGAATCCCCGTAATGAAGTACTGAGTAGTCAAAGCAGGTATTAGATGATAACTGCAGATAATACTGGGTTGTTTGGAAGCTTGGAAATGGTTACCATATTACTGTACTAATACTATTTGAATATTTAAAAAATATTGTGTTAAATATAATGTCCCCAAGTGCCTAAAACATATCTCATCGCTGTCCAATGAAAAACAAGTATTTCCAAAATTGCAACTTCACAGGAGAGACCAAATCATCCTTTACTTTCAAAGTAAGTCAAAGGAACCAGAATTTTTTCCAAGCTATTTTGGAGCACTTCTATTGGTCCATTCATCATGAAATGAACAATGTAAATGTGGGGCCAATTTTTATGAGCTATTAAATATTTCTCTAGATCTTCTGGAAATCGTCACTATTGTACACTCTTACAACATTACATGGTAAGATGTACATTCATGTGTTTGTTACAAGCTTCAGATGAAGGAGGTAACGTCTTTTACAAGCTTCAGATGTCTGCGTCCAATCCAGAATCTTCAGGCAACGTTCACATGTATTGCCGTTTAGCACTAACATGCCACTAGAATCCCATAGGGGCGCTAGCAGACATCAGCATTGTCGGTTATTGTCGAATTGTTGTTTTTTGTTTTTGTTTTTTTTTTTTTCATTTTTTAACACTTTTTAACATTCATGAGCCAAAATATAGGCCTAGCTGTAATTACTGCCAATGTGGTGAAAGATTATATGCATTTAAATAATGCTGCTGGATTATAATTCACAAAATGGTAACAGTGAATAATGTTATTCTCTCGGTGTATGTTGTAAGATTTCATGGAATTTCATGTTAAAATGTGTGTGTTAAAATGCCCTAATTCTTTAAATATGGTATGGGTGCCTCCTAAATGACATATTTCTGCTGGTTCTAGTAGTCTTCAGTACAAGTGTCCAAAGATTTTGTCCTGACTTTTCACAACAATCTGACACATTATGTTGACACAGCTTACGTAGATGTGATGAAGCTGTGGTGTAAAATCTGAGTTGATAGCTTACCTGGCATTTACAGGTGTGTTGGGATCAAAAAAGTGATAGGAGACTTGCGTAGCATACCAGGACACAGACACTAGTGTGCAGACACCTAGCAGCCAGATAGAAATCAGAGCTTGTTTAGTATGAAGGCGCAGAAATTTTGCTTTGTTTATTTTCAGGCCACTCAAAAAGTACAGATTCCACTGAACAGCCCGCTTCCTGTTTACTGTTGTCTGTCAGCAAGGACATAAATGACACTGGAGCCTAAAGACCCCGAGAAACCACAAGTACAAGTTAATGGAGGAATGATGAAATGTAATTAAGGAACTTGTTTACTGGAACTGATCTACTGCAAATGGAAATGTGGGACACGCTGTTTCTCTTGACCCAAATGTGAATCATAGTTACACTTTCGGTAGCTCTACACTTCTCTCAATGGGACGAGTCATTAGTTAAATCTGATTCAACCATTAAGATTAAACCAATTGAGCATTTATTTAGCATGATTCTCCAGTTTTTACATTACTCACAGTAAAAAAAACAACAGATTACATTTGTGTTAAACTCATTTGTGTCTGTCTCCTTATGTCCATGTATGTAAGTGTATGTATGTATGTATATACACAACTGAGCTACCTTTATCTTTATGTTTAAAAGCCTTTATCTTAGCAATATATGTATTTTCACTAGTAAGAACAGCAGATATCATTACAACAGATGTAAATAAGAGATTTATGCTACTTTGTATTGTATGTATGATTATGTTGAAAGAATTAGATCATATCTTGAATCAGTTTGAGGAACAAAGTTCAGGTCCAGATTTCTCCTGGATGCCCTAGACATCAAATTTATAAAATTCACCAGCAATTTCAATTTAGTACCGAGTAGTCAAAGCAGGTATTAAATAATAACTGCAGATAATACTTGGTGGTTTGGAAGCTTGGAAATGGTTACTGTATTACTGTATCAATACTATTTGAATATATATATACACATCACTTTGTGATTAGAACTTACCGGCGAGTAAGAAGAGCCCTCCTCCAGCCACAGCAATTTTGTTCTTGGTGGATGGGTTGTTGTCGCCCACCTTGGTGCACTTCATGCCCACGACACTCACAATAATGCCAATGAAGCCCATCAGCACAGAAATGACCATCAGCGCTCTGCATGTCTGGATATGTACTGGAGAGATCATAGAGATCATAAAGAGTCAAACACCCTATACACCCCAGACCCGTTATTCACTTGTTATAGATATATTACATTATTCAGTACAGCTATAAATGATTCCAGAAGTACTGTGAATTGTGTAGCCTACTATAAAACAATACAATGTTATGTCCTTGTGAAGGTTGCAGGCGAGGTCATTCTTAAAACACATTATTCATTACTATTAAAAAAGATTCAGTACTGTGAAGCTAAGAGGCAAGTTATGTACCACAAGACTCAGGAGTAAAAAGTAATTTTGCTCAGTGTCTGGTCAAGTGGGGGCTGTTTCACACGTGATATCAGAAGCACTTCTCTACACATTTCTTGCTAATGCTTGCTGATGACCCTTTATTTATTTTACTTCCACTAAAAAAGTACTTTAAGTACAAACTATTCATCATTCAAAAGAACTCTCTAGACAAAAAGAAAGAAGATCAAATAAAGAAGCTGCAGGTGTTCTAAGACTGACCATCCCAGAGTCCAGACCTCAGCATCACTGTATGTTTGCGGGATCTCCTGGATCTTGAGAATTAGAAAATGCAACACTTCTAAGACTGAACTTTTTTCTTAAAAAATGTAAAACAACATTTATAATGATATTAGGCAGTAATTGGAAAAGTTGACTTCCTGAAGAAAATGCACAGTTTAACCTCGCTAAGTTGTTGCTAGATGACTGCTATAGTATCCCTGGTGGTTGTTAGTGTGTTACTGGATGAGTGCTATGGTATCCCAGGTTAGTGTTATTCAGTTGCTATTATGTCCTATGTGATTTCTTGAATGTTTCTAGGCCAGGTGCTCCTATGGAATCTCAGATAGTTCCTAGACTGTTGCTAGGCAGATGGTATGCTATGGCATCCCTGATGGTTGCTGGGGGGTAACTAACTGGAAGCTTGTGGCTGCTATGATATCCTACATGGTTAACAGGGTGTTACTAATAAACATCCATCATCAGAATTAATGCCAGGGGCCCAAACCTCACTCAGCTCATTCATTTCTATGATGAAAAAAATAATTTAACAATGATTGTACAAAATCCATGCTTCCAAGCAAAAAATTGTATATACAAGCCCACCATCCATCACTGTGTAGTTGGAATAGTGTTGACACCTCAAAAGCTTAAAGCTTTAAAAATCCTATCAAAAATAATAATAATAATAAGAAGAAGAAGAAGAAGAAGAATATAGGAGTATATACCGTCGGATAACAACAGTGCAAAACCCAATCGCTTAGTAGCAAAGACGATTCATGATCCATTTTTAAAGCTCACTGCTGGCCAGTCGTATTATATGACCAGTCCTGGTATACACATGGTGTAAAATACAGGGGGGGCCTGCAGGGTCCAGGACCCTCTAAGTAACCTCTCAGGCACACTGAATATCATAAAATCAAAAATGTAGGAATTGGTTTAACTTATTTTGACCTTTCACAACGACAAAAAAATGCTCACATGCAAATTCAGCAAAAGGTTATGGTGTAGCTGCTTCGCCCATATGCCGTAACATATTTCTAAATTCAAAACCTGCCCAATTTTCCAGAGAGTTTGGTGGACAAACTGAGTTATTACTCAAACCAAAGGTAAAAGAGATACTAAAGATCTCCAATAATTTGTGGAAGAACAAATATAAGATAAAAGAACAATTTCACGAAGAAAATTTGCTAAACATTTTGCAGCCATTGAAGCTAGCATAGCCACTATGGCGAGTGGGTTAGCAACCAGCCAGTGCTGGAGTAGCCAGCTAAGAGAGGACCCCCCCCAAAACCCAGAGGGTATTTTACACACTGGGTATACAAGCTATGCAAACATATGCAAGCATTCGGCTTGGTACACTTTCAAACTGGCAGTGAGTTTATTCATTATCCAATATAACCTGAAACCCCCATAGAAACACGATATAAACTCTCTTTGACATATTACTTCATGGCTACGAGTATGATCATGGCTCAGTGGTCCGGTTTGAGTGGCTGCCACTGTGAAATTCCATAGATATCCCACACAGTGTCCAGTGCCTACATAACACTGTAGGAGGGACATTTGTACATGTTTCACACAGAGGGGATTAGTGTGGCTTTCTCCACAAAGGGGGATTGTTTCCATGGCTTTGTCGCCCCTTTATGTATGTAGAAGATGCATAGAACATGCTAGTCTGACCTACAACAATGGCTTCGTAATATCTAATGAAGATCAGCCTTCAGAACCACCCACTGCAGCTTTTCATTTTCTCAACTTTCAACCTTGTCAAGGCTCAGAAGACACTTGCGTTCTAAGCACCTCTGCTTTGTGACCCTTAGAAAACAAGTAGCCTCGCACAAGAGGCCAAGCAATAAAACACGTTTCTCGACATTTCAAAGCAGCGATTCGAAAAGGGAGCTATCGCGTATCGTTTTTGATGTTGGATTTATGCGTGGAGAGGTCCCCTTTGAAGGAAGATTTGAAGATTTTTGTGGCGAATAAGAAAGAGTGATTTTTATTTTGCCGCTTTCATCCCTCCCCTGGCTTTATTTCTTGATTTGTATGGAAGGAGTCTGGTTTGACCCAGCGGGGTACTGCTTTGATCCTGAGGTCCTGTGTGAATAGGAGTAGTTAGAGTCGGGGTTAGCACGGAGGGGGCAGAGGCTGCCTCCCACAGTCCGCTGGCCAGGGCCAAGGTTGGCCGTGCCTGGCACAAACAAAGAAAGGCCAGTGAGCGTGCGCTTTGGCAGAGTGCATACTTCAAGAGGATGCGTGTGTGTTTTAGGGCATTGTCCATTGTCCAGTCCCTTGTGGGCTGTTTCGGACGTCATATCAGAAGCACCTCTCTACGCATTCCTTCAGACGTTTCTGACGTCACTAAAGCTCTGAACATTGTGTGCACCAGGGTAGGACATCATTAGAGGCTTCAAAGGTAGCTATGGTGGGCTGCACAGTATGGACCGAATACTAGCATTGTAATTACGTTGCTTCATACTTTGATTTTGATAATATATTAGTTAAACAATAAAAAAGAGTTATAGTTGATTATCTTATATTGTTTTGACCAACATAGTAATTTCCTCACTGCAAAATAATTGATATTTTAGCAAATAAATTCATATGAAATCTAGTCTCAATATCTAAAACATCTCATTTTGAGGTGGTCATATAAATATTAGCATATTTACCTTATTTTCTTAGATTGTTTTAGGTAATTTTACCTGCTCTGCCAACATACTAAGACATTGTCATTTACTAAAACTAAAGCAAAAATCTTTAAAAATGTCTAAAAATAAGTTGAACTACCTTATAAAATTAGATATTTCGACTTTTAAGATAATTTTACTTGCCAAGATAAAGTTTTTGGCAGCGCTTTTCTTAAATTTCACACTTTCAGGAACGGAAATCTTGTTTTTCTATTTTAGCTCTTTTGCAATATTAGTACTGCGAATGCTGATACCTTAATAATGATGACCAATATATTGTGCAACCCTTGTACTTCCCACCTGCCTCTATACACAGAATATACAAATATACAACTTCTAATGCAGCCACAGCCTAAAACTACTGCTCATTTTTAATTCTCCTTGACTCCTTGTCCAGTTCCATACAGTGTCTGCCCAAGAAGGCTTTGTCCCCACTGTCCAGCAGTCAGCTGACAGCACACATACTAACAATTATTCAAGAAAGGACATCAGACATCAGAACAATGCAGGCCTGTAGGACGCTGTCTGTATATACATAAGCCAGAACATTGCAGTCACTATCCGTCCAGATGACCTAAGAGTGGGCAACAATAGCACTAGCAAGGGAGGGGACAGTGGAGACGGTCCCATCACCCTTTGTGGGCCCAAAGTTGAAGATTCCAGTACGAGTTGTACAGTAATTAGCTGCGCAGCTCCGTGTTCACTCTACTGAAGTTTCATTGTTGAAACTTGGGCAATGCAAAACTTCTTACCAGTGTGAATAAGTGCTTCAAGGCTTGAGACTGACAGTATAGCGGACAGTACTATGCAAATGGCACCACATTTAAATGTAAAAAACAATAAATACTTCATGTGGTAACAAACAATTGAACTAGATTATTCAACCAAAAAAAAGTAGTGAATGATTGTTTAAGTCAAAGTAATTTTTTGAGTTGAATGAAACTAGTTCAAGTGCTTGTTGCCACATGAAGTATCTTTTTAGGTTGTACCAACAAAGCACTTTGTTACAATTATAAACTGTTCATTGTTCAGATGATATTTCTAAGGATTTACATAGAAAATAATAAAAGCCATTCAAGACCTGGTGGACCACCAAATCTGATGTCCCGTTCAGATAAACAATCTACAGCTGTTTCTGCCCATTCTTTCATTGTGAGAAGACAACTCAACACTATGGGTCTGAAAGGATGTGTAACTGTTTCAAAGTCAGAAGCTCCTCACTAAGAAAAACACATGCTCAAATCAAAACAAGAAGCTGCTGATGTTCTTAAGAGTCCAGCCCTCAACATCACTGATGGGTTTGGAAGCCAAACCTGCAACTTCTACGACTGATGTTCCAAGACATATATCTTTGAACAAGCTGACAATAAGTCTCCTGAAACAAACACAGGACGCAAAAAATCAGAGGGTGGATACACAAAATACTGGGATATTTAAAATCACATCTATTTTTTAAAGCTTCTGTGCAATTGACTTTCAAATACTACTTTATAATGTATAGATGCTGAGAAAAAATCATTTAAAGCCAGTTTTGATTGGAAATGAAATAAATGGTCTCTGACTTTGGAACAGGGCTGTATGTGTGAACTCGTAGAACTGCAAAACTTGTAGTCTAATGTCACTTTAATAAAAAAAAAACATTAATAATAATTCACTGCTAATTATGTGAAGCTGACATGTTGCACTAATATAGCATGTTTATTCTATATTTCTCCTCTGACTGCTCGCCTTTTACAACAGCAAGAAACAAAGCCGGTGCATTGTGTAGGGAAAAGTACGTTTAGCATTCTGGACATATCTTTGGCATTTGCCTCAACACTGGCCTTTTCTTCTCAAAACAACTGCTATTCATGCCATCAGGACAATAAGCTGTTTTTATGACAGTGGTGCGCGAAATAAGACGGCAAACTCTTTTCTTTAGGGAGCAGCCGCAAGCAAATTACATTCTGGGCCTCGGAGTTGGCTGGAACTCATCAGAAGTGTAGCTTTCAGCTCAGCCTGGTGTAGCCCTGTCACAAGAGCGAATCATAAAAACTGATTGATGTGGGCGTGCTGCTATTCATCAAAATATCCCCAGCTAAGCGATGTGTTCCATTGAGAAATGAGACATAATGAACATATTTCTCGGGTGACGAGCAAGAAATGACTGCTTCTCATTACATTCGAATCAACACACAACCGCAAAACTGACAGTGACAGTAGCTCCAAATACTGATTAATAGACGAGTAACGGAATCCGGGTCTTATTTCGACAGACTGTTGCTGCAGTTGGTGATGGCCTCGCTGGGGTTGTCTATGTGTCACATGAGGCTTTAATTAACGTATGTCAAGCGTTGCATATTTTAATTTGATGGATCTACCAAGTCGATTAGATCCATATGCTTGCTTTACCAGCGTAGCTGATTACAATTTCTCTTGCATTTTTTTTCTGTTGTCGTTTCGCAGCAGGGGCTGACGGAGTCTCAGGGTCAATGTGTAAGGATACATTTGCACACTATGCTATCCTAGTTTCCCCATCCCAAACCTGATTTCCCACTATTTCTGCCCTAGTTCTACACCATGTGATACCTTCAAACAATATCTACTCTATTCTTAAACAAAGCAAAACCTCAAAAAGGTCACTCAGGCAATACTCACTATCCAAGGAGAGCAGGGAGTCAAAGATCTTGCACTGCACCTGTCCAGTACTCTGGGATGCACAAGACATCCAAAGGCCTTCGTACAGCCCTACTGCCATGATGATGGCGTCCCCTGCGTACGATGACTGCTTCCACTGCGGAAGCACTGTGGTGGATATAATGCCGATCCATCCTCCCAAAGCCAAGAAGTAGCCCAAGAGCTGAAATCCAGAGTTGGCCATTCTTTCTTTGATCTGCTTTCACTTGGGTAGAATGCGCTCGACTTCGTCTTCTTCTAAAAAGTCAGGATACCGTTCTACGAAAACACCTGTTCCAATGAGGAACTTTCCCACAAAGACATTCAGACAGTGTCCTTAGTTGACCCAGCACCAAAACCACTAGAAGCTTCAGAATGAATCAAGCAAGCAAAAGGAAACAGTTTCTTTCGAGCTCCAACTTTCTAGTCACTTGCTGCGTCCTCTTGTCGCCCACCGCCACAGTATATGGCATTTGGAGGTATCTCCGCTTCTATCCCTGGGATTGGCGTCAGTCACAAGAAGCAACAGCCCCTATCCTTAATGGGAGCTTATTCCTCTCGGAAGCGTTCCCCAGCCCTGGAAGATCTGCACACCAGACAAGAAGGATCTCTAAGGTGGCTGGGATTTTTTGCAGTCAGGCTCGGGATGAAAGCTGCTCTGGAGACTGCATAACTGCTCTAGTCACACTCCAGAAGGGCTGGATGGTGCTTGTGGGGGGGCTGCGCGGCAGTAATAGTGAGAGAAAAAAAGAGAGGGAGTACTTCAGACGGAAAAAAAACAATCCCTGACAGGCTGAATGCAAAAAAGGGGGCGGAGGGTCAGGCCTCCCAGGGCTCTGTGATTGGCAGACATAATAAAGACACACCCACTGTAAAGAATGTGAGGTTTTACTCATAAAACCCATATGCCACTAGTAGAGTTAGGCCTTGTAGGGCATTTTTTAATCCCAATTCTGTGAAGATGATAGTGGGCACGGTGGGTTCCGTAGGTTGCAGGAGTGAGAACTCACCGGCAGAGAAAAAGAGTTGCAAAGTGTTAGCTTTGCAGAGTCTGCCATTGGTTCACTACTTCTTCTTTGTTCATTAGCTGACCTTGTGGAAGAAGCGCACCCGTCCTGGAAACCCCACAACAACACGTATAAATCAGCCTGTAAAACGGTGGCCTCGTGAAAGGAAGTCTCTCCCCCAGACAAAACCTCCCGCTCTTGCCGGAGATTTAGAGGCCAGCCTATGACAGCTCTAAGGATCTCCAGGGGAACCTTGCTCAACTTAATCCTTGAGAGAGTGAAAGAGAGAGAGAGTGCGGGTCACAGAGTAAGGAAAGATGGCGCCTTTTGCATTAGTCACACGGCAGCTGGAAAACGGTGACCAAATGTTGATCGGAAAGAAAATATCCTGATATCTTTCATTTAATGTCATTCTCTGTCCTTTCTGGAGAAAAACTCTCAAGATTGTAATAATAATAAATCAAAAACACTGTAGTTTAGTCTTTGTATGTGTGTTTTAAGGTACTCGTAAACAAAGAGGTCCTTTTCTGGGTGTGGATCTTGCGTACTAATGCCCACTGCTCTCATTGGCTGTTTCAGTGGAGGGGGTGGAGTAAGGTGCGTTTAATGTGCAACAGTGGCAGATGGGGCGGTTTTCCACCAAACTGGTTTCATTTGTTTGGCATGATTGGATTAATTTTGGCAGGTTTTGAAAATGTATTACATTGAAATAATGAACCTCATTGATTCACAATGCAGTGAATACTGGTTAAGACCTTAGTTAACATACATTTCTGCTCATTCCTGCTGAGAGGGGGTTGTTGCCACGCCCATCAGCATCATCCACAACCTCAGAGGTAAGACGTTGGCATTGATTATCTGGCACATTTGGCATTACTGACTGAACACGTTTCTGCATTACTTAGAATGGCCCGTGATCAGGGCTGGACTGGGACAAAAAATCAGCCCTGGCATTTTTGGCTAAGACCGGCCCATCATAATTTGCAGAGCACAGCTGACCAGTACTTTACCAGTACATTCTGAAGGAAAGTATTTTACTATTAGCATATAATAATTATCAAATAATAACAGCATCATATTAAAAAACATAACTTCTTGCCTTTTGAAATTTACAATGATTAATTACTTTGGAAGCCTGTCAAATAAACATTGAGGAAAGCAAATAAGTAAATTTACACATACTGAAGTTCTAGCACTTTTGTCTACTCATATGTATTTTCTGAATTTCTCTGATATAGCAGCTCAATTCTAATCCTTCAGATTAAAAGGTGCTCCCTCCTTTAAAAAGCTATAACGTGTATTTGGATCCGGCTAAAAATAGGGCTGCTTTGTGAACTCAGGCAACACATAAGCATTGACACTGTTTTACTGTGTATATACCTTTTACTAATAATACTTTTAACTTACTTTAGTAAAACTTATATTGCAAAGCTTTTACTTGTTTGAGTGTTTTTAAAACATGTTGAACTGCAGCATAGAAGCTACAAATTCAAACTACTATGCAGCCTTTCAACACACCTTTAGCCTAAATATCTAAAACGCTATGATGTAGCCTAAAATAGACACTTGGGTTAATCAATCGCCGTTACTTATCATTCTCATGTAACAGAGCTAATGTTGCCTCCATCACCTGAAAGTCGCTGTGTTATCCTAACATTACTACCTGCTTAGGTACTACACTCTACTATTCTCTCTTTTTCTCAGAGACATCTGGAAATTGAAACTATGAAGGCTGAGTGAGTGGACATGGTTATTTGGGGCATTTGCTCAATGTGATGAAGGGTCAATCTTGAGTCAATCCTGATAGTCTGTAGAATCACATGCTTTCTGTAAATTATGGAATTATGGCAATACGGTGGAAGCTTCACATTTCCAAATTGGTGGGATGTTGAATGCAGTGATATATAATATATATGTGAGATGGGATGGAAAATACAATTGTGTCTAAAAGTGTAATCAATTAGTAAATAGTCTCCATCCATCCATGCTCAATACTTAGAACACATGTACAGATTTTGTTTACCAAGGTGAAACATCTTTCAACCTTTTCAAGGGGTCTGATACCAACAGGATCATTTTTTTACAACTCTTTAATGAGTCACAATACATGACTACATGGCCTCTAAAATTAGGATTATCTCCTCAGCCCAAGTTCACAAAGAGCCAGAGGTCATGTACAGCCTGGGGCCCCGGGGACTGATGTTTTTGTGGATAGGGAGGTTAATTATCTAGATAGCGAACTTTTCTTTTTTCCCAGTGGGGCCACGTTCTCTGTCCACCCATCCACCCGAACCATCCTAAACTGCACCCACCCCCCCAACCTTCCACAGCATGAGCACACATGCAGCTTGCTGTTTACATTAGAGTCGATCTCAATGAACTGTGTGGTTCGGACAAACCCTTTTCCAAACACCTCTTCGACCCATCTCCCTGGATGGATTAAAATACCACGCAGCCATGCTTGTGTGTGCCTCCACAAAGCCCCCTGTGGGCAGTCAGACAGAACTGAGGCCCAGGGGGGCCAAGTGGGATCGGACCTTCGCCTGCTCCTCTTCATTCGAGTCTATCCATCCTCATCAGAGAACATGCATGTAAAAATGAAGACAAGTAAGAAGAAGTATGAGTTTCATCTAATGGAAGTATCTGTTTGAATAGTAATAGGCCAAGAGACATCTGCCTCCAAATATATTTGACTAACACCCTACTTACAGCAAATCCCTTGTGGGCTGTCTTTTTGTTGTACTGTTGCTTTGTGTATTACTTGCTAACTAAGCTAATCAGTAGCTACTACAGCAGAGTAATGAGCACCAGATTTAGAGTGAGGCTTCTTCAATGTTGAGAAGCTACGGTGGATTATAATAGATGCCCCCTCCCATCCCAAACTCCAGCAGCTTAGAAGTTTGCTGGGAAACTTCCACCATTCAAAAGGCCATCTGGTCAAGTTCACTGCAGGCTAATTAGCGCCAAGGCATTCAAAGGTCTTTTTTTTTACCTCTGTAGAAATTAAAGTTACATGAGGTTGAAAGGATAAAAACAATGAAAAAAGTTTGATAATGAAATGAAAGAATGAAAGAAACTATTATTACCTATTAAATATCCTTTGTAGACAGTAAAGTACGGTGCAAAAGTCAAAGGTCACCCTTCTTTCATTTAATTTCTAGATATACTGCTCATGAACAAGTTACTGTTATTGTGTGGAATTGTTCTCTTTTCGTGAGGTATGTCTGAGAAGATTTAATGATTCACTTGGATGGGGAGAGAAAACATTCTATGATGAACTAAAATTATCAACAGAATGTAAAGAAATATCAGTTTTGACAGTATGTCAAAGAAATGTGAATGCATTGTGTTGCAGAAGATAGCATGCTAACCAGCTATCCAGTCTGTCATACTACTTTTGTACCTCAAAAGACGATAGTGAGTCACTGCTATACCAAGACTACCATCAGTCCAACATAGGAGGATGAAGAAGTAGTGCCACCGCCCTGATGACCTATTTTAACCTCATTATCAATCATACTGAAAGTGCTATTACTGGTTATATAATTTAAGGACAGATAGACAATGAAAATAAAGAGTAAATGCAAAGATGGGTGTAGCTTTTTTTTAAAAAATAACCACTACAATGACAGCCCCTCACTCCCAGCAACAACCCACATTTGGCAGCAAATAAAATCTCCAAGAGTTAGAGATGCTATTCTTAAGTAAAGGGTTGAAGGTGGATGCCAAACTCCTAACATTTTTTCTAGTCTTGTAAGAAAACAACTATTAATGTCTAGACTGAACACAGTGCTTAAAGCTTTTATCTATAAGAGAGAAAATCAACCTACAGTCTCACTTCAGATCTGAAAAAAAAAACCCCACAGGTGTTTCTGTTCATGCTTCAACTGAGAGGCCGCTGAAGAAGCACTTACTTAGAAAAGGAAACTGATATAACAAGAACATTTGTATGAGAACACCAAAACAATGCACATCTGAGATGGACTGATGAGTCTTACTTTGCTATTGAGAGTGATTAGCTGGGTAGAAGCAGAAAATGCCACCATCCTCTAAGACTGCCAAAGATTTATTTGGGAAAATAAAACAAATATAAGTTGTAATGAAGGTTAAGAGTGTAATTATATTTAGTGGTATGCATTGTGTCTTTCTCTTGTTAAATATGTGTTTTCCATTATTAATTTGCCTGTTTTTACATGAAATTTAATCAATTCTTGTACGCAACTCTGTATATCTCCATAATGTGCTTGTTTTCTATGAGCTATGGAAATGTATTGTTTATGCGGAAGACACTGTAGAGTAAGTAAAAAAGCTACAGCATGAGCTACAGTGCAGTGTAAACTTGTCACAGTCACAGAAGTGAAAGTCAACAACAGTGAGTCTTGAGTCATTAGCTGGTTCTCATACATTCACTGGATATATCTCATGACTCTTTCCCTCTAAACAGGAAACTGGATAATGAGGTTGATGACGTGGTGCATTATCAGATTGCTTGCTGTCAGAGCTGTAATGGCTTAATGCACTGTAGCATTAAAATCTGACTCACAATTTCTGGCTTGTTTTTGACAAGACGAAAACAATAATAAGCAGCACCTTCCTAATGTTCTCAATAGGCAACATTTCACTTTCGTTTTCAAACCGACTTACTCAACTGGAGCTACGTTACACACACACCTCAAGAGAGCTCAGAAAGTGTAGAATTTTTTCTTTAGCCATCTTTTACATTGAACAATGATGCTGCTAACATCAAAATATCCTAATGAGGACACATCATCAGTAGTTCACATTAGCATGTGATGTTTTTGTTAGGTCAAACTGTGCTTACAGGTGTATACACATATTTAAGGGGGCATCCCAGCCTGAAACTGTAGTCCAATGCTCTTTGTTGTGCTATGCAGTATTCCAGAGTGCAGCATTAAATACCTACACCTCATTCATCAGTGTGGTCTCTTTACAATACCCAGCACACATTATACAACCACTGGTGGTGTCAACCAGTCTTGACTGCTAGTGGGGGTTGCAAAGATTAGTTGGCTACTCAATTGTATTGCTCATCAATGACAACTTAAGTTTAACAAGCAGCTGATTTCATGGCTGTGGCACCAACATGAACGACACGCACATGACAACAGGTGAGGAGCCTGGCGATTCCTAGGGCCATATCTCTATATCTCTAAAGCTTTTACCATTCTGACTTTAAACAGAGATCCTCTCAGCTTTTTTAATTAAACTTTAAATACTGTTTGATCAGAGGAGCATGGGTCTCCTCTTGTGAGTCTTGGCTCCTCTCAAGGTTTCTTCCTTCAGTCTTGAGGCTTGAGGCCTTTGGCTTGCTCACATGGGGGATACATGTTCTAACAGTATGTTTTCAAATTTCTAAAAAGCTGTTTCGTCACAACAATTTGTAAAAAGTGTTATACAAATAAACTTGAACTGAATTCAAAATCAGATGCTGAACATTAAAACAAGTTACCCTCCGTAAAGTTGGGCTTCGTCACACAACTTTCAAATCAGCCTTTTTAAAAATTGCTTAAAAAAGTTGCTTGTTGCGCAGCATTGCCTTCTCCTGTGGCTTTATTCATGATATCATTAGCAAGTAGTCAACATCGACTCGCCTTTCATCTGTCATGCAACCTCTAGTCTCGCCACTGGTGTGTAGTCTAATACATATAACCAAGCCAGCATTCGCGTAACTCTTACCTTGCAAATAAAATCACTCAGAATAGAGCGTTTACATCTTTATTAAGTAATTCAAAATGCATGCCAGAGGCAAGGTTGATACCCTGCTGGTACCATTTTAAAGTAAGACATCCTTTAAAAAGCCTTAAATTAGGCCATAAAGAACTTTAATAATATTAATAAGCAGTTCCAAGACTGCTTAAAAATAAAAAGGCTAAAATTGACCTGTTGTTTGCCCAACAGTGAACCCCGCTTAATTTACACGGTTGAAGCTCAGATTTTGATGTCAGCATTAAACCTGTCAGTTTCAACACATATTCATATTCATAGGATAGAACAGCCCACTTTCCCCCTTTTATAACATTTTATTAGTACTTTGCTAAGTGTTTCTGACCTAACTAATAACATTAATATAGTAACCATTCATAAACACTTCATATAGGCAATCTTATTCCGGTACCCTTTAACTTTTAGCTTGTTGTATGCAATAAGATATTTGGCATCCTAGCAGTAGTGCTAGCTATTCAGCTTCTTTTGCCGATCACCAGATAATGAAGAAAAGAGGACATTTCAAAACAGCCCCTGAAACAAGCACAAGGGGGTTGTAGTCATCATGATCATCAGAGTGGGATTTTCCTAGTCTTTGAACTGAAAAATCTCACACTAGAGACTACTACAGCACCAACAGTGGATATTTTGCATATTTACAACAGATGGTTACATTTTTCATTAGATGAAGAGTCTCTTTAATGTAATTTTGCTTCGACAAAAGCATGTATGAACTTTAGGAGTCCTTGCACAACAAGACTACAAGACAAACTAACCATAGCTTGGCACATTTTAGTTGTTTATTGAAAACTTGCTAGAAGTCAAGCATTCTTGCAGCATAAGGAGTGTGAATCAGGTCCCACTCACCAACTGGAAGTACTCAACACAATTCAAAGCAAGTCAGCCTGAAGTGGTCTTATCTTTTTAGAAACCCAAACTGTTATTCAAGACATTCGGGAACGCCACTTGAATATCTCTGACATCTGTGGAGTGGTTATTTTCATATATATATATATATATATATATATATATATATATATATATATATATATATATATATATATATATATATATATGAAAATGACTTTTGTCTTAACATGAGCGTCATGCTACAGAATGAACATGAACACACTGTGTTCCATCATGTGATTCTATCCTATCATGTACAGATGACCTCCTATACCCTTTTTGGATGTAGCTGCATGACCCAGACCAGATTAGCCAATCGATGTGCAATAAGCATATGAGCACGCAGCCCATCATGGAATGCGAGAAGGGTTGCACCTGTTTTTCCACTCCCCTTTACACAGATTCCTGCCCAGGCCCTTCCAACACTAAGCTGAGCTTAAAAATCAGCTGACATGATCAAAGAAACCATGTCATATTCTGGCTAACAAGACCCGAGTGTTCCTAATGCATGGACAAGACCTCCCAGACGACGGGGACCTGCGCTACGTGCCCTGACATGGGAAAGGACCGACTTTTGTTCCCTCTGCTTAGGAGCCCCATTAATGGGTCTATAATTGTTTTTTTTTCCATCCCTCTCACCCATTCTCAGAAACCAGCTACCCCTCCTTCGCTCCAACTGTAAGTCCAAGTGCAAGGTCAGTCCGGTGCATTCTCATCACTCGGATGGAAGAATCTCTTTTCCTCCTTCTATAGCATAAGCCTGAAGTGTCCAGGTTGGGTCCTGGCATGTCCAGGACATCAGAGTGCACTCGACAGTAGCAACCTCTGAAAAGGAACAAGAGCAAAAAGGGGGCCCTCCTTATTTGCGTGGTGCAGTGCTCTCGTCCGAATCCGGATAGGCCCTTTGTTGCCAATGGCCCCCTTAATAGCTGCTGCCACCTGACCCCTAGGAAAAGATCAAGCTGGAGTAGTGGTTGGGAGGCCTCCACTAAAGAGCTCCCACCTGGCAGTGGTCGTCCCTGATGGCTGGCTATCGTCAACATGCGTTTGTTGCACAGGCCAAGCCCTGGGGCACAACAGCTGAGCTGGGCACGGAGGCTGAAAATGGGGGAGATTAAGAGGGTAATGTGTCGAACTAATCCACTATTGTGTTATGGCTCTTGGTCTTTGGCAGCCCCAATAAGAAGAAGGGCATTCATCCGCTCAGAGAAAACCCAAATTATGTCTGTAATGTCCAATGTTCATGGAGGGACTGTGCTATCATTTTCAAATGAAGGCAATGATGTCTCTGATAGCCTTTTTCCCAGTGTCTAACAATTTCACATTATCAATAAGACCAAACCGGAATTCAAATATCTTGGATCCTGATACTGCATGCATGATCTACCACAGTGTCGTACTTTAGAATTCTCGTAACATATGGGCCAACCTAAGCAAGAATGCAGGCAGCTTCTTTCTTTTGGCTCACGTTCCCCAACTGTTGCTCGACTCAGCTCAACTCTGTGGCAGAAATGCCTGGCTTTTGCCTGGGGTTTCCATGGCAATGCTCCGTGACATCTTTATTTGACAGGCCTGAAACAAAGAGGCCTCCTCTCTGGCCGCAAGAGAATTCAGGATCGCTCACGTTAGCACGTTCTCTGCTGAATATGCTAATACGATGATTTCCAAGAAGATGTGGAGTGTTACACATGTTGAACTGACTTTATTCACTGACACACTTATTAGCTCTTTTTAACTTTAACCCCCGTTTCACAGCCATGCAATAGAATCCCTGCACATTTTGGAGGAGATATTTTCCAAAACTGGATGCACACTGGATTTCACCATGCAGGAATACCTTGTAGGTAAGCAAGCAATATAAAAGTATTTATATTGTTTTTAAGTGCTATAGCCCATTTCAGAAGTATTGGCTCCCATTTAAGAAACTTTATAACTGTCATTTAATGAAGTTTACAAACTAGTCACTGGCCTGATGAATTACTTGTGAAGCCAGACACTTGGCCATGGGTTGACCTTTCAGCAAGAAATGACTGCTAACATACATTAGAATCTACATGGAAATGGTTTCAAAGTTTCAAAGTAGCAGCTCAACTGATTTCATCTTATTGTACTAACTTCAAATACATGAATGAACAGCCAATAGGGGGCCTACAAAAAAACCTACCGTTCGAACCTTCCTTACCTCCCAGTGCTAACTGGTATGTCATAAAACAGGACCCTAAATGTACTTGTAAACCTTCAGTGCCAGGTTCCTGGACATGGTTTAAACCCAGCTTTGGAGTTAATTTGCAACTTCCAATGGTTATTAGCCGCTGAAAAGCGTTTGAAGCCTTTTACGTGGTCTTGAAGCATTTTGTCCTGAATACTTGAGTCTGCACCCAGGACTGATTTTGAACTTGTTTGGGGGAGGCACCAATTATTGCTCGTTTGCTTTCACATACAAAAATTCAATTCAAACCATGCATTAATTCCATATTTCACTTTCCTGCCTAAATGTTTGCAAGACGGTTTGCATTAGCTTCATCTGTTTACTGCTTTTTGTCATTGTCCTTGGATACAAACAGTCATACAGCAAAAAACAGCGTTTTCTGGATACATGGAATTTCACCTTTCAGGAGCACCTGAAAACAAGTAGCCATTCGCATAAGAGAATGTTCTTATCCATGCAGGCCAGCTTGAAACATGTTTTTCACATTCCTCTCAGTACATGTCGCACACCTTGTTTTACAGTCATGTTAAAAAATTTGCCAATCACATAACCCCAAAATTGGTTCTCAGGCTCCCAGGCTCGAAAACAGCTTTACACATAACCAAACATACCAAACTCAGACAGCAAGCAGTCCTGCATCCAGGTAAAAACTAAGGTGTGAAAATATCATTGATCTGGATATGATAAACTGGCCATTGGCCTAACATTCATCAGCTCATTCCTACCTCAGTGTTGACTGTTCTAACAGCCCTTTAAATAAACGTAATTTTAGCCAGTGATGGTTACTTCCTACCTCCCAGGTTTATACTTCAGGCATCTGCCTGTGCCTCATCGAATTTCCCTGATCTTCTAGGCCATACTACAATGACTTGGAGCCTGTCCCAGCCCGGCACTGGAATCATCCAAGTCTTAGAGAGAATAAGGAGACAGTTCATTGCAGTGCCCGCTGAAGTCATCATCTAGGCATCCATCAAAACCACTTACAATGCCTTGCTTTGTGTCCAATAAAACAGAGTTTGTTTTAGACGTCTAGCAAGTAGTTTTAAAACATTATATAAGACTGCCACGGTTCCTCAGTGCTTGTGTTCACATGGTTAACCTCAAGCTTCAGAAGCAATAGGCTTTCTGTAATTGTTTTTCTTTGATTAGCGCAGCCCCAGAAGCAAGGTTACCAAATAAGCATTAAAGCAATTAGTTAATTGTGCTAGTAATTAATGCTTTAGCCTTTTTGGCCTTTTGTGGTATAAGCAGTTGCAATATGCTTGTTTTTATCATTTATTTAAGATTATTTGTCCAAATATTTTCATATTTTGTTCTATTGTTCTAGCATATAAAAGTATATGCTTGGTGTAAGCCAGGAGTGGGCTTCCCCTAGTAGGGTGTTATTTAATTGGGGCCTTCAAAACCAGTGTTATTATAACCAGTTTGTTATTAATAACAGGTAATCAGTGCATGTACACTTTGACTCTTGCCTCATGGAAACTCCAGCCGAAGCCGTGTCAGATTTAGTTAGCCTGCTGTTTTATTTTCCTGGCCACCTTTTCAAGTCAGAGAGTTGGAATTAATTTCGTCAGGCCACATCCTGCTGTGTCTGGCCTAATCCTGCCCCGGGAGAGACGTTCTGCGTCTGTCTCCCTGGAAACCACTAATAGATACTTTCAATCTCTTCACTTTCATTTAGTGCCTTTTGCTTGAAAAGAGAAACAACATGAAGAATGCTCTTTATTCAGACTTAACAAAAGGCGCATGATTGCTGATTCACATGTGGATTTCCCAAGTGTGTTAACTATGGGCACCTGGTGCTGGCGGGCAGCTGATGGCTCATAATTTTTAAGTGGGCAATTCAAAGCATACTAGACTTTTAGTTGCAGCAATGTCTTAATGCTATCCTTCTTCATCTGAGTAAAACCGAGCCGTCCATTAGTGCAACTGGCATCAGTTAAATGCCCCTTCAGAGGAACCAATAATTGGTGCCTGACAGTGGTGTCTCACAGGCACCACTGCCATTGTTCCTTAGGATGTCAGCTAATAAAGAAGACAAAGACGGTATGTGAACACAACAGGATGTATTAACAAGAATTGATGCACACCACTGTTCCTGTGTGGGGGAAAAATAAGCAGTGGTACGTGCAGTACTGTACTGTACACATGCTGCGGCATTGGAGTTTGCATTTGCTCTCTGCCAGAACAATAGCTAGCAACACAAATCCCCCAGAAAACAATGCGGCCTGTGTCTTCCAGCTTTGGCATGACCCCTACGACACAGAGACGCACAAAGACAGCACACAGAGGAGACACACGCCTGGCAAGGAGGCCGCTGAAATGATCTCTGGCCGCTGTCGAACATCAGAATTCTTTGTGGTTTTCAAAGCAGGGACAAACTCAGTTTCTCTCCTCTCTCTTCCCGAAAGCCTTTTGCAACAAGCTGTTGACTTGATTGACTGTGTCTTTTTGGGGCAGAGCACATGCAAGCTGACCAAAACCAACTTTTACAATGATTTCATTCAGGGTCACTGTCCTCAAGCATGCTAATAAAGCTAGCTAAGCACTACACTAAGTGCATCCAACGCAATTTGAAGAAGGCCTGAGCTTTTTGAATCATAAAGCCTATAAAAAAACAGTAGGACTCTGCTAACTTGTCTGAATACCCACTGCTTTGTAAAGAATACATGCAAATACCGCTGTAGGCTAGTCAACAGATCACTGTAGGAATGGAATAGTCTAGGAGATACATGGTGGTCAGGGGCCTGGTCAATGTTAAAATGATAAAATTCTGTCGGGAATAAGTAAAAACACCTCTACAATGCTAGTTTCTGCTGGCGACATTATTATCATGCTAGCACAAAGCTGACGACGAGTCACATAAACATTTTTTGGCCATTCCAGAATAAACATGGGTGTTTGATGGATGAAATATGCATTTTAAGACATATTTTACTCCGTATGTAGCACTTTTCACAGTGAATCCGGAGCTGACACTGTTCTCTGAGTAAATCACACCTGTCAGGTTAGCATATCTGGTCAGTGGCATATCTAGGGCTAGCAGAAGGCTTTTTTTATAAACCTGGTCCCACCCATTGTAAAACTGCTAACAGTGTAATTTAGTCACTTTCAGATATATATCTCTTTATTTCACAGAATCTCTCAGACCTTACCTGTACCTTAATCGAACCAGCAACCTTCTGAAACCAGCTTTGTGATCGGAAGGTTGCAGGTTCGATCCTATGGATCGATAGGACACGACTGAAGTGCCCTTGAGCATAGCACTTAACACCTTACTGCTGCCTGGGCGCTGTGGTAGGGCTGCTCACAGCTCCGGGCAAAGTGTGCTCACTGTCCCCTAGTGTGTATGTTCACTAGTGTGTGTATATGTGAGTGTTTTACTGCACAGATGGGTTAAAACACAGAGGTATCTAAAAGTAAAAAATAAAAATAAACTGTATGAGTGTGTAATATGTCATCACAACAAAGCAGGCTCCTGCCAGAGTAATGCTGCTTTAGTGTTTTAAAAACAACGAGGGAAAGAAGTGGAACATTTTTACTCAACATGCCCCACACTGAGTGGTTTTAAGCCTGGCCTACACGGTGTCCCAAGCTGTCCCTGGCATTATGCTCATTCACCCACTCCCTCAACAGTAGGACAAACACAGAGAGGGCCTGTTTTGGCCACCAGCAGATAGACAAACTCTTCACATCCAACAAAGCTTCCTCCTGTCTCCATTCACTTTCACTGTGTAGAGGTTACAGGGTTGTATTTAACAGTACTAGCTTACTTCTAACCTAAACCAACATGACACACTTTTGTGAAATGCACTTTTCTGTGGGCTGGCGTTGATAAGTGGTGGACCTACAGGCTAGACACCATTTTTCCAAATGTCTGCTTTGTAAGATGGTGAATATGTAAACAAAATCCTTCAGTTGTCTATTTTGGTGAAAGGATATAAAATTGGCTATGTATCAAACCTTTTATGTTAGATGTAAACACTATGGTCTTAGTTAGATGTAAACACCAAGCATGGGTCTCAGTACACTTTCAAGAGAACCTTGCTTTGGTTCACTGCTGGTGAGAAGGCAATTTTATGATGGTGCACATGAAATAAGGGAAATAATCAATAGGGTCTGCTTTTGTCAGTTAATGTTAGTGCTATGCTGTCTACATTTAACTAATGTCAGAGGCCTATATTGTTCTTGCTGCTGCTAACAATGCAATGCCACATTGTAGAAAGTCATTTTGATAGGTTGGATGAAATACCAGCAGCCTGACTGATGCATTCAAACTGATGCATGAATAAACCAATTGATAATAAAGACTTTGGTATCTAGTAAGGTTTATTTTTGCTATTTTAATTGTGATACATCTAGATATTAAGTATCTCTGCTTTTATTCAATAAATTAGGTTGAAATTGTCGCTTTCCAAAGAAAAACATGTATCTCCAATCCTGTAAAGGTTTTGTGATAAATGGACCAGTAGAAAAGCTCCAAAAAAGCTTGGAAAATTCTGGTTCCATTGACCCACATTAAAAATATAGTAAAGTTTTTGTCATCTGCTGTAAAGTTTTAAAGATACATGTTTTTCTTTGTACAGCAATTACATATTTTACAATGAATATATTTGAAGGATAGATCTGCATCTTCTGAAACACCGCTAATAGAGGCAACTGAGAAAGTTTGCATCATGGTCAAATTCCTGGTCAATCAATGAGCCACATTTGGTGCACTTTATCTGTTTGAGTGTGAAAAACAATTCATGCCCAAAAAAAAAACACTGATACATTAATCCCATTCGCAATCCAAGTCGCAAAAGAAAGAGTGCAGATTTGACCGCCTTAAATGATGTTTGTGACTCACTCTGAGTCAATAAGAATGTGAGTCAATAAGAATATACATACTTTTTAAAGATTTTTGGCTGTACCATCATCAGCAGTACATATAAAAACTCGAATGATGTGTAGCAAACCCTGGTTCCCATCACCACTACTGTGAATGTGTGTCAATTAGTTTATTTACAATAAACTATTTCACATCCAAACACTGAATAAGATTATATATTGTAAAGCTTTAATTATGCAATAACTAAGAGTCAACCCTGCCCAATAGGAGGAGACCATTGGGAAATCCTTACTACTGGCTCAAGTTATCCAACTAAAAGCGAAATGACCACCGTAATTGTGGGATAATGGTAGAAGAGCTAACTAATAATAACAGAAAGCAGACATTTATTATAATGGAAGGCATGCACTACTGTTGTTAGCATATTTTAGATTGGAATGTCAGTTTTAATTCGCACTGGGCTCAGTTTTCAGCAGTCAGTGATGACGTGTGTTACCCTGTGTTGCAAACAATCAGAATAAAAGCCATGACTTGGGGTTGTAAGTAACTCTTTCATTCAGCAGATCAGCATGAGCATAAATTGCATGTAATTTTGGCAAACTGCCTTAGCTCATACAAACTAAAATGTATTTGAGTCTAAAAGCTACTGAGGCATTCATTGTCCACCATTCAGACAAACAATGTCACAAACGAGAGGCACACAAAATCTTTTGGTTGCATATGTATGGAATCGGGACACTCGTCATCTATTTAATTGTGATGCAGTGCAGCCTTCTGCCTGACAATGTCCCTCTCTGAGCTGCGGAATAATTGTCCCTGCTTTTCTCCACACCAGGTTACTTCGAGACATAAGAAGCATCTCTATGACATTCACTGCCTTGTGTGGGTCCATTCAATGCAAAACCCACGCAGGCCTTCAGTGAGGGCTGCACCCACAATGACACAGTGTGGAGACCCTGAAGTTCACTCCAGAGTGGGCAACACTTTTAACTGGGTTTGTTTCTGATGGTATTAAGAAACAAAAACACGCGTTTGACCTGCACGGTTCCATTTCAGTCTGTTTGCTACAGATTTGTTCTATTGAGGGAAGACCAATTAGAGGAATAGACTTCCTATTTTTGGAAAGGTGCCTTTAGGGAATAATCACAGCGTTCGGGAAGAGCTGACTATATTTAGAAAGCATTTGCCAAGGATAATATAGGGTGGATCTAGTGTTTAGTACAAACAGTAGTGTTCCACTACAGTAATATTTAGCAATGTTGAGTATTTGCTGAGTATTATTTAGTAACACAACCTCTAACACAACCTATCTACATAAGAACAAAATATATGAAAAATTCCAATCTGTTTTTAGGCCCCACCACAGCACAGAGACAGCTTTAGTTAAGATAACAAATGATCTTCTTCTAAGTGCAGCTTTTGACACTATAGATCACGCTATTCTCTTAGACAGATTAGAAAATATGTTTGGAATCACAGGAACAGCGTTATCATGGTTCACATCCTACCTTACTGACAGTTTTCAGTTTGTAAAGATAAACAATGTATCATCTAATTATACGAGAGTGAAAAATGGAGTTCCACAAGGTTCTGTTTTAGGTTCTCTGTTATTCACACAATATATGTTGCCATTAGGCCCAGTTATGAGCAAACACGGAATCAGTTTTCACTGCTATGCTAATGATGCACAGCTGTACATATCAGCCAAACCAGATGACAAATCCAGATTAAATAAGATAGAAGATTGTGTAAGATATATTAGACTTTGGATGCTGCAGAACTTCCTTCTTTTGAACCCTGATAAAAAGGAAGTTCTCCTTATCGGTCTTAAGGCTGCTCAGACTAAATGTTCTTCTCTGTAGTTCCTGGTTCAGTAGACAAAAATCTTGGTGAAATTCTCAAAACCATTGTCAGAGTAGGCCCTGGGTTCCTCCTGGACTCAGATCTGATGTTTAATCAACACAGGTAATACTACAAGGACAGCGTTTCTTCACCTGCGAAACATTTCAAAGTTAAGAAATGCGTTATCTGTTAGTGCATGCCTTAATAACCTCAAGGCTAGACTACTGTAATGCATTGTTGTCAGGATGCTCCAGGAAGAACGTGAATAAACTTTTGCTGCTGCCCTTGCTCTGTAAGGATTTCCTGGGTATCGTATTCTTATGTATCCTCCACCTAAAGCCACTTCATCAGGTATACTACTGTATATACAGTACTGTGCAAAATTCCTGAGGAACCTAAGAATATAGTTTAAACTTTAGCAATAAGGGACTGTGAACCAATCTGGAAGCACCAACTTGCAATTCGAGATATAAACACATTTTCAAACACATTTGTGACAGTGTGTGAAATGCTCATAAAAACAGAAAGCAGCGATTAGTATTAAATTCAAAGTAGTACAAAAATGCATTATTTGATGTTTTGTTGGCAACATGTTTCCAAAAGATTGAGCATGTTTACTACTGTGTTACATCATCTTTCCACTGAATAGCACTTAATACTAGTTTGGAGATTGAAGAGACCAATTGATTCCATTTTTCTTTGCTATATGTCCTCAGCAGTCATACAGGGCTTTTGTTGTCACATTTTCAGCTTAAAAAAAAGATGTTTTCAGTAGGAAGCAGGTCTGGACACCAGGTAGGCCAGAATAGCAATCACACAATAGTTTTTACACAGCCATCCTGTAGAAGCACATTACGATTGTGGCTTGGTGTTGTCATTTCTGAATAAGCGTGGATGTCCCTGAAAAAGACAACATCTGTAGAAGAGCGTATGTTGCTCTAAAAGGTGTTCATCTACCTACTAATACTACCACACCATTTGAAGTATGCGATTGACTAGTGAGAATTTAGGGTAAAAATCTGGATGTTCTTTTTCTGCTTTGGCTCGAAACACCACATGTGGTTTTCCTGAAATAATATCAAAAGTTGACTTATTAGGCCATAATACACATTTTCAGTGTGCATCAGTCTCTTTCAGATCAGCTGAAGTCCAGAGAAGTTCTTCTGGACATTGTTGAAAGATGACCTACATTTGTGGAAGCGGGAACAGACAGTGGAACAGTGTTTAATGACAGTGGATTGTTGAAGTATTTCCGAGCACATGCGGTGATGTTCATCTCAGAAGAATGATGTTTCTGTGCAGTGTGATCTGAGGCATTAAAAGGCATTTAGTTTCAGTTTTGCAGATGTTTCTCCAGATTCCCTGATTTATTTGTTGTTATTATGCACTATAGAGGGTGAAATACCTACAACACCTAAAATCCCTGGCTGAGGAACATAATCTTTAAGGACTAGGCCATTCCTGGATGCTCATGGACCAATAGAAGTGTTTCGAAATAGATTGGAAAATATTCTGGTTCTATTGACCTACATTAATAGTAAAGTAAGTTTTTGGTATCTCCTTTTGGTAAAGTTGCAATTTTGGAGATACTTGTTTTCCATTGGACAGCGACGATATATTTTCAAAACACATTACACACTTGTCATGGTGGAAAACTGGTTCATAAACATGTCAGTCAAAGGAGATTTATAAATCATTTATTTGAATTTTACCCACTTTTTTAGACTTGGGCTTGTAGTTCATGGTGGACTTTGAGGTGTGTTTGGGATCATCATCCTGGCCTCTTTTCAGCTTCACAGCATCAGATATGTTTCCAGAATTTTCAGCTGTTTAATAGTATGCATTTTTTTCCATACTATGTTGTATTTTCCACTGGCTGCTACACAAACTCCAAAGCATACAGATACACCTCCCATGCTTAAAAGTTGACAGGTGTCTCTTTTAATCAAATGCAATAATGTATGGTTTTTCCAAAAATTGTGGTCAGTAATTCTTTTGTTCCATTTTTTGTTTGCAAAATGCTTTTGGCATATAAGTGTTTTCCAAACTTTAGACACTGACAGATCCATAGCCTGCTGCTGAGTATTAGCACAGGGTTTCAGAACAAGCAATTCAGAGAAATTATAATGCTGTGGAATTGCTATTAGATGATAATTACTAATGACAACCTTCAGTCTGCCTCAGCAGTCTTAACGAGTCAACTGAGGCCTAACAGGATTAAGATCAGAGAAAGGAAACCAAAATCACACCGTGCAAATCAAAGTACAACAATTAAATAACAGGCTGATCCAATTTACATTAATCACGGCAACTGATAATGTGACTCGTAGTGTGTATACCCTGTTTACACTACCAACAACATCTGGTCATGTTCCTGATGGGATAGCGGATAGTGTCCTGAAGGAACTCCCACCACCTCTGGACCAGGACATCAGTGAGCTCCTAGACAGTCTGTGACTTGGTGGCACCAGATGTACTGATACGTAATGTCTCAGATGTTCCTTAGATGAGTTTAGGTCTGATGAACATGAGGGGCTATAAATAGCATCAGAGCCTTAGACACATGTCTACATATTCTGGCCACATGAGATGAGGTATTGTTCTGCACCAGGAGGAACCCAGGGCCTACTCTGACAATGGCTCTGAGGATTTCATCCCAGTGCCTTACAGCAGTCAGGGTACCACAGAACATCACTTGGAGGTTTGTGCCACCCTCCAAAGATAAACCTCTCCAGACCATCACTGACCCACCACCTCACAGAATGATGGATGATGTTGCAAGCAGCTTAACGTTTACAACGAATCTCAAGACTGTTTATGTCTGTCACACATGCTCTGGGGTACTTTGGCAAGTGCTAATCAAGCAGCACAGCACTGGGCTGTGAGCACAGGTCCCACTAGATCTTCATGGACAGTTTGTTTAGAACAATACATAGCACAATATTATGAGCAGAAGTTCTAGTCCTAAAATGATATGAGGTCATAAATATGTCCACAGTAAATGTGTGTATATATATATATATATATATATATATATATATATATATATATATATATATATATATATATATATATATATATATATACATACTACACACATATGTATATATAATACTAAACACCAAACAAAACTATTACAACTGCTATTGAAGCTGTAAATACAAAGTACTTTGCTGCTTATGGAACGCAATGCCAGTTAAACTCTGCCACCTAGTGCAAGTTGAAGTTAACGCAGGTTTACCAAACAACATGTCTTTACCCAGAAAGCTGCTACAAGTCACAGTGAAAGACATCATGTTTAGATGATGTTTAGAGTCTGACATAATTCTGCAAAACAAAACACACGTAAGCCACTGTTAACTTCCACTTTCGTCCATTTTATTTGACTGTGATTATCTTAGCTTTACTGTCGTGAGATCCTTCCTGAGACCTGACATATTGTAATGCATCTCATATGCACTTCATTTGCCCCATGTAATCACTAGTATTACTTAATTTTATTTCTTTTTGTATGAAAAAAAACCCAACACAATAGAAACGCCCCATCACAAAGCAGAACAGAACGTATTAAAACATATAAAACCAAACTTGTACCAAAGCCTCACAACTCATCTTTTTTTTCTGAGGCTGAATTTGAGTCTTTATTGGCTGAGCTTTTGCTTTTTGCTTTGGTTGTTTTGCTTTGTGAGCCATCTACAGTCTTTTTGGACACTACTTTTACTGTCTTCTTATCAGCTGTCTTCTCTGTTTTGTCCCCTGTTTTGGCCTTCGTTTTGTCCCCCGTTTTGGCCTTCGTTTTGGCTGCTGTTTTGTCCTTTGCTTTGTCCCCCGTTTTGGCCTTTGCTTTGTCCCCCGTTTTGGCTTTTGCTTTGTCCCCAGTTTTGCCGGCCTCTTTCATTTTCCCGGCTGGTTTTACTTTTGTTTCACTCGCTGTTTTGCCAGTTTTGTCCTTTGCCTGGTCATCTTTGGCATCCTTGCTTTCAGTCTGTTCATCAGATGCTGTGCTGGGCTGATCCTCTGCTGGTATTTTTGTCTCTTCTTTCGGTTTCTCTGTCCCGTCCTGCTCTGCTGTATTGGTGGGCTCTGTGCTTAGTGCTTCTGAGCTAGCACTGCTGTCCTTCTCTGTTTGCTGGAAATCTTGGTTCACCGGGCTGGAGAGCATTTTTAGGATCTCCTCAGCCTGAATTCGCTCCTGACGAACATGAAAAGCAAAAGACATGTTCTATATTTGCTTTTAGGGTTAACAGTGCAGAATAATTATTAATGGATTTAACAAGTAATGGAAGCTTATACCTCATCAACTGGCATGGTGCAACTAGCATGTCTAAATAATCAATTTGCCTGAAACATATATTTGTTAAATGATACCTATGGTGCTTATTTTCAATGTTAATAATTTAATATTGGGGTCTACTAGAAAATCTTAATGCCTACTAAAAGCTACTGTACATGCTTTGATTTTCCCAAAACACTACTTTTCTTATACCACACATCTGTACTCACCCTCTGTCTGAAACACTCTGATAGAGCTCCTGTGTGTTTAATCCCAGCCTCCTGATGAGCCCACTGTGCTCTGATTGGTCAGCTAGCCCACTCTGTTCCAAATGGTCAACCATCACAGCACACCGCTGTGGCAGTTTCTATAATGGCGTTTAGTTCCACCATATCAGTTTAAGTCAGAGTCCAATCCTAGAATAAGTTAGTAGACCTGATCCATCTTTACAAGCTAGACTGGAGCAGGAAGATTCAGAGTCGTTACTGTTTTAGCTCTGTGAGCGTTGTGTTAGGGTGTGCAATGAGAATTTTTTTACGAGTTGACATCACCATTTCAGGAAGTTGAGAAATGAGGTTTTTCTGTGGGAGAGGGTTTCTCCCTCTTGTGTGTACTTTGGGCTTTTTAACTCTGCAGACCATTTACATGCAAAACAACCTACATAATACTAAACCAAAAAAAAAACAAAAACCCCAAAAAAAACCCAAAAAGGCATAGCGGGTGCCCTTAATAATCTATAAATAATCTTAAATAGACAGCATTCCAACACTGCATGACATACTGTATATAAAAGTGCACTACATGTACATTCTAGACATCAAAATCACATACATTTGTTTTTCACCAAACTATCACTTCAAGAGAAATGCTATTGTATTACAGCACAATTCTGATCAAACATAAAAAAAGACTTGCCTTTTCGTTATGTTTAGGATCCAGAGTGAACCACAGGGCTACGGCACAACGCTGCCCCTTGGTCACTGCCCTTACACCATGAGGATTCTCCTCCCCAGCACCAAAAGCCACAACTCTACCACACTGAGGCTTCACCACCGCCTTGAAGAAGAGAGAATTCATACGCTCAACATGTTGTTGCACACAAAATGTACTTTAGTAAGTTACAGAAGCTGCCACCTTCCTGGACACAGAAAGTATAGGCATAAAAGAATTTTCAGTACTGAGTTAACTTCACTATGTTAAGGCTTAATCCATGTCCAGTAATTACACAAACTATTATCTCAGGACTCAACAGTGCCACACAGTGGTCACAACTGTTTTTAAACTGTGGATACAAAAATCTTACTGTGACTGTTTTGGCATCCAGCTCTGTGAAGATGAAATCCCCTCCTTCAAAGTCATCATTAAGGTAGAGAATGGCACTGAAAACAAAAACAGAAACAGCATGTTTTATGATCTATACAGTAAAATGGCATCGCAAGTCATTATGTCCAATGTCTTGTGCTGCCAGTGGCTTACCTGTAGTCCCGGTGTGTGTATGCTGGTGGCTCTTTGACGCACTCATTAAGTTCCGAGATGAGCAAACAGTTGTCAGCATGTACAGGATGACTCAGGTCCTCTCGTTCTTCTTGTTTCTCTGGACAGACAGACAGACAGAAAACTATTAATTTTTGTAAATTGAAGGAGCCAATAGGAATGTCCTAAAACTAGTATTTAGTAAATAATATATATTAAAGAAAAATTAGTGAAGAAATTAGTACAGAAAACTGTACAGAAATGAAACCTACAAAAGAGACTTCGCAGTTATTCCTGCTACAGATATTCAATATGAATATGAGTACTGTTATATAAAATAATAAACCAACGGCAACAATATCCATGCCTATTTAATAGTTACGATTTAGCTCTCTTGGTACAACACTGTTTGATCAGATTTCAATTTTGAGGCTTAATTATAGAAGAGTTTTTAACTGTTTTTATTCTTTATTATTTGAGGGTGTAGTGTCAGATTAGTTAAATCTGAATGTAGCCTACAGACTACATTCTACACTCTGCAGTCTGTGCCAGATAATTTGTTAAACATATGTCCTCCACATCTTTTATTTTTACATCTGTTTTTTTTTTATGTATGTCCTAACTAGCAATTACATATTCATACTGATCTCTGAACACCAACTTACTGACCATGGACTCTGACTTCCCCGGATCGGCCTCTCTCATGTTCTGACTGTTTCCACCTGTGCTGAACACTATGTAACATGTCTGTCTCCCTCTAATTATTGCTAAGTATTGCACAGATCCTCTGAGGATTATTATTTTTATACTTTGATTCTCTTTTGGTATTTGGTATTTAGCTTTTTGCCTTGCGTCTCTAGAATTGTTTGCTGTTTCCCTTTTTGCCTAGACCTTCTGATCATGTTTTTGCTCGTTCCCCTTTTCCACCTCTGCTGGCCTTTTGGCTACAATTTTGGATTATCACTTTTTTAAACTTTAAAACTTGGTTTTATCTGCATGTGTCTGATCATTTTCAATATCGCTACATTTCCATTATTTTTCCTGAGACAAAAGGAAAGTTATTTTTAAGAAGAACTTTTGATGTATCTTTTACTTTGTGTCATGCATTACATACAGTATATTCACAATGTTTAGAAATATGTGGTACTCTTGCAATGCTTTATGTCAAAAAAAGAGGGGGGGTGGCATCGTAAACTGTAAAAGGTTTTAGTGTTGCTTTTGTGTCACCTCGTATTGATCAAATGATCAAACCAATTAGTTAGCTCAACACAGTGCATGATTTCTAACCCATGTTTCAGATAAATGGCAAACTATCTTTACCAAACAGTTCCAGTCCTAAAATCTGATTGGCTGAGTCACATTCAAAGCCACTGTAAAATATAGAAATACACACACTTATGACCACTCACAACAACTGTGTATGACTGTGTCACGTCATTGTACGCATGCCAGCCTAATACTGATTGCATAATCTTTGACTGTAAAGTTGCTTGCATGGATCACAGAGTGTGCTGATGAAGTAAGACCCTGTTTTTTTCTAAACTGATAGGCTTATTTCCTCATTTTAAATACAATGGCCAGCTAAAGGCTAAGAACAGCTAACAGGCTAAACAACCTCATCATTAAACATTGGACGTTTAAATGAATGTACCTTCAAGAATGTCTCTTTAATAGCTTAATTAAGTACTTCCAATGTCTGTCTTTCAGTCAGAAGTAGCATTACACCCAGGCTGAATTACAATCTAATTCACTATTTGGATGCAGGAACTAGTATTTAAATTCCTGTTCAGTGAACTATACAGGGAACAGACAGCCTTTTGAGATTTAGCCCTCCGTGTGGGAAGACGGTGCTGCTGGATTAAAAAGTACTTATAAAGCAAACATCTTTGCATTAAACCGTGCTGTGTGTTACGTCCTTGTAGGTCATTATTTTGATTGTTCTCTTTTGTTTCTTGTTGAGCGTGCCTCATTGTTGCAGGATTGAGGAGGAACTCAAACGATCAAGTTGGGACAAGCTGATTGGTCACCACCAATCTTTTAAAAGGACACAGGAACAGAAAGCAGCTGGGTGTGCATGGCTTCCAACATGGCTCCCATGTGTTCCTGGCCCCCTGCTTCATGGTTGCTTATTTTAAGTGTGATACAACTAAGCTGATGATGAAAACCTTGTGTACTGGTGTGTATTTTCTGTTAGTGATTTGTTCTCTCAGTGGAGAGACTGTGTACTGCTTAGTCACACAGATTCTCTCAGGCAGTCAGATTAAGGATTTGTACTCCTTTTTTATGTTTTGTAAGACAAGTTAGTTTTTTTTTTCAATCGTAAGTTAGCTTTGTTTTGCTTATTTTCTTTCTTTCTCCCTGTTATTGCTTATCTTTGATTCAATGTATTTAATGTTTTCATCTTAGTTTTGTTAAATAAACACAACTTTTGTATTACCCCCCAACCCCTAACCCTAGTAAACGGAACCAGACACCTGTCTCATGTTGGATGCAAAGGGAAACATAAGGAGTGAAACAGCCAATCAAATGCCAAATAAAAGAACATTCTATTGTGGCCCAGCACTTAATGAATTCAACTTACCCTCAATGGCTGAGCGGCAGACCAGATGGGAGTAGGAGAAGTAGAGAGGAGACGCCAGGTTGAAGTAGGACTCCACTATTTTCCGCACCTTCTCGCTGAGGTCGAAAAACAGACGAGCACTCTTCAAGGGGAACACTCCCTCCTGGCCCAGCTGTGAGACACAACAGTGCACTTTTACATGAGTTCCCTATAACATATCCTTAAATGGTCCAGAATATGATACCTAATAAAGCAGAACTCCACCTGCCCCCAATCTTTGGCCAGTCCTTGTGCAAATTTTGATTCTTTAGGTTAGCTTTTATGCTAACATTGCTAGAAATATCTATACTTACCTAAATCTTCTATGTAAATACATCCCCCAAACTTCTCTCAACCTGCTCGAACTACACCCAGCTCTTCATAAAGGTTGCGCTAACTTGTCAATGTTGTTTATGACATATATTCTGTAGTATTAATATTCCTTCATTATCTGCATGGAAGGCATAGTGGTGTAGTGGTCAGTACGGTGGTGTAGTGGTTAGCACTGTCGCCTCACAGCAAGACGATCCCGGTTGGATTTCCGGTCCGGGCTGTTCTGTGTGGACTATGCATGTTCTCCCCCGATGACGCTGGGATTGCCTCTAGCCCCCCACCCCCCCCCCCAGCCCCGTGACCCTGACTAGCAGGATTAAGTGGTAGATAATGGATGGATGGAAGGTCTGCATGGACATCTGTCCAAAACGGCAGCCCACAGTGTTCAGCTGCACAGTGAAATAGCTCATACTGTGTCCTAAGTCATACTGCAACCTAAACCAGACCTTTAGTTTGGACAGAGAAAAGTTTTGGGGATGTATTTACATGAATTGTAGTGTATATTAACAAGATTAGCCTTGTTAGTAGCTCCAGCTCTTAAACTAAAGAGAGAAAATTTAGACACTGCAAATGTCTTGGCTGACTGACTTCATCTCAGGTAAGTGGAGAACCGTAAATGTGATTTTTCACGTTTGATATACTGGAGTACACTTAAGTGTTTACCTGAAGAGCCTTGAGAACTGTCACGCCCTGGAACATTTCACTTGAAGAGTGAGGATTCGGCTGGCCTCTGTAGCCATCCCCTTTCTGTGCTGCTGCCTAAATAAAGTGTTCAAGCAAAAATGACTTTACTGTCCAAACATATCTGGCACAGGTATGTATTCTGTGATAATATTACACATTGTCTACAATTGTGGCCAAAAGTATTGAGAATAGCACAATTTTTGGTTTTCACAAAGTTTGCTGCCTCAGTTTGTTCAGAATCTGTTGTCAGATGTTTATATGGTATAATGAAGTTTAATTATAGCCATATCAGACGGGTGTTAACTTTTTATAAACATATACATCCAGTGTAAGCAACGACTTAATATTTACACCGTTGACCCTTCCTCTTTAAGACTTCTGCAATTCACCTCGGCACATTGGGTATCAGCCTCTGGGCAAAATCTTGAATAATGGTAACCCATTCTTCGCTAATCAGTGCTTGGAGATGATCATGGTTTCTGGATTTAGGTTTCTTGTTGAGGATTGACTATAGGTTCTCAATGGGATTGAGATTTGGAAAGTTTCTTCGCCATGGATCCAAAATTTTAATGTTTTGTTCACCTAGCCATTTGGTTATCACATTTGTCTTGTGACATGGTGCTCCATCATGCGGGAAAAAGCATTGCTTATCTCCAAACTGCTCCTGGATCGTTAGGTGAAGTTGCTCTTGGAGAATGTTTTGATACCATTCCTTAATCATGGCAGCAAAAGTTTTGAGCGAGCCCACTCCCCTGGATGAGAAGCAACCCCACTCATGAATGGTCTCAGGATGCTTCACTGTTGGCGTGACACAGGACTCATGGTAGCACTCACCTTTTCTTATCCAGACAATAATTTTTTCAGATGTCCCAAACAGTCTTCAGGGGGCTTGAGAAAATAACTTTACCCCAGTCCTTTGCAGTCCAATCCCAATTTTCTTGGAGCGAAGTGGCTTCTTTGCCACCCTTCTTGACACCAAGCCATCCTCCAAAAGCCTTCGTTTCACTGTGCATTCAGATGCACTCACACCTGCCCTCTGCCATTCCTGAGCAAGCTCTGCACTGGTGGTGACCCGGTCTCGTAGCTGCTCCTCTTTAGGAGATGGCCCTGGCGCTTGCTTGACTTTCTTGGGTGCCCTGAAGCCTTCTTCACTGCAACTGAACCACTCTCTATGAAGTTCTTGATGATTGGATAAATGGTTGATTGGGGTGCTATCTTATAAGCAGCAGTGTCCTTGCCTGTGAAACCCTTTTGATGCAGTGCAATGATGACTACACGCATTTTCTTGGAGGTAACCATGGTTAGCAGAAGAAAAATTTAAAGCCGCACTACCCTTTAAAAAGCTACCAGTCTGCTCTCAGCATGACGGAGTGATATCAGCTGTCTTGTCCTTATTAACCTTTTCTCCAGAGCTAATGAGATCATCACTGAAATGATAGTTGCAGGCCATTGCGTAGGGCTGAAATGCAGAGGTGATAAGATCATTTTTCATGCAATTAATTGCAATTCATCTAATCACTCTTTACAATCTAGAGTTAATACAAATTGCCACTTTGAGGCAGCCACTTTCATTTGTGCTATTCTCAAAAATGTTGTCCATGACTTTATACTATTATTCAGCATGTGTGTCACACTGATTTTTAATGTGTAGGTTGTTTTTAGTCACGTGATTCCAATGTTCGAAATCTAGATGGAAAGCAATAATTGAAAAACATAATGGACGAGATAAGAGGTGAGGAGCCTGTACTGTGTTACTTTAAACTATATTACAAGAGAAATGTACAAACACAAATTCACACTGTATTTTGATTCTACTGTAATAAAGACTGATTTGTAACTGTACTGAAAGATTATCTGCTTTCAAGGCAGTAGATATAAGAACTACCTTAACACTTGTTTGGTAGTGGTTAGGTCGACTTATGTACTAAGGTACTCCAGAATGACTTGCATTTGTTTTTCTTTTACTGTCTTGTTGAATAAACCAGCACAAAAACATGATTTCTGCATCACTTCTCGAGATTAACGTTAGGGCTGTGTATTTAACATTTTTTACAGTTTTATATTTTAATATTAAGGGTTCTGTCAGCAGTGCACACCCACAGATCAACTGTACAAATGCAAAACTCTGTACCGCAAAATAAAGTCAGTTTTTTATTTCTTTTTACTCTGGCATCTGCTGCACTATTTAAGGTCTTCACCCTTGTGTGGTCAAGATATGTGAGTATTGTACTGTGAACAGTTGCTCTGTGGGTGCTGCGACTGTGGTGAGAGATTTCAAACATCTACAAGAAACACAAACAAGAAGCTGCCTTTAGCCTCATTCTGACTGCAGATGAAGACTTGATACTACTCGATAAAAGCTCCTAGTGTTTTTTCAGGTAAACTAAAACCATAGGCAATTTAAAAGCTTGGGATAGAACTCCCTATGTTTATGATCACATAATTTGCAAACAAACTACTGCCTTCTACAAATAAAGAGATAAAGATAAATAATTATAACTGAAGCCTTACTTCCCATTTATCAAATTGATCAAAAATGTTTTTATTATTGTTTTTGTTATTTTTGTATGTTCAGAGGCTAAACACCTACATTGGAAAGGCGGTGTAATTCTCGACATTCATCATCGGAGATGACTCCATCCAGCAGGACCCTCTGTGAACCATTCAAAGCCGTGGACGTCATGGTAACTGTGATGTCATCAAATGCCAGTTTGTCTGATGATGGTTTATCGTTGGATCCTAAGCAAAACAAAGTGTATGTCAAGCAAGAACAACAAAAATAAAACATTTGAAAAGTAAACACTGTTTTCCGACTGCTCACCGTCTTTAATTATCTTGGCGATGTCTGAAGATTCTTTGGATTTTTCTTCCACTAGTGTCTCAATCTCCTTCATCAGGTTGCCAATCTCCTCTGTAATCCGTGCAGCTGTCTCTCTATCTGCCCTGCTCGTTATACAAAGAAATACAGTCTGAGTTTCTCCAGCATAAGTGAACACAGGAATTACAGTATAATTAGCATTTGACCATAGCAATATAAATAGAAATTAGAATAGAAATAGAAATAGAAATTTGTATAGGAAAATTTGTATAGGAAAAAAAGTGGAAAAAACTTAGAACTGTGCTCAAAATAATGACTTCATAAGAATTTGATTAATTTAAAAGTAATGACTAGTTGAGTTATTTTTCAAAAGATATATATCAAAAAGCGATTTCATCATAAACACTGTATTTATGAAAAAATAAGACATTATTTCAGCATAATTCATTAAGAGATCATTTCTTTGACTTGCTGTTTTGAATCACATTCATTCTTGTCTGGTGGGATGAGTTGAATTTGAGCTCCGTGGCACAATGTATTTCAGTAATCAAGTATTCTATTGATTATCTCATTGATTAATCAAGTAATGGTACAAATATTTTTGCCTTATTGAAGAGTAGAAGTAAATATATAAGATTTTTTCATACTGCATATAGTAAGTAATTACTATCATTACTTTTTATTACTAGACCTTTATATCATACTATACATTCACAAGACTGGCTACTGTATGTTAATTTACTCTGCTAAAGCTTGTCCTACACTTGCTGACCCTACTTACTGCAATCAAACTAAACTGAATATACTTGCTGTATTGGATTGGAGCATTTTAGACTCCAATTACTACCTACCCCAGCTGATATTTTGGGAATTGTATGCTTTTTAACTATTTGCAGTGTATTAAAAGCTGTAATGGTTCTACATAAAAAAATCAAAAGCCTGTAAAGTGGTGAAGTACTGGTATAAGGTACTCCACTACTTCACTATTAAGCACTGCAGGTACTGCACAGCCAATAAAGTTTAAATCATTATTTATGAAAAACCTGCTCAAGACACTCTGATGAGTGTAAAACACACTGAAAACAGTTTACAATATAATTGGCTAATACTATTTGGTATTGAAGTTCATCATTCCTTGATCACATTAAGAACAATGCTGCCAAATCTCTTACTTCTGCTTGTCCCTAAGCTTCTTAGGCATGACATCTTCAGGGGTCCATGTGTCCTGAAAGGAGAAGCAATCCAGTCAGATTACATGTCTTACATGGCAGACATAGAAAATGTAACATTCTGTAAAAAAAAAAAAGTTTATGGGACTTACTGGATCGACAAACGTGATTCCAAAAACTTCATAGCCGAAGTAAAGGAGCTCTTTCTCCAGCAAGGATTTTGTGATGTACTGCTGAACAACCTAAAGGGTTAGAAAATAAAGAATCACGAATCAGCATCCAACCACACAGAGAGTGAGGGGTGTTAGAGATTTTCAGGATGTGGTTAATCTTTTATTTATACATATTCACTCAAAATGTTCTACATACTCTTCCCACTGGCTGTACAGACACATCGAAGAACTGGAATTGTGGTCATATTTTATTTTAATGGTTCTCTATAACAGTGGTATTTAATTAGAACTCAGTAAGGTCCCGTTAAGAGGAAATTTCTTCAGGCCAACTTGTGTTATGATTCAGTGCTATATCCTGTATACTGAAGTAGCCTAGTATTAGTATCTTATACCATCAGCAACTGAAAGACAAACACATTACACATACCAAAATATGTATTGTTTTAAATGCTACTTAATGAATTATTTATTATGTTTAAGTAAAAACAAGGGCTACATTAAAAAAAACAGAATGACTTTGAAAAAAGTGCATCTTAAAGCGTTAAAGTAAGTAAAGCGTGCGTCTTCTCATTGGTGTGGAGCTGCCTGTGAGACGAATAAACTTATATGTCTCTATTCCTGGTTAAAACAGTTGGTTTTCACCATCGACTTTTCTTTTTTTGAGCATGTTATTCTTTCTCTGATTCACTTTATTCTCCGACTTACTTTATTACTGACCACTGCTCTATAATTTTGGTGTGAAATGTTTTGTTCTAGAGAAAGTGACTTAGAATTGCTCAGTGAAGTGGTGATAAGAACCAGCTTACTGAGATTAATGGCCCTAAATAAAATAAAAAAAAGTTTTGGCCTAAAATATAATTTATGGCAAAGGGATATATGCAGGGTGTTGTAAGGTAAAGTAGTTTCTAAAGGAAACTTTCAGAGTCTGATGTGGTTACAATGTTGGTGATAGAAACTAGAAGTGTTTACTGACTAAAAGTGTCTAATGACTGTAAAAGCTCTCTCTCTCTCTCACTGTCTGATGTCAGAAACCTTTTTTCGCGATCATTCTGAGATAAAATGTTAGGCTGAAATGTATCTGTAAACTCTGATCTTGGCAGAGAGATGCATGTAGGGTATTTTATGGTCCCAAAATATTTTTTTTCCAGACTTCAGAAAATGGTTGGTGAGTTTATATAGAACTAAAATAATAAAACAAAAAATGTTACGTAAACATTGGAACTTCTATTTAATACGTTTTTACTTGCTAAGACATGATTTTATGCAGAGCAGCGAAACTCTGAATATGCAAAGTTTTCCACTTTGGTTGGCGTTAGAGTGAGTGGACAAAAAACAGAATACATTTAAAATACATTTAACTAAGAAGGCAAAACACTCTAGCTAACAAAAGACTGACTGTACGGCTGTAATGACTGTCAGCACCTCTAGGGCTGAGATGTCCTCAGCCTTGTCCTCGCCATGCACAGCAGAGTAGTATGCCAAGTTCTGCTTCATGACCTCATCCTCAGGATGAAACAGAAGGTAGGTTTTAGCACTCTCAATGGCCTTCTCATATTTCTCACCTGAGAGAGAGAGAGAGAGACAGAGATGGTTTGGAAAGAGTCAGTTTAGTCTGCATTATTTAGTTCAGGTATGACAGCGTGCTAGTTCCACAGCACTCACTGTGTTTGACTGACTTTGTGCACGTAAAAAAACTATATTGATTTAATATAATAACACAAGAAAGCAACATACTGTTATAATAGGAGAACTGGAGGTAGTTGAAATGTGAGGGAAGGAAGTCCTCGATGGGCTTATCTCTTCCAGCAGTGGAGGCCAGCTCTACTGCGCAGTTTTGTTTGCAGTTCAGAACATGTAAGTAGTGATCTGTAGTGAAATATTAATCACATAAACAATCCTGTTAGAGACATGAAGGAAAAAGTGAAGAGTTCGTAATGGTTCTGTGTAACTGAGACATTTGTACGTGAGTGTGTTTGTACATTCAACAGTTTAGTTTACCGATGCCATAGTACAACCAGTATTCGCTACCTAGTCAGCACAACTAAAAAACAAGATGCCCGTTACTTTAATAGCTGTGTATATTAAACAAAAAAGAATCACTAATTGAAATAATTCAATTATAATTATCATCAGCTAATATTTCAAGACTGTGTCAGCCCTTCCTACAGCCCTATAATAACACTGTGCTACATCCATCTGTATTAATGTTTCTTCCTGCAGTTGACCAATTATTAATTTATTATCTACAGAATTTAATATTCCAGTATCAAAAATAGGTTTAATGAACATCCATATAAATTAATACAATGAGAAAAGAAAATTTTAAACACATCATTGCTGACCTTGCACTTATCTGCTTTTAACAGTTGGTAGAGTACCACATTGGGTAAAGACTGGTTAACCAAATTCCTCCCATTTACTGCAGGTATGTTAAGGGGTGAATGGTTAAAGACTGGTGTTTTTTTTCAGCAGTATTTAACTTTAACACAGTACTCCCTATTGCCAGGTAGCAGTCTATAGTCCTATAGCCAGGTAGCAGTCTATAGTCCTATAGCCAGGTAGCAGTCTACAGTCCTATAGCCAGGTAGCGGTCTACAGTCCTATAGCCAGGTAGCGGTCTACAGTCCTATAGCCAGCTAGCGGTCTACAATTCTATAGCCAGCTAGCGGTCTACAGTCCTATAGCCAGATAGCCGTCTACAATTCTATAGCTAGGTAGCAGTCTACAGTCCAATAGCCAGGTAGCGGTCGACAGTCCTATAGCCAGGTCACAGTCTACAGTCCTATAGCCAGGTCACAGTCTACAGTCCTATAGCCAGGTAACAGTCTACAGTCCTATAGACAGGTAGCAGTCTACAGTCCTATAGACAGGTCGCGGTCGACAGTCCTATAGCCAGGTCACAGTCTACAGTCCTATAGCCAGGTCACAGTCTACAGTCCTATAGCCAGGTAGCAGTCTACAGTCCTATAGACAGGTAGCAGTCTACAGTCCTATAGACAGGTCACGGTCTACAGTCCTATAGCTAGGTAGCAGTCTACAGTCCTATAGCCAAGTAGCAGTCTACAGTCCTATAGCCAGGTAGCAGTCTACAGCACTGGTCAGAAGTTTCCGCAATCTCCAAAAACAGTTGAATTGTGTTTAAATATTAGTGTAGAAAAAAAAAATTCTATTTATTGTAAAACTGTGACGTTACACAACTGCAGTGTTAAATGACTACTGTTACACTGTCCTATACACACTGCAATGGAGATCGCAGCTGCCAAAAAACGGCAATGTCTAGATGGGGTAACTTCTAAATGGGGGAGAGCTTGGCCACCCCAAGTCTCTCCATTAGCTACTACCCTGTTTCTCACTTTATAAACAATTTATAAATGCATACTGCACAAGTTATGAAATCTCCATGTACATAGCCTTCAAACAAAGTGCTACTGTACTGTAGAAAAAGCATTAAATGGCATTCAGATAAACTTCCACAGAAGCTGTACTACTTGCCTGTGATAGACTGGAAGAGGTCGGCCTTGTACTCCATGTAGTTGTATCCATCATAGTCAAACGCTCCCTCGCACAGCACCCTGCACTCCGCATCAGCAGCGAAATACTCGTCCACAGCTGCCTCAAAGTGATCGATGGCTGAGGAAAACTCATCCGCACTGTACAGCTTCTTAGCCTGCAGAAACTCTGCCTGAAATGTCATGAGGAACACGTCATTTGACCCATAGCTGAGATTCTGTTCGACACACACTGAACAGATTCCTCGTGATTGATGTGAAGCATTCTTTCTACAGATACAATCTGCAGGCCGGTTGTTGTGTCTTAAGTTCCTCTTTTTAACTTTTAAAAGCTTGCCAAATCCATGGTGTCATGGCAAGCTTTTTTGATAACATTACTTCATGCATACCGTTCTGTGCAAATGTAAGATGTACCAGAAAAATTATATGTTTTATGGATTTTTCTGGATAAAAATGTCTTCTACAGAAAACACACTTTTGCACAATGACAAAAAAGCATGGCCATTGCAAACATTATGGCACATTAAATACTTTATGTTGTATTACATAGTGTGAACTAAAATTAGCAGAAAGCGTGTATATGTGAAATGTTATATGTTAATCAGCTGAAGATGTATGACTCTAGATTTTCTGAAGTCTACTCTAAATTTCAATTCCTGCTGCTTGATTTTGCAACTCTTAATCACCAGCTTAACACTTTATCACCAGATCAGACGCTGTCATGATTAAAGTAAAGGCTCACAGTGGATATTAAACATCCTTAATGTGGGTAACTCACTTCTGTGTAGTGCCGTGAGAAAAACTCACATAATGAGGCATGAAGTGAAACTCGGAGTAACATACTGAGTAAATAACATTCCTGTAGCCAGAATTATTCAAAAAAGGAACCAAATTTCTCCTGACCAAAAAATAGAAGATGTCTTGTTCTTCATTTTAAGAGTCTGAAATAGCTTCATATGCAGATGTTTTCAGTCCACCTCAATGCTGTACCACAATATAACTGCAGTACCATTTAAGGTGAAAGAGAAATTTGAATAAAAAAATGGCAAAAAGTGAATCCTCTATTCCACAACGTCCTGCGAAAAACAGTATTTGTTTTTAATTTTCATTCCTTGCATCATTTCTAATGAGCACTGCATCTCCATGATTTGCATCGCATTACATGCAAATCATGAAGAAACCTATAGAAAGTGTTTGCGTGCGCAGAGTTTAAAGCTGTTAATTAAACAGCCTCTTACTACTCAAACTCAGACGCTCTACTGCTCTATTTTCAGCCGTTCTCAGAATGCTCCTCAAGATAGTTATGATGAAGAAGAGTTGACTCCCAAGCATTTACACTCCCTATAATTAACGTAAATGTTCATCTGCAATCTAATGCATTCTAAAAATGTTAGAGTCCAGTAGAGTTTGGTGATTTTCCTGCTTTTAACACGCCTTCTAAAAACTAGCAATTAGCTATCAAACTCTGCAGGACTCACCACCCCTAAATTAATGCAGGTGATCCTAAAATGTTGCAATGGAATCTGAGGAATGTAGAAGTCCACCTGAAATTTCAGAATTAATTGCACCACAGCCACATAATACATGACTTGAATGCACTACCTAACATTAGAACCACAAAGCTGCTGGTTCACAGTAATTCAGATCTTCCTGCAGGTTTTAAAACCTTTTCACTGCAAGCTTTCAGTAGTTTTCTGCACAATTACCCTCACTGCATAGTTTGCTTTAAAGGTTTGATTCCACTTGAGTTCAAGCACTTTCACAGAGAACCTTTTGTTGCCATGTTTTGATGGCTTCTTACATAACTATTAAATCAGCAGTCCACATCCTGGCACACATACTCGGAAACAAAATCCAAACCCAGACAAGCTAAAGAATCTCTGGAACTTTTTTACACCTACACAAAAAGCATTTATTCACTTCACTGTGGAAAAAAAGACATGCATACAATTCAACAAGTGACACTGACTGGGTTTTCTATGAGGTGGTGGTAAGTGATAGATGTAGGATAGGTTTCATCATCTTACCATGTGGGGTCTGGCCTCTAGGTCCTTGAAGTCTGCTTCCTGCACACCAGCCATCAGACCGTAGTACTCCAGGTTCTGTCGCATCTCCATATGGTCTGGGTTCGCAATGTAGAATGTATTTGCTGCAGCCACAGCTTTATCGAGCTTGTTTATCTACATGCACAGAAAGATGAAATTAAGGCAATTATAACCGTACAAGACATTTTTCCAAACGTATTCAGGTAATCTATCTAATTAGTGAACATGAAACCTAAGCCCCAACTGCTTCCCGAGCACTGTGGATATGGCTGCCCAACACCCTGGGCAAGTGTGCTTACTGCCCCCTAGTGTGTGTATGTGGGTGTTTCACTGGACAAATGGGTTAGATATGTCAAATTCATCTGTGTGCAAGCAAATGGGCTACTAGTTTGCTTTTAAAGTGTAGTTGCTTATTTGGTATAACTTATAGTCTTATAAAGCCAACCTGCTAGTATGTCCTGCTGCACAATCCATCCACAACCCTTCTTCTTTTCCTCATACGAGTCAGTACAAATCGAATTTGCGTGTGTCTATCACTATGTAGGTGGGAAAGGTGAGAAATTGCAACAAAAAGTGGAAGAAGGAGAGTGGATTGAAAGACTGGAGGCCTCAAGTGGGGGACGTTTCAAAGGGAGAATGCTGATTCTGTAGCTAAGTGACTGGACTTGCTCGTTTGTTTTTAATGAGTTTGTCTTCACTGATATAATTACTTGACCAGCTTATGATATATGCAACATCTTTACTTTCATTTTACTCACTCATTCATTCATTCTTCTTTCTTTTTGGACTTGTATTTAACTGTTTGCTTCTTTCTTTTATGGGATCTGGCAACACTAAAGCATGAACTAAGCTCTCCATGATAAGGCTAAGGAGGAAGTGGAGTGGTGGATCTCTGTATATCACACCTGGGATGAGGAGGAGTTAAAAGGGACAGACTCTCTATTAATTCCATTCATTAATGGAAGAGGCTTGAATGAAAAGTGGTGCTGTGGATCATACACCATTTCACTGTGCAAGTTCTACACACAACATAGACTCTAGCTCTAGATATCTCAATAACAATTCAGTAATGCTGAAAGACTAAAAGGCAATACCTTTAGTTATGATGTTATAATCTATTCCTATATATCTTATTACACAGGCACATGTGGTAAAGCATTCAGTTCATTATAAAGAATGTGGCCTCAGGCCTGCAGGCAAAACTCAGATCCACAGCCTGTGTAAGTTACTAACAGAAGGCCTTAAATTGCTAACAGAGAAATAAATACTAGTCTACAAACAAAGTCTGGACTTTAAGATGAATGGTTTGAAGGAATTCATATGAATAAATGTTTCGACGGTCAACGTCTCGAAATGTGTTCCAACATGACCGTCTCAGGCTAGACTCCACCTAAAGACGTGGCATCTAAACCTCAGTTTGGGGGGCTGGGGAGCTTTGAAGTTCAGACTTTCACCAAAACCAGTCACAATTGGTCAAAATTACCGAAAACTAGTGAAACGGTAACCAAACAAAGACATTTTCCCTCAGCATCTGACCAAAAACAAGATTACGTCGATACATAGTAGGATGAAACTAAACTAGCTTTCATCTAACGTTAGTGAGCGACCCGTTACTGAGTGTACAGCTGAAGAAAGACGTGGCTGCAGTTAGCTTCTTATCCGAATTCATAGTTCCACCTTAAATGGTGCAGCAGTTACATTATGGCTTTCTGTTTAAGGTGGAACTGGGAATTTAAACAAGAAGCTAACTTCAGACAGCCAGCGGTTGAGCATTTTTTTTTAGCAAACTGATAGCGAGACCGAGTTTTACAGTAACCACATTAGTGACCAGCAGGGATTGTCCTGCCGCCTAAACAAAGTTCTGCTGAAACTTTGACGCTTTTAAGCCCACTTTACCTTAAAATAAGCCACTTGCAGGTAATTATAAGGAGTCCTTTTCTTGAACTCCAGCTTAATTTCGTCGCTAACTTTGTGCAGAGTAGTGGGTCCCAGTTTCTCGCTTTCGCAGGAGCTCACACAGTCCGCCCGCTTTAAAACCCTCTGGAAGAATCCTAAATCTTCCACGGATCCAGCCCCGGGGATCGGCGCCCCCACGCCGGGGACGGCCTCCTCGAATGCGGTGCGGTTGGCGCAGTCTAGCCGGCACTGGGTCCGGACCTTCCGGACCATGGCTTTATTCCTCAGAGCCCGCTCCATGTTCAGGATGACCGACAGCCAGTCCTGCTTGTAGTAGGCTTCCACTGCATTATCAAATAGCATGTCGTACGGCTCCAAAACGCCATCGAGTTGCACAAAACCTGAGCTGCAGTCCAAAACAGACAAAGTTAGAGTTGCTAGAAGCACCGAGGCCCACATGTTGAAGGTTCAGGGATCTGCAGGAGCAGACTGGAGATCCCACATCCACAGTTATTGCTCGGAGGGGTGATGAGGTGTGGAGGTGGGACTATATTGGTAGGGACGCTGCTTGGAAATCCTGGTCACTTTGAGCTCCACCTACTGCAGGCCCCCATCTAAAAGGCTCCTACAAGTGGGCAAGCTTGCTGCTGGAAGTTGAGCTAACATACTAAAATAGAAATAGAAATAAAAGTCAGATCAAACTGACACCTTATATGCTGAGATGTCTGTTGGATTTTTACTCCGTTCCTCCTCAAAGTTTATTCAGTGCCTTTCCCACCTACATACTACAGCTCCCCCAACAGGGAGTTATGGGATGCTCATCTCAATGAGGGTCCCCAGCAGGGGGGTAAGGCTTCCTCCCTTGAAGGTGTCACTGAGATTTAAACCCAGGATTATTTTACATGTTGGGCATTTGGCAGATGCTCTTGTCTTACAATTTACATTTACACAGGAAGGTGAAGCTATAGTCAGGAGTCTTCCCTAAGTGGAGGATGGTTGTCCAGGTGGGGAATTGAACCCCAGTCTACAGCATGGAGGACAGCAGTCTAACCCAATACACTACACCAACCGCATGGTGATTAGAGAATTGTGCCACTCTAAAGTCATGAAATTACTGACACAATGAAAACTTTATCACTCGGCACAGCTGACTGCTCTTTGTGTAAGCACATCTGAGCACAAGGAACTATTTTACATTTTAGTACACCTTTATATTTGTGATGAGGGGCTGGGAGCTGTGACCTGTGGGTGCAATTTTGGAACTTTTTAAAAAGTGTCACAAGATTAATTCAGACTGGTTTGATGTGAAATGGTGCATTGTAGAGAAAAATATCAACAGTGGTGGTGACTGGAACTAGGAATTACTAGTCTGCAGGGCAAATCTAGCCTTTTTATTTACTCATTAAAACCACCAATAAATCTGCAAAAGTGTTATATGTAATGTTAATAATGATATTGTAGCCATAAATGTAGTGGCTATTTTGTTCTCTTCTCCAAAATATGTATTCTTATTATAAAAACAATTGCAAAACTATGTGTCATAATCATTTATTAAAGTAACTTTATGTGAGGGAGTTTTTCGGAGACATTAAACTCCTAACTTTCACTAGAACATAGCATTTCACTGTGAAGCATGCTGGGGGAATTTAAATTTGTTTTTAAATTCTGTTTTTTGCAGAATCTTAACATTTTATGTTGATAGGATCTTGTATTTTTACAGAGTGTTTTGGGTCTTAGAGCTCCTGATCCCTGTGCAGCTAGGGCTATGCCTATGGATTGAGAAAATATAAGTTCCAGTGTTAAATTAGCTTTTACAGCAGGACCAGACTGATGTAGAAACACAGAGAAATATTGTTGTAAAATATAAACCAGGTAAATACCAGAGACCAACATAACTGCTAAAAATGTTGGGATTCATAGCAACACTATGTTATTAATTAATGTCTGCATCATTTAATTCTTGAGATCTGAACAAAGTCATTGGCAGTATTTCATGTGAAATGTTAGAAAAACAGGTAGTCAGGTATATATTTTTACCCCATTTACTGCCAGGTTTTACCATTTTTCATAAGAATAAAAGATAAACGCCATATTATCTGTATGTATGAAGAAGTGGTACATACAGCAGTGATATATAGTCAGCTCGGTGGTAACCTTATCAATAATATAATAAAATGATCAACAGTGTTTAATAATATTGTTTTAGCTGTACATGTGTTATGTAGTCTAGAAAAAATAGAGTTAAATCTATTGCTCTAGCTATTTTACCAAGTATTACCAAATATAAAATGCCTGCTTATTTATTCTTTTAAAAAACAAAAAAGATAAAATGAATTAAAATATTTAACCCCTTTTTATTTGTTCAAAAGCAACAGTTTAATTGTAAAGAATTTATTCCGTCGGCATCATGCGGCTGCAACTCTGCCTACATTTCCCAGTGACCCTCATACTGTGTGTCCACGACGTGCCTGATTGATTATTTCAAAACAAACACTAGACCTCATATTTTCGACAATATATTAATCACAGCGACATGTAGCTGTGTTATTTTTTAAATGAAAATAAAAATCCTTTAGAAATCCTCCGATAAGAAGATAAACAGACGGATATACAGACAGGCATTCTATTAGAAACGCCCCCGTCAGCTCTCCTGTGTGTTACTGAATCAGCGCTGTGCAGTTATGAAACAGTAACAGTTATACAAGTAAGAAATTTAGCTTCTCTGGCTGTTTTCTGTTTTACTGGCTCACATTAAGCTGAAAACATGGACAAAACTGTCTGTTTGCCTGACCAGCCGACCAAATCCACCACAGGTAAGACTGTAACATCTGCTGAAGATTGTAAAAGCTAATTTGCTAAAGAAACTTTCGTAAGGTTTCTTATTGAAGATTTCCGTTCCACCTTAAGTGGCTCTGCAGTGACATGTAAGTGCTGGACCATTTAAGGTGGAACGAAAAGTTCCAATACGATAACAGCTCCAGTCTCGTCACTTGTTATGTGTTAGTTATAAGGCTGAAGAGCGGCGTGGAGTGTAAACACGAGTCTAAACTGGTGTCTGTGTGGAATAGGTGACTGTATTTGTATACAGAATGGATTCATGCTTCTTCACTTTCCAGTAGTGCAAAGTAAGGGTCCAAAGGTTACAGTTAAGAGCTGCTTCTGCTTCGCTATTTCACAACTAATTTCTTCTGAGAGTGTTTTTTCCTCAGTACTAAAGTAAAGATGTTTTCGTATTGACACACTGTCCAAAGAAAAACAAGTACCTCAAAAACAGTAACTTTACAGAAGAGACCAATACATTCTTTACTTTCAATGGAAGTTTATGTACAGATGTTTTATTCCAAGTGATTTTATAGCATTTCTATTGCCCCAGTCATCCTCAAACTTTAACAGGATATACAGAACAGCTGCCTGCTTAAATGACAAAGAGAAATGAAAATCAACAAAATATGAGATGTTTCTCTTTTTCTTTGGACAGCGACGATATTCAAATTTCTTTATTCAATAGCTTTTAAACAGTGTGTGCAAATTGTTTTTGGTGGTATACAAAACAAGCAGCTACAGCTTCTTTTAAATTGGAAATGTTAGCCTTTTGGAAAACAACCAAACATGTTAACTTCTACAAGCTGCCACGAGAGCTAAGAGTCCACCTAAAAGCAACATTACACAGTAAATATGAGTATGAAGATGAGGGGAAAAACATCGAATCATTTATTAAAACAGAGCCTTATGAGCCACAGCAAGCCTTCAGCAGATCAGGCAAGTTTTTTTTTTTGGAAAAGAGCTATAAATCATTGCTCTTTTAACAACAACAAACACTTAAACGTATGACATAACGTAATTACAAACTAGTTTGCCTGACCTGACTGAATTATTTGACAGTCATTAAGTATATATCCCGGTTATGCAAGAAGAGAAGGCTACACAAGAGTAATTTCTCTACAGATAATAAATTGCAGCACCTACTAAGTGAAAGTCAGGGGCAAATCTTAAATGTTTGATTATGTCACTTGAAAGCTATTGAAGTAAGAAATTGTTGTACTTTAATCTTTAATAAATGTAATACATCTATAATATAATCTCTAATAAATACATACACAGCTCTTTCTTATCATTCATTGTCAGTTTATTTTCTTAAACAGTTAAGGAAGTAGGTGGGGAACATTTTTCCTCTCTGAATGTAAGAATCAGGAATTATTGTTGTTTAAAGCTTGCTGACTATTTGTCAACACTGAAGTTAAACTCATCCTGTTTTGATTTGGTAGCATGAAGCAGATAACAACTGAAACTAAACCTTTCTAGTAGTTGTAAAGACATCAGTTATGTTTTTAGCTATGTTACTACTGCTGCTGCTTCAGTGTTTGACCACCTTTATATTTCAGTCACTTTGGTGGAAACAAGCAATAATCCAAGTGGAGTGGTTTTGGTGAACACCTACCAGACCAATCGAGTTGGAGATCCAATGGACCTTGTTGCTTTAGCACAGCAAGTTCAGAAAGTAAGCCAGGTTTTAATATCAAGCTTTCATAGCCATGCATTATTTCTTTCTGTTGTTGATTGTGTTTTTTTCCTAGGGAGATGAATTTATCAGAGCAAATGCTTGCAACAGGTTGACTGTCATTGCTGACCAAATACGATACCTACAGGAACAAGCAAGGAAGGTATTTGAAATGGTTTAATATGATCTATGAGTTTATAGGTATTTGTTGTAAGCAGGGCTGCACGTTAGGGGTATGCATGTGACCTCCTATTTTGTGGGTTTCACTGGGATTACGGCCACTGACTGTCAGAAAAACTGTGTGGCAATATTAGTGATCAGGGTAAATTCTACAACAACATCTAAAATGGTAAAGAACTGTTTTGCGATTGACTAAACAAACTTTGGAGCTACCTGCCGAAAGCTAAAGGAAAATAAATAGATCAGCTTCCTTTTTGTTTGATTTATTTTTTTTTTGACAAGACTCTGACTACTTGGGAATTGAAACATTGTTAAAATATTTAGAGAACTTGGTAGTATTAAAGTAATTAATTTGGTACCATAAAAGTTTAGCATTTTGATTACCAGTGCTACTTGTGAACAATGTTTCTAAAAAATCATTTCTACATTGCAGGTGTTGGAGGACGCTAAGAGAGATGCTGATCTCCACCATGCAGCCTGCAATGTTGTGAAGAAGCCAGGAAACATGTACTACTTGTATATGCGTGAATCTGGACAGCGCTACTTTTCTATTCTTTCTCCAAAGGTAAGTTGTTGGTGCTAATATTCAGACAACAAAAATTCTTAACATGCTTCTGGGTCTAAAGTTGTCAGTTTTTGGACAATAATGTCAGTCTGAGCTGTTTGTAAATAGATGCATTGTTACAGTTGTGTTTCCAGCACTTTGTAAAAATAAATATGGCCTCACAAACAAGTGTTGGTAAACATTTGAAATTAAAAAACTTGTAAAACAGTGTCTTATTTCAGTAAAAAAATGATTGGAAATGAATTGTTTCTAATTCTACTGTTTTTCTGATTTTTAGGAATGGGGTTCTAGTTGTCCACACAAGTTCCTTGGGGCGTTCAAACTGCAGCATGATATGTCATGGACTCCAGTAGAGGAGGTTGAAAAAAGGGATGCTGAAATCAGTATAATGGACAAGCTACTGAACAGTCAAGCAGCTCTGCCTGCATGCACGGGACCCAACTTTGAGGGACTCTCAAAGTGAGCACTGATCACTGACTGTCTTATGAACTGGCTTTTCAAGAGGCCACTGGTCTTACTGGTCTTTTTTTGGAATTGATTAATTTTGGAATGAGATCAAAATGTTTACAAATAATTATACCACTGATAAAACATGGTGTAACACATATGGGGACAGAAGTAAATATTTTATTCGCATTATATTTGGATCATGCATTAAAACTGTTTCCAGAAACTGGACCTACAACTGTTGCCTTTTTACTTTGCGGCAGTTGCACAAGTTGCACTGTAAAGCATGAAATAGTATTTTAAAAGTCAGAGGTGAAAAAAGGCAGGTTTTGTGAGCTTTTCAGAAGGTCCTGCTCAGAGCACTCAGGTCTTACATACAAATGAAACATTACACTGAAGAAGATATAATGACAACAATAGATCACACACTCGCATCCTCAGAAGAAGTTTTGAGCTCTTATAATGTGCTCACAGCCACTAGATTAATTCACTCAGAAGAGGGTGTGCTAGCACACCCATTTCCACACACTGTGTGCAATTAGACATTTACAAATCCCCAAAACTTACACAGTGTAACCTTAAATAGACCCCTGAAAACAGATTACTTTGCACAAAACAAAGTAGTACAAGATTCAGGAAAAACATTGTAAAAGTCTCAAAATAGAATTAGTAAGTGCAAATAATGAAACAGAATATTTATTTTTTAAAAATCAGTGGCTATAATGCTACAATATTAGGCGATTTCCCTGCTGGAGACTTAACTAATGACTATTAACAAGTCCTTCTTGAGTTTAAAATGGGTGTGCATTCTCAGGTTACTCAAGGTTCAGGATTGGTAAACACTTTTCCACATCTACATCTAACCATCAGGTAGCTGTTCTGTTGCAGTGGGCCGTTATATTCTGAAGGTAAGAGTTGACATGAGGCAACAGCTCCCAGTTGTCCATTGCAATGCTGACTTTAACAGCATCCTCAGCTTGTCTAATCTTCAACAGGACATGATATCGAGGTATAAGGAAAAATAAGACTTTCCATACAGTTTGGTCGTGTGACTCTGGTGCAATCTGGTAGTCTTGAAAATGAATCTTTATCAAATCAGCTAATGTGTTGCTCTCAGCCTTAAAACAAAACAGGCTAGTTGCTGAACTGGTGGGATCCTCTGAGGATGCAGCTTTCCAAAAAAGGTCAAACACTTCCTCTTTGAACTCATGTGATGCATCCAGTGGAAAAGGGATTGGGAGGAATATTTCTGGCAATGAGATTTTAACATCAGGCAGTTGCGTGTGCCAAGAGAGGCCATCCGCTGTTGTGAAGATGGCGCTCAGTCTTAAACTTGTTGGGTATGGCTGAAATGGCTTCAACTTCAGGCTAACTTGAGGGGCTTTCCTGTCTTTGAAGAGGCATGGAACATAGATGTCGTTCACTTCTGCATAGTAAGAGTCGTTCAAGTCAAAGCGCAGGCAAATTGTAAACATTCTGTCAAACCTTGGATCTGTGACTTTTGCATGAATCAGGTTGTATCTCAGTGTGATCTCGGATGCAAAGCCTGGGGTTCGGAACTGCTCTTGGTAAACCTCAAACCAATTCTCCACAGTTTCTAGAGCACCTGCACCTGTGATTGCACGCTGAGAGCTATGTTCGTGAATCTTTAGAAGCTGCAGGACGCATCCCTCAGTTTGATGAACGGTCAGGCAACTGGTGAGCTCATCACCTTCGGCAACAATGGCCGACAGTGATCTGACTTTGGACTGCTCTCCTTCAGGTCCTTTGGTAAGGACACCTGCAAGGTTTTCCCAGGACAGGTTTGTAAGCAAGGTGTAGTAGAACCGTGCATGGTCTTGAATGTCTGTGTCCTCATAGTGTTTGGTCATGTATTGCAAGAGGTCTGCCAGTTCGATAAACATCTGGCTCAGGATGGGATGCTGAAGTAAGTTATGACAAACCACAAGAATGGCATTGCCAACCTGCCAGTTCTTCCTTTCACAGAGGTTGGAATTGATTAGGACATTGAGAAGGAGGCAGACTGTGTTCCTTTGGACAATCTGACTTTCTTGCGCCACTCGTCCCAAGATTTTAAGGTGCCAACTCAAATCTTGAAAGGTCATCTGCAATGGGGGCATTTCCACAATGCACTTTTGAAGGGCTTTAAGCAACTGCACTGACCAAACTGAATCTTCTAAGCATTCCTGGATTCGGTCTGCAAGATTGATGAAATGTGGCGCAAGATGACAGTGTCTGGAATACAGGTCGCATAAGCTGTTGACCAGCTTCTCTGAGAATTTCTCCATGTAGTTGAAGTGCATGAGAAAAATAAAAATTGCTCTGAAAGATGTCACCACCATCTCTCTACTACCTTGATTGTCCACTATTTTCAGCAGGGCCATCAGGTGATCGAACATGTAGGCCAATTCTTTGCCCTCCTCTTCCTCATTAGCCTCCAGGTGTACCAAGCAGAGGAGGTTTAGTCTACAAAGCATTGTGGCACTGTCGTTAAACACCGTTGGGAGAAGAGATAAAGTAAGTCGAGGAGTGACGAGCACAGGCAAGCATTCTTCCCCACTGCTAGAAATGGGTCTGTTCTCAGGGAAGTGCAGAATGCAATCCATGTAAAATTGTTTCTCGGGAATTCTCAGCAGTGGATGTTGTGCCATGCCCACAAGGCGCTTGAGTAGGAAATGCTCATCCTCAGCGGTAAAGAGGCTATCTGTGAATATGCCTTTCATCAACAGCGTAGCATGCAAAAGCTCAACCTCTGTGGTTCCAAAAAGTCGCAAGAGTTGAGTCTTGAATATTAATGGGGAAATGGCTGGTATCATGACAACAATCTCTACGAGTCCTCGAAGCAAGTGAGCCTGCAAGATGGGAGTCAGCAGGTAAGACTCCTCCAACAACAGGGTTAATATGGACTTCAGTTCTTTGCAATCCAATATTGTTGGCAGCTGTGGAACCTGTGTCATTATGTTGAATGGCAACATGGACAATGATAACTCAGTACTCCTCCAGGCAAAACCTTCATTTTCAGCCAACATACTCCTAAGCTTTGAAATATCCACATCCTTTTCCTGAGTCAGGAGACGAATTGCATTCTTCAGGCTCTGTGTATACAATGTACAATACAACTGATGAAGAACAGTGGTTTCTAGCTGCTTTAAGTAGTACAGAGCTTCTAACTTTTGGGAAAGAAGGCCAGGGTTGCAAGATTCCATTTCTCTCAAACAGTCACAGGCAGTGGCTCTGAGAGGTTGGAGATCCAGCCCACCTATGTTATCATTTATGTCCTGAATGGTTCTAAACAGAAAGCCCAAGTAGTCCTCTGCTACTTTCGTTCGGCAGGCCAAGCAGGATGTACATATTAATACATTGGTAACAGCCAGCATAATGTTACATTTAAGATTAATAGACATCGGTGGCGTAAAGGTAAGAATTGATAGAAGCTCCTGTGCTGTCCCCTCTCCTGCTGAGGTGGTTGGGCAGAGAACTGTAGGATGTTCCAGTATTGCTGACAGCATGAGTACCTATCAAAAAAATGCAATAAACAACAAATTCATTCATAAATCTGAAACATTAGTGAACACTAAATGTGAGTGACGTCTATAATCTACACAATATGTCCAAAAGTTTGTAGACATCTGCTCATCTACTCATCCATAAAATCAAGATCATATGTTTTATGTTCTGGTTCATCTCTACATTATGTTTAACCATAAAATTTATTTGATTTGGAACAAAAAAGAAATAAATCAGGCCAGGTTAAAAGATTTGGTTCTGATTTGGTTCTGGATCACAGACTGCTCCAGCTCTTTCCAAGTGTATTGGATTGCGTGTTATCAAACCAGAGAATACAGTTCCATCGCTCCAAAGCCCAAAGCTGCGGGGCTTCATACCCCTTTATCTTCATAGCTTCATTCTTCATTTGCAGCTGCTCCAGTGTGTCCCATTGTATTAGCATTACATATCTACATGTAACACAGTTGTTGGCAAAATAGCCCTAAATCTGGGAAAAAAAACTTTTTTGCTTTATCTCACTCTGCGTGTGCCTCTCTGCTATAAACAAATATTTCTGGAAAAAAGAATTTAAGCCAAAACCTTATCACAAACTATCCTAGACTATTATAAAGCAATATGGCAGACATGAGGAAGTGTTTAACAAACCACGTCTTGTTTCTCTAGAACAAAGCATTTCACATCAAACTATGTGTATGACTTTGTTGGTATCAGAACCATTTAATTATGTGATTTTTTGCCAAAATAAGTGGAGTTCCCCTTTTCAGTTTACTAAATAAAATGGTTTTGGACATATAGTGTATACTACACATTTCTTGTCTGTGCATATATGGGTGTGTGTTTATTACTATTACCTTTTCGTTGTCGTTTGTCTTTTCATCCCTCAGTTCGTCCAGAAGCTCTGATAAAAAACTTTCAGAGGTCGTGCAGGACAGAAACTGTGAGGGGCTCAACAGAAAGGCAGAAATTCGCTCATCCCAAGAGTTTCCAGGCGTCATGTTGAAAACTGCACAACTCTGCTACCAGACCGTGAAGGATGAGGCTGTAGAGGGGGAAAAAGCTGAAGTAAGATGTTTATCACTAGAAGAGACCACCAGCTCACATGAAACCACTGACAGAGATCTTCCTGAATATCAGGGAAGCCAGATAACATAAAACAAAGCGACGCGGCAATAAAAACAGTATACGTCTTTATACTCACAAACGCTCTTTAAAAACACGAATGAAATCGGTGGTTTATCGGCTGCAATGAACGTAAATCTTGTTCTCTTTTCCAAACATTTCCATGTCACGTGTTCACGGACTGTCACATGAGGCAAGGGAGGACAAGAAGTAATTCTGATATTTTAAAATAAAAGCCCTTTTGTAAATGAAAACGGACTTTTATTTTGGCAGGAGCTATTGGCCTTAATTCTGACTGGAAAGCGCTCTATTGCCACCGTGTGTTAGTCTATATACTGCGAGAAGTAGGTCAAAATCATTTTGTGGTTAATTTTTTTCCTCCGATTATTCTAATTACAAACATGAACATAATAATAATAAGAAGAATAATAATGTGTAAATCATTTTTGCGCATGCAAACAACGAACAATACTTAAATAGTGTCTTTTAGTTTAATCTATTTTTTATTTCTATTGAATTATGTAACATATATGTCAACAGTACGCAATTCTGAGCACATATTAACCCCATCATACATCATTGCAAAATGATGTGTATTTAAAAAGTGAAATTATTATGTATTATTTCATGTTGGAATTTTTTTCAGTGAATGTTTGACGTTACGCCCCTGCGCCTTTCCCCGGGAAACCCCGAGCACGGAGCTGCCAACGCCCGGCGCAGAGAAACAAACAGAGAGGATACGGTGAGTGGAAACGAAATATACATTGAAAACCTCTGTTTAATGCTGTTCCATGTAGCAGATTTACGTATACGTGTAGACGAATCGTTAGCTGAATTATGGTTTTATTGAGAACGTATATATTTTGTTTAATTATTTGTCAAACAAAGCGTCTCAAATGACATCCGTAAAACAGTTAGCCAATGTGTGCTAGCGAGTTTTTTTTACAGTAACGTTAAACCGGTCAGAAAATAATGGAGCTCTGTTGGTATTTGATTTTCAACTTTGTGTTTGTGGCCTGGTGATGGATGTTTAATTGTTCAAAACAAATTTAAGACATCTCCAGAAGCATCTGATATTAGTTCCTTCCCCTGTTGCCATCATTACTACGGTTGAAGTAACGTTAGCTAGTTTATCAGCTGGATGAGCTAACGTTAGCTTAGCTCAGGTTAGCTAGCTAACTAACCAGGATTGTGCCGGTTGACCTGGATAAACGAAATGTGTCTGGTTATGCATGCTAGTCTGTGTATAAAGATTACATTAAAATTTGTTCATGTTGTGGACCTCGTTAGGTCACTGTACCGTCCGTGGTCTGTTTTTTAGCTTAACGTACCGACCCCTGTTTCCAAGCGCTAGCGGTGCTGCCTAACTTCACTAACTCGTTTTCTTAGGGTTGGTCACTGTAAACCACTCACTTAAGTTATTGCTATGGTATAAGGCGTTGATGCTTTACTTTGGCATCATAACGTTTGGTATTTACCTGTACAATGCGGAGATAAATGACCGATTAGGTTAGTTAACAACAAGCTGTTGCGTCAAATATTATGATTATTCAGTGTATTTGATGTGGGAAGAGATCCATCGCTTCATTGTTACAGACTTGTAGACGTGTTGTGCCTCACTTGTCCTTATGGAGGACCACAAGAATCAAATCCCTGTCCTCTAGTCAAAGAAACCAAAGCAGGTCTCTCTTACATGAGATGGATACAGGAGCTCCAGTATAGGGACTTTGTGAGAATTACAGAACGATTGAAAACTTCCAGTTAATTTTAGTGATATTAGTGTTAGCTTCATACGTAGTGTTAACTATCCAAATGAATAAGATTTGTCGTTATGTCTATCTAATTTTGTTTATGACTGTTATTTACAGTTGTCTCCCATCTTTCCCCAGATAAACAAGACACAGAAACACTATGTCTTTCTGTAATTTCCAAAGTTATCATAAAAGCGCTCAATTCCTGTCCTAAAACATCTACCCATAGCTATTTATAGGAATATTCACTACCATCATGGTTCACTGATGCCTGAGGCCTTGGGATAGTGATGCAGTAGATGTTTGCTTTGTATAGGATTCTTCGGTTATGTAACATAAGCTGAAACGATTCAGGTGTCTTTTACACTTTAATGGAAGCAATGATAATTTAGTCTTCATTGATGATTTTTATGTATTAACTTCAAGCACTCAGGATACTTAGCCGTTTCTCAGTTTAGCACAGCAAGTGGGATGTAAGCAAAAGGGCTCTGTTATCACTGAGCTCTACTAGTGGTCATCATCAGCACATAAGCTTAGATTCTGAGATTGGGTTATCCACAGTCATAGACTGCCTTGTTTGTCATAAAAATGCATTTATTGTTTTTCATTTGCTAGAGTGTGAGTTAAACTCTGGTCTTAATCCAGTCATGTTTTTGCCTGCTAAAACGGATAAAAATTCTTTTTCAGTGCACTTCTTAGAGTGTGCTTTCGTTGTGGATTTAGCTGCTCTGTATACACAAGACCCTATTTAAGCACTAAAGGTTAGTGTTTTATATACAATTTGTAGACTGGTAGGCATAGTTGATTTTCAGCTCGTAGTTTATAATTGTGTGTGAGTTTTTGGTCCACAAGTGTTTTAATGAGTTGGTTATTATTTTTGGACGTTCTTGTCTGCTGTCGTCCAGTCAATCTAATAATAATTCTGTAATTATTGATTATATAAATTTACAGAACCATAACAAATCATGTGGATCTGTTTAGCTGTTAAAATGAGTGTCCATCAGGTTCTATTTGTTATTGTAAAACAGAACATTAGATGAATATAAAATTTGTTTTGTAATCATGCAACTTGCCAAGTAATCAGTGCCAGTTCATGAGAATGTGAATAGTAATCATTGTTTTTTTGTTTGGCAACTGAAATTAAGAGAGCTCTGAAACGACCCCCACCGGAATGCCATACGTGAAAAGTGTTGAGTGGGCGTACTCTCAGCTGAAACGGTGAGATGAGGTCAGCTCTGACTTCCGCAGATTGCTGTGCGAGCATGGAAGGAAATGGACGGGCCGGGCTCCATCCCCTCCCTGTCCCAGTCCCTCTGTGAGCCTGTGTCTGCTCCCTTATTCCCTCTGCTCACTACTGCAGAGCCCTGCAGAGGCTTAGTTGCCACTGAGGCGCAGTGGCAAACAGCAGGAAAAAGGCTGACTGGTCTTTCTCTGTTCAGCCTTATTTCTACATAGAGGGAGCAGTGAAGGCTTCTTATACACCATTTCTGCCTCCCTGTGCCTGTTACAGCCTTGACTCCAGTGAATGGAGTTGTGTTCATGAGCTCGGAGGTTGGCCATACTGTCCCTCCACGAGCATGCATGTGTGGTTGCGGCTATACAGATGACGTTATGCTGGAGCTTAAAGCCGCAGTGACCCACAATCAGGGACGGGGGATGGGCCCAGCTGGTCTGTGAGGAAGGAGGTTCAGTTAGGGATCTGTTTTTAATGTACGGTTATTTGGAAATGTGCTGTCTTTTGCCAAAATGTGGAGGACAAAGAATGTTTGTGGACATACAGTTACATAAATTCTCAGATCATTTAACTTGGCACTGCACATACAACTGGGTTGCGCTGACCCATTTGAGTTGTTTCCAGGACATTTTTTGGCTTTTATTTTCTAGATTCCCCTGTTTGTCAGAAATGCTGGTTTTGTGACATTGTTAGTCTTTTGTAATTTTTGAGTCTTCTTATTTTGCTCATTTGCTGAATAAAATTCTAGAAAAAGTGCCAAGATGAATTTGTGAATGTTGGCGTCTTTGCGGGCATGCTAAATTATTAACAATGCAAACTGTTCATGAACGAGTCCATGAGACTCTTAATGTTACAGCAGGGAAGTGGAATGATATTTGCTAAAGAAAAAAATTAATTCAAGATTTGACTATAAGTTTGCGTATATATTGCACTCCAGAAAAGCACAGCTTTTGGGGGGCGCTGGGCTGCAACTTTAAAATGTATGCATTTTGGTTTTGTCTTTTATTTGTTTTACTGCGTAACTTTATTCTTTTCTGCAATACTTACCCCCGCTGATCTAATTCTGTATTGTGTAAATCCTTTAGATGTGTATTATATTATTTATTAAATATTTTGTTGCAGCTATTTTATAGTGTGGTTGTGATGTGGTTAAAGATTTGTTGTTGAAGGTTATTATGACAGAAATGATGTACACTACATCATGTTGATGTTTTGATTAATTGTATCATTCACTACATATTTACTGGTAGTTAGTCAGTATCAGGGCAATGTGAAATTTTTGCAGTCCAATCGCGCAAGTGTGCTAGCAAGTTGTGAAAGTAAAAAGCATACATTTCAGTTAACATTGCTATAATCAGTTGTTTCATGTCACTGGTTTTACAAAACTTCTTTTAAACTTTCTTTCAAGACACGCAACTGCTTTCACTATGTTGACATCATTCTGAAGACACAGTCTTGTATAGCAGCGTTGAAGATCCAGAATAGAGGAATTCTAATTTTATGCACAAAAATGTGTTTTCCAAAGTTATTGAGGGCCCAGCAATCTAGGGAGAGATTAAATAGTGCCTGTTTGCTCTCATGTATGCAAGGTGATAGGTCAGAATTTACAAAAAGCATAAAAATGCATTAGAAGTCTATGATTATTACCTAGGCTGATTTTGTAACCTAATATACATCTTGTCTTGTTGTGCAAAGGAATTTAGTGGCTACAGTTTTTTTCCTTTTGTTTGCTCACATCACATGAACGGTTTAGAATACAGTGGTAAGTAAGTTTTAAGGAAGACTATGGTCGCTGAATTGTAATTATGAAATACTGTTTGCTGTTTATTTTCATGCTGAAAGAGCTGTATCAGCTTGTGTTAGGTTTCTGAGGCCTGTTTGTCCTTATGGTCAGCTCCATCTCTTGGATGCAGAAAGTTTATCCAGTTGTGCTGTAAAGTTATAGCTATTGCTTGCTCAAGGACATCTTACCCTTGTTAAATTGTGCAAAGTCATTGCCACAGCCTATCAGAATGGCCTGGATACATATAATGGTCTGTACTTTTGCTATGCAGGGATCAGACAGTATATGCCAGACAAAAAAAACAACACTTTGCTTTAAGTTACTTGTGTAATTGTCGTCATAGTTCTTTAGGATGTTTTTAAACATGGTACTGTTTTTTTACTCTTTTCCAACTTAGTAATCTTCAGTAAAACAAAATATGTATGTATCATGTAACATGGTCATTTAAGTGTCATGTAATTAATGTCATGTGGTATTTGCTGGAGCCAGAAACTGTTGTGCTTATTTGGTGTAACTGGCTGTTATTTTATATTATGTGAGTTAGTACGCCAATTTGTTTATTTTTATAGCACTGATCTCTGTTTTTCATTCCTTTTGTGTTTTAGATCTTGAAGAGTGGATTGTTAAAAGCACAGCTATGCAGACGATCAAGTGTGTTGTGGTTGGCGATGGTGCCGTTGGTAAAACCTGTCTATTAATCTCCTACACAACTAACAAATTCCCCTCTGAATATGTACCAACGGTAAGTAGCATCTTATAATGGCTTGTTTTTAAAGAAACTAGATTGAGCAAGGTTCCGGTACTTAAGAACAGGCTGTTTACGTAATTCAGTGATCCCTTTTGAGTTGGCAGTTAAATGTTAAAAGCCCACCATGTAAAATGGAGTCTTACAAAGTATATTTTGGGAAAAATAAGTGCATTTTAAATATGTCTGTTTTAGTTATACCTGTATTTAATTTGTATTTTAAATTTTATGGCTGTAAGTTTTGTAATATTCTGTTTATGGCTGGTTTTCAGGTCTTTGATAACTATGCAGTAACAGTTATGATCGGTGGGGAACCTTACACCCTTGGACTGTTTGATACTGCAGGTACAGTATTTATTTCTGTAAGCAAACAATGAAAACTTTGGCTGATGTTTTCTTATTGCTTAATCAAATTTAGAATTATTAAACCTGTAGCTTAAAGGGGATAATGTGATCACTTAAACTGCAAGTGCTTTTTCAAGTACTGCTTTCTATAAAGAAAAGGAGGAGCCTGGTATCAATGATGAGAGTGCAATGATGAGAGTGCTTGTCATCGTCATTGTTGTAGAAATAGATGCACAGCACTTTACTGCATTCCACACATTTTTGTGGAGGGTGGTTGAGCTTTGAATGCTTTTTTGGAGGGGAGTGTATGCAGAGTCTTTGCCTTGAAAAGGACTGAAAGCTGTGTGGCTGCATGGGCTGCATCATCCTCTGAATGATGCTTGTTATTTTTTGTAAGGATAGATTTGTCTTTTGTTGTATTTGTACTAGGGATGGATATGACAATAATTCAATGCTTAATAAATTGTCACAGTATGCTTTCTGTGTTTATTTCTATTACTTCCACAACACTGTTAGACTGGATGTTTAAAATTGGTAGCATTTTTCACCTTTAATTCTATTTATTTGTCTTTTAAGGTAGCATTGTTGTGGGATGTTCAAAACAATAAAACTCAGCAAAACAAAATACAATGTTGCATATTGTTATAACATCTCAAATTGTGAAATGTGTCATTAAACATTAAGTTATTATAGTAGTACACCCAGCCAACTGACCCATTCTTACTGCCCCTGACTTGCTGTGTTTACCTTAAATGGCAACAAAACTTGCACAATGAAACAAAACTCCCTTACTATTCCTCTGTAGAAAATGACTGAGTGAATGAGTTTGAAATATACCTCCTCTTCCTCAAAATAAGACAATAGAGTATTTAGGAGATGCCAGAATGTAGAAACCACATGTTGTCAATAAAAATTGTTGTTGTATATCTTTTGCATGAAACTGTTATTTGGTTCAGTGGGTGTAAGTCTGTTGGTCATTTAACTCGCTCTGCATATATAGGCTTAACACATCTGTGTTAATGGATTATTACCGTCTCCCAACAGGTCAGGAAGATTACGATAGATTACGACCTCTGAGCTACCCCCAAACAGATGTGTTCTTAGTCTGTTTCTCTGTTGTTTCCCCCTCTTCATTTGAAAACGTCAAAGAAAAGGTCAGTTGTCTTCTATGACAAATTACCAGTTATTTGTGATTTTGTTTCTTATGGTGGATGACAATTAATGCTTCTTGACATTTTCAAATTTTTTTTCTTCCTTTCCCCACACTTAGTGGGTACCTGAGATCACCCACCACTGTCCAAAGACTCCCTTTCTCCTGGTGGGGACGCAAATTGATCTGAGAGACGACCCCTCCACTATCGAGAAGCTTGCAAAGAACAAACAGAAGCCAATCACTCCGGAGACAGCTGAGAAGTTGGCCCGCGATCTGAAGGCTGTCAAATACGTGGAGTGCTCTGCTCTCACACAGGTGGGTGAAGCCCTATTATCTCATGAGTACGAACAGCCCAACAAGAATAATAAAGAATTAATAATAGAGAGCCTGTTTCATTAGGTCAACATTACGTAAGGAACATGTGTTTCACTGCAGCCTTTCATATTTTCTTTGTAAAGTAAAACTAGGACACTGTTAAACTGGGCAATGATTGCTAAGTTTGTAATTGTGTAAAGTTCAGCTTAGTAATTTTAAATTTATGTAAGAGAGACACACTGTGTAAGTTTCAAGTAATTATTGTATATAAAATGGTGCTCATCAAATGTGTTTTTTCCCTAAATAGTATTTATCATGTATGTGGCATTTGTCAGGATGCATTGATACCTTTTCAGGCCGAGTATGGGTACATGGTATACTGAAACCAAAACCAGACTGTGATATTTGGGAGGACAACACAGTCTTATCTACTGTTGGTTATTTCACTAAAACTAATGTTAAACATATTCTGTTCAGTCAAACAGTAAAGAAGGCAAATGTGGACTATGATAGCAAACTTTTTTGCTAGACTACATTTCTTCCCCTGTATTGGGGAAATGTGATTAGGGTTGTATGACAGTAATATGGTATACCATTTGAGAGCAATTGTGCCAGTACTTTAAGATGTCAGTGTGTCTAATTTCTAATTTCACATCTTAATGGATACATACTTTTGACCTTCTACTTATATTAGAGGAGCTCATCAATAGATGGCACTAACAGAAATGCGTGATAGTAGCTTAGTCAAGCAAAAGTGCTAAATGCGTATCAGAACCACACATTCTCTGCACACACCATAGAGTGCATCCAGTTACATAAGTTTCATTTTGGTATCAGTTAGCGACAACCTAGTCTGTCCTATTGTGTAATTCATTTAAACTTGTTTCAGTTCTTAAGTTAATCAGAGTCGAGCATGTTCTGTGGTGGGCACGGCTGTTAGCATGCTAGCTATGCTAAGACTTATCAGTGCCTTTCTCCCAGTAGCGGCACTGTTTAATATTTAGCAATTGCTTTATAGATGGAGTGACATTTTTTAGAATGGTCTGTTAAAAAAACACATACCTTGTTCACTTATTTAGTAACCATTTATTGCAAACTACTTAAACTGTTAAAACCTAATCATGTCTGGTTGGAAGTATGCCAGTACAGAATATTTAAGTTGATTAAAAACTTTTTTACTATTATGGCATCAGCAGCACCTCACTGTGTGGTCAAAGCTTTATTGCCTTCCAGCTTAAGTCACAATACTTATTTGTCAAAAGTATGACTCAGTTTGAAAGTTGTCATTCACACTATGATTACTGCAAGGTAAGTTTGTTGTAATTAAGTTGTTGGATGTCAACAAAGGGGAAGCGTTTGCACAGAGGCTCAGAGACACTGTTGGCTCATTTCATTGTGCAGTGTTTGTCGTGTAGTTCAAAATATCTTCCTCCTAAGTCCTAACATTTTTTACCAATCTTTATTACAGTTTATGACTGCAGGTTTGATATATGTTAATGAGGACCTGGACATTTACTTCTCAAGCATTGATTGATAGTGTGCTAAATTTAGCTTCTAAGAATTTAAATAAGAAAATGTTTAGCTGATAGTCATGAACTACCCTAAAACGGCCCTAACTTTAAATACTGTTGACGACACTGTCGTGAATTCACTCCTCTTGCAATGGTGCAAGAGCTTTTTCGTAAGTTTCCTCATGTCATTTACATTCTGCTCATGTGGTTCATTGGGTTTCCTTCCTCTTCACAGAGGACGCTTATAGCTCCGGCTCTGACGATAGCTGTAGTGCTTTAGCATGTTTAATATTTGCACTTTTCTACACTCTGCTCTCATTTTTCTCTCTATCTTCTAAGATCTGTTTGCTGTAACTGCTAACCTTGCTGCTTATTCTCTTCCCTCCCCCTCTGTCTTTGTAGAGAGGTCTGAAGAATGTATTTGATGAAGCTATCCTAGCTGCCCTTGAACCCCCCGAAACACAGCGAAAACGGAAGTGCTGTATATTCTAAAGTCTCGTTCTGTCTTTCTAATGCCCAGCTTCTCCCCCAGATGTTTGCTGCTTCCTATAGTTTACCTCTTGATCCAAAAAGAAAAGTTTCCTGACTGCTAACAAGCGAAGCCAGTGTCTTACGTTTCTTGCTTCATAATACTGAAGTGTTTGTCTGTGCCATTTTATTTTTTCTTTGGTTTTCCGCCCTTTGCTGTTTTGGACTGCTGTTGTTACAGTCTAGCCTCTTGGATTGAATGGAGGTTGTTTTGTCCTCTCCAGTTTCGGAGAAATTATTATTATTATTATTGTTGTTATTATTATTATTATTATTATTATTATTATTATTATTATTATTATATTTATTATTATTATTGTCAAGTTTTTCTTGTTTTTGCACTCCTGCAAAGGGGTTAAAAGTTTGTAATACAGACTTGGTTAGACATTTCATGTTAATTATTGACGATATTGCAGTAGACATTTGTATGATCCTTAAGTACTTATTGCTTCATTTCTACTGTTTGAAAGGGGGGCGCAGTCAAAGAGGTACAAGCAGCTCAACCGCATTACGATTAAGGTCTTATCTTCATTCCTTATTTCAATGTATTATTTTGTACTACAAGCATTGTATCATAGAAATTTTAATCTGAGCATAATTTAAGGCTACAATTTGCAGTTGGGTGTCATAGATAACCCATCTTGGGAATTAAAAACGAACTTACTATAATCTTGTGAAATGATTTGTGTCATTAATAAAGGATAGCTAAAATTGCCATTGCATATGTCTCATCAATTACCACAGAGAGAGCACATTCACACATTCACTGCTAGTTGTGAAAGAATTTAAAGTCTTTCAGACTTTCTGTGGGGAGAACGATTTCAGCAGCGTCGGAACCCTGCAAGACTATTTTCTTCTGTCAGTCCGGACGTGTGCTCATAAAAAGGAATTGTACATGCTTGCTTTCGCTTTAGCAGTCACCTGATGTCAGTCAAGACCGTTCTGCAAGCTGTTTTGTCAACTGTGAATTAAAAGATTGATAACGTTCACCTGCAAGGACAGACTCCTGGCGTAGAGCCATGCTATTTTATCTCCCCTTCTTGCAACAGATCATGTGTCTTTGTGTCCATTCGCTGTATTCCAGTGGCTTAAGTTTGATTTTGCATCCTTCTCGTCTCATCAGCCCTTGTGTCTCTGAGCCTGTGTTCACTTTTCTCGTTTCACCTTACAGTTTTTGTGCTGATGTGACTTAGCAGCATGTCCAGGTTTTATTGGCCTGATCCAATAAAATAAAAATCTGTAAATGAGGGGCAAAAAGTGACCTTGTTGCACCGTTTTTGTACCTTGCACAATTTCCCTGATGTTAATCCCTCATTTTGCCAGTGTATTCCCTCGGACATGTACCTTCATTTATATGCCTTTTCATTTTGTCCTTTGTGATTCGCCATGCATCGACTCCAGTGTTTCATTCACATGTCCCCTCACTTTGTGTTGCAGTGCTGTGTTGATCCCCAAACCTCTCATTGATTTTTTTTTTTCCTTTTCCCTTTTTGTCTGCGTGTTGACCCACATTGAGTCTCCATTTCTTCCCTGCTTTGTGTCCACAGAAAGGCCTAAAGAATGTATTTGACGAGGCGATTTTGGCAGCCCTGGAACCCCCTGAGCCCAAGAAGAAGCGTAAATGCGTGCTGCTATGAGCACCCTTTCCTTTTCTCCCCTCCTTGCTCTGCTAAGGCTGGCCAACAGCTTTGTACTCTAAAAGCAATGTATGAAAGAAGTGAGTTAAAAATTTTTGCTCTGCAATAGATATATAAAGACTACCCTGCACATTGTCTCACACACACACAAACACAATGCTCGCACATCAGTCACACAACAGGAGTCAGATGTAAAATGGATTTCCCTATCAACACAGCCATTGATATAAGAATCTAGAGAGCCTTGTCTAGTTACATTTGAAGATCTGTACTTCATGGTGAGTTGTAGAGATGCTGCCTTGATTTAAAAAAAAATTGCCGTTTAACCGAGTTGTAACAGCTACTTGCTCTTTGAGAGGTTTGAGTGGTTACTAAACCCGTGTGACAAACTTGCTCATGCTTGTAGCGTTGTGAATTGGCCTCTCTAGCCGGAGTTGGCCCTAATCCCTGCTTCATTCTAGGATATCACCAGAAGTGCTTGGAAAATTAGCTCCTTTTTCTTTGCCAATATTCCCACACGATAGACGGTTGAGTCAATAACCATGTAAATAAGAGTGGTTTAAATAGGTATGGAATGGTGGCAAGAATCGGTTGTCTCAAGCAGGGAACTTTCCAACAGTGTTAGCAGAACAAGTGGCGTGTCCTTCTGCGTTACCAGGGACCAGAGAAAGAATTTCTCAGAAACTTGTCGTAATGCATGTAGGAAAGCCTCTGGTTTCCTTTGAATAGGTTGACGTTAATTAATAATAATGTAAGCTGACAAAAGTTGTTGTAGACTCCACTTGTTTTTACCAAAACATTCTTTTTCCTTCTGTGTTTTCATTGTGATTCCTTTTTTTTCTTCTCCTATTTAGCTTTTATTTGTTGTTTTTTTTTATTATTATTTTAAAGTTTTAATCATTTTAAGTTTTTTTTTGTTTGGTTTTTTTTTTTTGTTAAGTGGTTCTTGTCACATTTGTCATTAGTTAGGGGCCGGATCCCAGCAACACACTGATCCACCTGTGATATACAGACACTGCATTTCCTGTTTCAAAAACAGTCAATTCAAAACTTGCCCTCAACTACTCATTGACAGAACCAAGTTTACTGTTGGTGTTACGTGGGTGGATCACGGTTGGTCTGTTTTCCAGGCGTTATCACTCTTATTTGTTTGTTTTTGTTTTGGTGTTAAACCAAATGCTATGTATGAAGTCTGTCCTTTGTACTGTATATGCATTCTTTTAAAAATTATTAAACTTATACCTTAATTGCCTTTTTATTGTTTTACTCCTGTGAAACCAAAAGATTGTGATGCTGAACTGCCCCCAACACTTTCTGTGCTATATGTGATGCCAGTTATCAGTTCTGCTTTAACAGCTCATGAAAAGCATTGAATACAATTACTTTTGCCAGAGACTGAGGAATTAAGCTTGCGTGTGGATTTCTGTTTCTTCATTTTCCATTTATAAAAGTAACCAGCCTTCTACTACATTTTTCTGACAGCAGAGGGAGCTGTTTGATCACACATGACCCCAGTATTTGCAAGGTCTTGTCAACTTACTGCAAGAAAGGATAACAGGTCTTGTTATTGTGGGTATAATTAGTTTTATGCTGTTGTCTCTGAAAATTGAGAGCACATTACGTAGACATTTCAGTTTTATTACCAACATAGAGCTGCAACAAACCTATTGGTGCACTGTTTACTAGCCTGTCTTATGGCTTTAAAGGTTAAAAACGTTCATTGTATACCTAGACGCCAAAACTTATTTTTTATTTTTATTATTTTTTCTCTTATTTATTATGAGGTTTCTCAGAAAAGGATTGCTGTTCTAGGATTTCATAAAGTCGCAAAATAAGAGGAATCTCATCTTAGATCAGCACTCCTTCTCTGAGAAGCTTTCTGAATGTGTGCCCATGTCTGCAGGCTTAACCAAGTAAGCATCATATTTGCGTTACTGGCCATCGTTTTAAATTTCCAGCAAACAGAACTGTGGAATGTACATCTCCGTTGGCCTTGTTTTGAACAAAGATATTGAGGGGGCTGAGAGATACAATAACACTTCAGTTAGCGGTGATTGATGACAAGGTATACTTTTGTGAGACGTCCTGGTTCTGGATCAACATTCCTGCCCTGAAAGGTTGATAGATTTCCTGTCTTCGGAAAAGAGATTGTATGTCATATTTTCACTTCTTTTTTCTGTAAGGAAAATGGCTATAATATGGCTTTGAAAGTCTGACGTTAAGTTCTACCTGCTCTCTGTGAGAACTGTCTTTCACCTGTACCTCAAAGTTTCATAAGAGTAGGGTTTATAGTTGACTTCAAATGTTGGCTTTTTTTTGTCTGCCAAATCCTCTTTTTTCCCCCCAACGAGATATGTCCCATATATTGATCAGAAGAGAAGCCCCTTAAGACATAACACACTTGAGCAGGGGAGTGGGGTGTTAGGAGTTTGCCTGAGTCTTTGACACATTCCTTGAGTGTCTTGTATGATGTCTGTCATCAAGCACTTAGGCTAAATAACTGCAGAAAGTGATTAATTATGACACGTGTGGAATGGCTGGTATTCTCATGTATTGGTAGGTGGGGGTGATCACCTGCAGCAGAATGCTGGTTATCAGCATCGCTATCACAATACAGCCTGGTCCCACTGACAGCTTTGCCAGAAAAGGCTACGCATGAAGTCGAGTTCCTTACATCCACTCATGGGTTGTACAAACATCGCCAGCTGTGCTATCATCACATGAACTGTCTGTGCGCTCTGATTTATGGATGCAGTACTTCACTATAAGAAGTTAATGTTTTAAATGGTTGTTTGAGTGGCTCAGTTTTGTGTGGTATAGAACCATTTGTTTACCTTGCTTGAAGCTTTTAAAAGCTATAATGTCTGGGACCGCACTGTCCCCTCATACCATTCAGTGCAGTATCCTTAACCAGTCGCTTGGGTCTGCCTTTCCTTGAAACTTGATTACTGCAACCAATTATGCTCAACAGGTTCTACATCTGTATGCTCTAAGGCAAGACTGAAGTGGGATTGATGATGTGCAGGTCCACCTCAACAAGTGGTTCTATGCATGTTTTCCATGCATCTGTTCACTTCCCAAATGAGTTCTTTTAAATGTTAAATTTATCTTGAGAGAAATTGGCGATTTGTCATCTTCGAGCGGCTGTAACGGATCGGCTCAGCTATCCGACGTGGCTGCTCCCGGCTCTCTCTGGCCTTAATTGGGGGAGCTGTAGGGCTGATTCAAATCCAAAGCAAACACTCAGCTTGACGCTGGCTCGTTGCTCAGCCGTGTCAAATCTCTACGGAGAAGTCGTGATTTCTCCCTCAGGATGGCATTTCTCTTCATCATGTCTGAAGGTCTTGTTTTAACCAGCGCCTCTGGGAGTCCCAATTAGGACCAAAGGCTAAACCCAGAGCACCAGAGGAATCACCGAAAGCTTGGCGAGCTCATAAATATTAGCGGTGGAATGGACACACTTTTCCCCCCAGCCTGTGCTTAATGGTGTTGTCACTGACGTGTCAGGAGTAAGACAGCACGGTGGGAGATGAAGCGTAGATAAGCCCCTCTGTGCTTGGAAAAGGGCTGTGTGAAGCCTGGGATACCATATGCCAGTCAAAGCCAAACATGCTTGGGATTTGTTGAAAAGCTAGCCTGTGGACTGAGACAACTATGCGCAATGAAAATCGCAGAGTCATAAATCAAAAAAGCCCACATCTTGTGGCCCCGCCTTCGCCTCCCACCCTTTGGCCATCTGTGCCATGGCAACGTGTTGAGCTTGAACCCAGAGACTCGCATTCCTACCATGGATGCATTGTATGAACATGCTGGCTGTCTAGATTGGATTGGCTAAGGGACTTCTCATTTTTCCATCTTTTCTTTGCGCATGAAATGAAGCTAATATACTTCTATTTATAATGTGATAGCTCTTCTTTCCAATCTTCATATATATATATATATATATATATATATATATATATATATATATATATATATATATATATATATATATATATTTATTTATCTCAACTGGCTTGTAGGTCTCAGGTTAATCCTGCTTGGTTTTGGACCCAATTTTACTGTCGAAAGGAGGCCCAGTGTTTGGTGATCACTTGCTTAACTACACCCAATTACAGTTTTTCCCTTAGTTTTCACATTTAGTAGGTATGCTCCAGAAAGGAACCTACCAAACTGGGCCCTCCAATACCAGAACTGTGCACCCCTGCTGTGTCCTATTAAGAAAAGAGAATTCAATCCTAGTTAACTTTGCTCTGCCACCAAATCATGTGTAAAATACTGCAATTTAAATGTCACGATCAGTTGTTAAAATGAAGAAGGTGCTTCTCGCTACAAGTCATTTTCTATGGGCGTGATGGTAAAGAAGCCGATCCAGGGCCAGGCCTGCTGCTTTCAGCACGTGGCTGCTAGCCAACTTCAGCATGAGCGCCCTCAGCACAAGAGCGATGTTTTAACAGCAGGGAAGCCAACAGTGACGGCTGCCGTGCCTCGGCACAGCTTATTATGACACAGTAACTCACTTTGCGGCTTAAGGATACATGTGTTTCATCCACGGGCCGTCTCCTTTGAGCACCGCGCGCTGAATTAGAAACCCTACAGGTGTGCAAGTTGTCCGACCACGCTTGTGTGTGTGTGTCGACAGCCTGTCCCGTCTGCTAAGCCTCTGCGCTCGCTGCCCGTGCAAGCGTAACGCGGACAGGACAACCTTGTCCAAACTTAGCGATGCCAGCATGCATCCACAGCACAGGTGGAGGGAGGGATTCTAGCCTAAGAAGAATCTCAGGTGATGGAGTCATCGTGTACTTGTCAACCCCTTTTGCCGTTCCTTCTGGCGGTCGCCCGAGTTTACCGTTTTGGTCCTTGACTAATGTTATCATAATATTCTCCACACCTGTGTCCTCGGATTCCTCTGTGCTCGGTCGCCGGGTGCAATATTAGGTTGCATGGAAAGCTCCCCCACCTTTACCAGTTTAGCAGTTGCATCACTGTTCAGATATGTGGCTACAAATTTAGATTCCTGACCGCCAAGCCCCGAGCACATGCATCAGACAAGGCCTCACATATCAGTTCTTGATGGATGAGCCATTGTCGAAGAATTCTTGCGGCTCTCGCCTCGAACAATACCCTTCATTGAGGGGGCTGCTCTAGCAACATCGGGGGATCGCCTCAACTTCTGCACCAATTGTTCGAGATGCCCACCACTGAGTATAAAGTTCAGGCTTGTGACGTAAAGTGACGTAAGGCTTACATGCTTGTTCACTTCACAACTTGCTAATGTCTTGAAGGTCGGCCTCTATCACAGTTGCCTTGTTTACTGCACAGAAACACTAGAGGCGAGGTAGGATTTCCTATCTGGGACAGAAACTCCAGCAGCCACCTGGGAGTGGGTCCAACAGGTTGGGTTGTCGTAAACGAAGGGGGATTAAAAGTGTAGTTTGCCATCTACATGATTCCATCTCTCTAGGAGATTTTAATAAGCCCCAAAACAAAAATAGCCTCAGCATCCTTTGCTTGCGTTAGTAAGGTTGGAGTTTGGCTCACCTGTGGGAAAGGTGGAGGGTTTTCTGGGAGGAAATCAACATCATCCAAACTTAAGCTTGACCTTTACGACGAACAGCAGCGGCCGTCGCTTGGCTTTGTTCCATTGAGGCCGTTGGTGTTGGGTAGTGCTTTTCTGAGGGCCTCTCTTGCGTGTTGCACAACCTTTTGCTTTGCAAAGGGTGGGTGGGTGGGGGAGTGGATGGAGGTTGGGGCAACTGTCATCACAAACAAGAAACATCTGTCTCATTTGTGTAACTTGTTTTCTTTTAATATAAGAAGTATGTTGGTGGAGATCTGTGAGTTCTGAAGCAGGCTTGGGAGGAAAGAGAGGAGTACTTTAGGTCTCCTTATCCTTTTTCTTTTTGTGTTTCAGGTCAGGTATTACCACTCTCAACCTGTAGCGGCCTTAACCCTTACTCCACATGCTTGCGTGCTCTCTTTTTGTCATATAAAGAAACGGTTTGAAACATAAAGGAGCAGTGTTGCAAGTCTCATGAGGTGTTATGCCCTTCATTGAAGATCAGTTTATCAATGCGTCATTTATTTATTTCTTTTTTTGCTGGACTACTTCTTTTATGTGGGTGCGTGTGATAAAGTTCTGGTATTATAAAGGTGACATTGTAATCATAAAAAATTTGTTAGTTAAATGTGTGCAGTTGTTAGCTGGTGATGGCTTCTGACAACTGAAAATACACAGATGTTGTTTTCCGGAATTGTTAAAAAGGGCAAAGAGGACATTTGCTGTGATTAACACAGACCAGACCCCAAAAGTCAACTGTACTTTCGTTATACTGATTTTGCCTTTCAGAGATCGGTAAGGTATCTCGGTATAGATATGCGAATGTTATATTTTTAATTTGGGCGGCAATCAACACGCAGCTGAGGAATTCCAGAATGGCTGTAAAAAAGCCAGCCAGTTGCCGTACACTTTCATGTCCTCGCCTAATCACACAAAGGTTTCAGTGCTGACTCCAGAGACCAAAGTCATATTAAAAGTAGCTGAAAGGCTAAAGCCCCTGATCTCTGAGCCCCTTTATTGAATTGTAGGTTGATAATTATGTTATGTCCCAGGAAAAGCCTCTACAAATATTAAATTACTGTGTGGTATTTCCATCAAAGAGGCGGTGACAGGGCCATTCTGTTGATGGGATTGTATTTCTAAAAGTGAAGGCTCCCTGTAACACGCTTAAGGTCTATACACTCGCAGGACCACACTTTCTTTTCCAGATTCATTTCCGCCATCGTTTATAAAGGAACATGTCACTGTCAAATTCTCACCAGTGACTGCACGTCTTGTGAGAACTTTGAAAATATGGTGGACGGAATAGTCAGCAATAATAATAATAATAATAGAAAAAAAGCCTTATAATATCATAGTTTATCATAGCACACTTGGGCGAGATTGAAAACTTTTTTTACTGGTTTACTGGTATTGGTAACAAAAAACAAAAGAAGCGTGAAAATCTACAAAAGTTTAGCTCTATGACTGGGTTTGCAGGGATTCAGAGTGTAAAACTGAAGTGGGGCCTTATTTAGGGGGGACTCCATCCAGCATCCCTAAATTGTTAGGGCTTTGTCTACAGTTGACGAAGGGCTAACAAAACCACTCTATCATCAGCTAATAAAGATCAGAATCCCTCCCCTGTATACCACATGTACTCAGACCAAGATCGATTTTCTGCAGACTGTAGAAAACCAAAAACACTGAGTAGCTTTTATATATCTTTTATATATCTATCAATATATATATATATATGTATTCTTTGGGGCTTCTCCACACCGTAACTCTCACGGATGTGGGAAAAACAGTAAAGGTGGACTCATCAGAGAACAATACGTGTTTCACATTGACCACAGCCCAAGATTTGCGCTCCTTGCACCATTAAAACCGACGTTTGGCATTGGCACGAGTGACTAAAGGTTTGGCTATTGCAGCCTGGCCGTGTATATTGACCCTGTGGAGCTGCTAACTGAACTTCACACTCTACTCTTACTGGTGCAATGTGCAATTAATGAAGATTGGCCACCAGACTGGTCCAATTTAGCCATGAAACATCCCACAATAAAATGACAGGTGTTCCAGTTTCATTGTCCGACCCCAATATAGATATTGCAGTCATGGACAAGTAGCCATTCCATCTAAATTCTGCCTCTAAAGTGAGTGGACCACATCATTCTGTACGAAGTTTAGTTTAGTTTATATGGTATGTCCCAGGTATGCTGGGAATGCTGTTGGCAAGTAACGGGATAAAGATAGTTGCTTAATTTGCTTTAGACTAGTAAGAAAATGGGGGTGGGAGGAGGGACTGTGTCGTCTTGCATATTGCTCCTTTAATGATTTTGCAATAACCAAGTCCCACTCTATCTCTCCAAAAAATTTAGCTGACTGGAGATACATGTGATATTTGGGGCCCCCAAATATCAGTAGTTCCACAAACCCAGGATGTGCTAGTATTAGGAGGATTTCTCTGTGATTTTCCCAGCCTGCATCCACAGAGATACCCCCCACCCCTCCACCCGTTTTAATTTTGCCTTTCAAAGTAACAGACAACTGCCTTCACTTTACAAACCTCCCACCCCCCTCCCATAATCCCAAGCATCATCGCAGCTTATTAGAGCCAGGCCTTAGGGATGCGAGAAAGAGAATTTTTAAAAGCACTTCTGGAAACCATATGCTTGAGACGCTGATCATCCAAAATATAAACTACACTTCAGACATCAGCCTGTTTTTGAAAACAGTGCGGCTGAAATTAAGTGCTGTGTCTTATTCATTCATCCTGAGTGAAACAGCACAAGCGATTCCATGACCCGCTGTGCATAAATAGAACAAAACATAGCTGCTTGGCTGGGAGAATGCCAGAGGGTGGAATCTACCTGCTCCACTTTTACCATAGAACAATTAAGCAGTTACACACTTGGCCACATTCTAGGCGAAAGATGATACAGAGGACGGGCCTACACATTTGGCATTGAGTCCTGTGGTATAGAGGGATGTTAATGGGTCAGACCATTTTTTTTCTTCCTGTGAGACGTACTAGTCGAAATACATGATTCTGATAACAGTGGTATTAAGGGTTCTCTGTATTGGCAGGAAATCAATTAATCTGATTCAGTGTTTTATAAATCTGGTTTGAAATACCACACTTGTACTGTGTGATATGAGGTAGTTAGCTATATATTTCTTTCCATGGAGTAGTTTGAGTACTTTAAGCATGATCTCCTATGTTTAGAAGTTAAAAGGGAAAAATAGCTTATTTTAAAACATGGTAATTCTTAATTGACTAAAACTGTATTGGTTTTGGCCAATGTTTGAAAATATCTGTATTGGGAAAATAGTAGTAGTATTTAACCATTTGTTCTAGCTCTTTCATTACTATCTAAACTACACATCAAAAATTTGGGGCCACGTTTTAAAGTATTGCAGGAAAAGTTTAATATTCGTGTTTACTTTAAAACTATTAGAGAGAGTACCTGACATTACAACAACGACATAAGATGAATGACCTCTGGAATTAATTTCGAGAAAGGACAGTCACAGATTTTGGCATAAATATTTACACTTGATCGTCCTTTTCTGAATAAACGTAGTTAGCCTTTAACATTATCACAAATCAATAAAGCACCATGCTCATTTCTCTTAAACCCATTAGAAAAAGGTTGGCATCCCCTAACTTGTGACAGGCAGTTTACCCTGTTAATAATTGTAGCTGATTCTACTGTTCTGTTTAGGTTTACTATTCAATCAAACTACTATAAACTTGGCAAAGTATATGTTCCTCTTATCCAACCACTATGGTGTTGAGCGACCCCAGTGTCCTCTGTGGAAATAATCTTGTTTTTAAAGCTCGCTGAGAAAATCCACTTATAAAAAGCCGCAGTGGGCACTTACAGAGTCAGTGGTGACGTTGAAGCGAGAACAGGCCTTTCGGAGCTGCTGAGTTGCAGCAGCAAACCGCACGTACGTGTGGTAACATCCCTCATTCCTGCCATTATTCCACACATAGTTTCTATAAATATTTATTATTCTTGGCATGGTGGCATGGCTGGCTGGGTGCAGTTTAGGCCGTGTCACCAGGCAGCTGTGTGTGGAGTGCTGAAGGGGGCAATTAACCTTCCCTCTCCCTCTCTCTCATACACAGGGGAGAATATGCTGGAATGGCCAATATTTCGACTGAAAATCAACACAAGTTTTTACAACTCCCGTTCCCATTTATTCCAAACGCACAAGATGTGTTTGGTGTCCGACATTCACCTCTTTAGTTCTTTAACACCGGAGCCACTCTTACCTAACAGGTAGTTCAACAATCTGGAAATCAGGCTCGGTATTAACAACTACTACAAAAACACAATACAAGGAACTTAATGAAAACTTTAATGATCATTGCCTAACAGACTAAACCTAAAAAGAATCGGATTTTTAAAAAGCTTCAGATGATGCACTAATGATGGTCTAGAAATGGAATACTGTTGTGCTAATTTGGTATTGCTAAAACAAACTGGTTGTCTGATAAAGAAATAATTCTACCGCACTGAAACTCAATAAATCTGCCTTGAAATACCACACTTGCACTTTGTGATATAACATGATCCATCCATTCATCCATCCATTATCTTCCACTTTATTCCATCAGTTGGGCTCATGGTGGGAGCTGGAGCCAGCATCATCAGGCAAAGGTGGGGTACACCATGGACAGGTCACCAGTCCATTGCATGGGCAACACACACACTCGCATCGCGCATCATCTCGCATCTTCAGGCAATTTAGAGTGAGCGATCAACCTAACATGCATGAGTTTGGACTGTGGGGGGAAACCAGAGTACCTGGAGGAAACCCACCCAAGCATGAGGATAACATACACACTTCACACAGAACAGCCCGAACCGGGAATCTTGCTGTGAGGCAACAGTGCTAACCACTACACCACCATGCCACAATATGACATGATATATTTTATATTGTATGATGCTGTATATTTCTTCCCATGGAGTAGAAAAGTGTTTGAGTAGTTTCAGTATAATATCCTGCATTTGGAAGCTCATCTTAAATTGGAAAAATAACTTATTCTAAAACAAAAATCCGATTTTTAAAAACCTTCAATTTTGTGTTTTCCGGGCTTCACTCTTGTGCTAATCTGGCATTGCTTAAACAATTTGGAAAAAGTTACTGGTTACTGGTTGTCTGTTAACTAAGAAATAGTAATACTAAACTGAAACTCAATAAGGACTAAACTGAAACTTTGGCTTACAAATAAAATAAAATCATATTAATGCAGCACTAAAACTGAAACTGAAAACTAAAATAAAAATGTAAATATAATTATCAATGTTCAAAACCCACACTTTATAGTCAAATCATCTCAAATAGACTTGTTTATGTGGTTTTAAAAGAGCTGCTAGGTATAAAAATGGACAATTTCTATAAAAATGGAAAATATATGGGGTATAAGCTTTCATTACTTGTAGCTCCTGAATGAGACTCAAGAAGCGAATGTCAGACACCGAACATGTCTTGATTTGATTGTTTCTCTGCACCACTTTAAAGTTAATTACTGTTCGTAGACATTTATGAGACGTTTTACAGTGGCCTGCATAACATGAATACATTTATGGTGGCGACAGTGCGATATGGTATGTCTGAGGAAGAGCCTGCTGTCAGACTGTGTGAAACCATAGTTTTACAACATGGAGAGACTTTCTTTCTTTTCCTTTCCTTTTCTTTTTTTTTTTTTACAGGTCTAACTAATCCAACCAAAGAAAACAAACAACAGATAGTTAATGGCGGTATCGTCAGAACGGAAATTCTTCTCTCACCACAGCTTGTTAAGAAATGCAACAGTTGCGTCAGTCTTTCACGTGGCATATATTTCAATTAGACATACATTCATATGCAGTATAGTCCTCTTCAGTGTATAAGTCTTTTACAGAGCTATGTTTCTTTAGAAGCATACTGGATAGCATGATCGTATTATAGAAAACTTGGAATTATGGTAGATGTACATAGTTGTCATAAATAATTCGGTCACTTTGCCTCTCGTTAATGGAACAGGGAATGCTCTGGGATTTCCTTTATTTGTGGTATGTGCATCTGGAGATGAAAAGTGCTGGAGTCACCGAGCACAGCATTCATGGTCCAATCAGGTCGACTCGCGAGTAAACAATTTGTTTATCGAATTTTTGAAACAAGGTGATGGATCTGCCGATGCCATGCTTTCCAGGATTTTCAAACTAATCAGACTGTTCCGCAGGTGTTACGCTTGTAGTCTTTCCTTTTCCATCATGGTTTAGAGTTGGTTTGCTTCCCTATGAAGAGGAGGAACTCTCTCTCTCTCTCTCTCTCTCTCTCTCTCTCTCTCTCTATATATATATATATATATATATATATATATATATATATATATATATATATTCGCTGTCCAATGAAGAACATGGGTCTCCATTTTTGTGGATTTTTTATTTCTATTGTTCTGCATTAATTAAACGCAGCAGCTCCTGTTTACATTGTGGGACTATTTCATGATGAATAGACCAATACAAGTGCTCCAAAATAGCTTGGAAAAATATCTGGTTCCATTGACTTACACCGAAAGTGAAGACAGTTTTTGTCATCTTCTGTAAATGTACTTCTATGTTTTTCATTGGACAGCGACCATATATATATATATATATATATATATATATATATATATATATACATATGAAAGACCAATGCTGTACATTATCTGTGAGTGATTTTTAAAGCAGCATCATGACCACATACAAATGGCCACATACATACTGTTCGTTTTTCCGTCGAGAAAAGAAAAAAATAATGTACACCTGGACTGCATCTCAAGATGTAATGTTCCTCATCCTAGGAGTGTGTTAAAAATATCCCTTGATGTCCGTCTCTCCAGATGAGATCCTAAAGCAGCATCAAGAATGGGAGGGGGTCGAACTTCACCCCCCATGTCCACTTAATTCTTAACTCGTCTCCCTCCAACCCCAGCCTGTTGGTTTTTTTTTTCAATTGTCCGTCAACCCTCAAACACCCCGTACCACTCTCTTTGGAGCAAGTCACATTACAAATTCACACTCTCTGATTCCAATAAGTTAAAAAATACAAAAATAAGAGAGCAACCACAATAACAAAAAGTAAAAAGAAAAAGAAAAGAGATGGAGAGAAAAATACTCTCAAGTGGGACTCGAAATAAAAAAACAAAAACAAAAAAAAACCAACTCTATTTGCCCCTATATTTGTATGTCCCATGTATGACATGTTCTTTTAACAATGTATGAAGTGACTGGGAATGTCTGTATCTTCTCCCGTTTGTTTGTTTTTCTAGTTTCGTTTTTAATTGTTTTCCCTTTTCCATTTATCGTGTTTCCCAGGGTGGTTTAAGGAGGCGGTAGGGAAAGAGGGAGTCATTCTGAGAAGAAAAAAAGGGGGAGGAGTTGAAGGAGGGTAGAAGTAGATCACCGGCACGTGTGCATTTCCACCATCTTGCGGCATTGTTTGCACTTGACGTAACAGCACCAGTGAAATTTGCAGCTGCACCTGTCCACCACCTCCAACTCCTCCGTGTGGAAACCCCGGCCGCAGCACATCAGCTCGCAGCCGTCGATGGCCTTTGAGGTTTTGTTGCAGTAGCGGCCTACGGTGCCCAGCATGCCCGGTGTCCTGGGGTCGTGGTCGCAGAAGTCCGGGCTGGGGTCCAGGTAGACCAGGTCCTCGTCCGTGTGTGGCTTGAACTGTGAGTTCCGCGGCACCAACACTTTGGTGGTGCCTATTTTGCGCTGTTCTACCTCTGTGGCGCCGTCAAATTTCTCCTTAATGACGTTGCCCACCTTGCGGAATGGTGGCATGGCCTTCCAGCAGGTCTTCACTTCGCAGGAGCCGGAAACACCGTGGCACTTGCACTCCACTCGCATGTTGTTCAGAATGGCCTGGGAACACAGCACATGCATGTCAATCTGTAGGATTTTTTTTAGGACATGATTATTTTCTTGGTTAATATATTTCAACTGCATGTATTTTACATTTGACCACTGGCTGAAGATTTGACGTTGGCTTAAAGAAAGTCTTTAAGCTTGTCCAGAGGCATATCAACCCACTGGTGGATTTTGTTGGGATCTGTTGGCCCTGGGATACTATGCTAAAATGTCTGCATCTGGAACATTCTACAGATTCAGTGGCCCCAAAAAGTATTAGGACATGTTCACCAATACTGATTCCATCAAAGGACACCAGATCAGCATTTGGATTGGCAGCATTTTGAGAAAAACAGTTTTGATGTTTCCACCTCTAGGCTTCAAAGCAGTGGTTCCCCAACCCTCATCCTGGAGGACCCCCTGCCCTGCACATTTTAGTGCTTTCCCATCTGCGCTTCCAACACACCTGATCCAACTAACCATCTAGTTAACGAGCCCTTCCTGGGCTGGGTGTGTTTTGGCAGAAAAACAAAAATCCGTAGGGCAGGGAAGTCCTTTAGGACCAGGGTTGGGAATCACTGCTTACCCACTGCACCCTTGGTGCAGTCTGGTTCGTATACTTTTCCAGGCATTCTCCCCACAGTCTACCATCAGGCGGATGATGTTTTTCTCTGCAATAAATATTTGGTTAAACATTTTCTGAAGTAATCCAAAGACCTCATAGAGAAAAAGAGAAACCAAAGAAGATATTTACTTAATATGTCTGTAGTTTCTTTTAGACAACAATAAGATCGGATGAAAAGACAAGAGTTTTAGTAGAGATCTCAATATTGCCACGACGTTATCTGCAACTAAACTCTCACCTCTCTTCTATTCTTTCTTTTCTTGCCACCTTTATGTCTGAAACTATTTCTCCAAAGAAATTGTAAAACTCCATTAAGACTCCAGAACCAATAAAGAGCAGCCTTCAAGCAATGAACTTCCCTCAAGTTAACCAATAGTTAAATAGTTAAGGAGTCCAAATACTTTCTGGGACAACTTTGTAATACTTCGTCATGCTAAATCAAATGATTTGGATCTAAATCTCTACATTTTATACAATTCCTATATTTGCATTGATAGACAGGTACTGGCATTGGCCCAGAATTGCCACATTAGTGCATGTTTAATTGTTATAATGGATTTAAATAGATTTTTAACACTAAGTAGATGCATTATTTACACCCAGTAGAGAAAAATTTGGAAATTCAGATTCCTTACTAATGATCTCGGAATGACCTCCAATTAGCACTCTGTGGGTCTTACCTTCCTCCCTGCCTCGTTATTATGGAGATTCATAAGGGCCCTGTTGGACGACTGCCCTTTGCTTCTCTCCCTGACATCCACAAATGACTGGGAGAAGGCAACTCCGTAGGCAATGTTGTCAGAACACCCTGACCACTGGAAGCCTAGAGTGATAGAGAGAGATTCAGACTGTGAAATGGAATACCTGATGAAATAACTTTGCACGCATAATCTTTAATGTTCAGTAATTTATCTTTATAAGCAGTGCCTTCATGGTTTACAACTTTGCTGTTGTAGCTGAACTTCTGTCCTTTTTTTTCTATTAAAATATGGCCTTTAATCGTACCTTCTGGGCTTACGCCATGCACGTTGCGGTCACAGCCGCACTTCTCCAGCTCCCCGCTGCTACAGGCCCTGGTCACTGCAAAGGCCACGCTTGCAGCAGAGATTGCATACACAAAAGCAGCCTCCCTGGTGCCTGTCGCAAAAGAAAACTAATGTAAAGACAATGTTTTTCAGGAATGATTTCCTGAGTATACAGTGTCCTCAGTCTCTACTGAGAAGAATATGTGTTTTAATGAAAAGTCTTTCATTTTGCTCTGACCAGTTACAAGCTGCAGAGAGGGGACACAGCAGTATAAGAGGCAAGAAGAGGCAAGAAGTATTCACATTACTCAGGTAGAAGTATAGATACTGGGGTTTAAAAATACTTCTGTAGAAGTTGGAGTATCTACTCAAGCTTTTTACTCTAGTAAAAGTGCAAAAGTACTGCTTTCAAAACTACTTAAAGTAAGAAGTAGAAGTAAAAAGTCATCTGAAAAATAATTACTCCAGTAAAGTATAAATAACCAAAATTTCTACTTAAGTAAGGTAAAAAAAATAATCCTACTTTGTTACTTGACACCTCTGATAAAAGGAACCAAAATCAAAACTCAATAGTCTTATTAGACCAGTCTCTTGAATAAGGACCCACCTTGCGTGACCACCTTGCCAAAGACAGGGACGGTTTCCAGTGTGGAACAGTTCCAGCGCCGGTTGCGGAACTGGTACTGGCACTCGTCGATGGCTAACTGGGCACCCCTACGTACCGCGTCCATCACCTCCACGTTACGCTTGCATATCTGCACTTGCCTCTGGATCAGCCCTCGCAGCTTCTCGCACGTCTCTTCGTCTGATATGCTACCCACGGACGATAGTTTGGCCAGGTACCTTAGAGTCAGATAGAGAGGGAGACAATCAATTGGGTTAGTTACGTATGGACATACAAATGATGAGAGACCACCCGTCACTTCCTTTAAGTTAAACACACATTAAGTAAGTTATTAATAGACATTATCATTTTTAGCATGGGAAAAAAATGAAAACTGAAGTTTGAAAGTTACATTTTCTGCTTCTTCGGTGAAGCTGAGTAGCAGCTTGCCTTCTATTTCTGTTTCTCAGTAATGACTTCTTGGCAGCCACACCCAAAGCGTAGGGTTGTCTTCTCACAGTGGAAGGATGTACAGAGTCTGATACAAGCGTGGAGCTTGATTTTCTCCTGTATCTTAATGATGGTGCTGTTTAAAGTGTTATTCATCTGGTGATGAGGTCTTGCGTAGTTGCTAGGAGTTCTACGTTACTCAATTTTGGAAACAATGTTATTTACTTGTTTTCCTTTAACTTTTCCCTTCTTTGTGTGAATCTTGCATCTAATCTCCTCAGAAATAGTTCATGAAGATGAAGAACTTGTTCGTAATGGCCAAAATAATATAAATGGATGGGCTCTATTCAACTTTATATATATATATATATATATATATATATATATATATATATATATATATATATATATATATACTACCGCTCAAAAGTTTTTGTTCTTGTTTTCAATGGAGTATCTTCCTTCCTTAACACAACAATGGACTGACGGGTCTCTAAAGAAAGTTGTTTCTTTCTGGTCATTGTGAGTCGGTCAGCAAGCCATCAACTGCTGATGCTTCAGATACTAAACTAACCTAGAATGTTGTTCTCCCTTTTATACTCACTTATTAGTAGAATTTTTTTCAGTTGTGCATCACAATTGAGCAAGAGTGTCCTAACAACCAATTAGTCCAATAACATCCTTAACTTGGATTGGCGGCCGTACCAGGAGATTTAGACAGAGGACTGAGAATTGCTGATAATAGGACTATATGCTAAATAAGCCTCTATACAAAAATAGACTTTAATACAAACATTTTTATTCTTTAAAAATCATCTGATACACTTACATTAACTGTGAAATGGACAGTATTGTTAGTGAATTGCATGAAAATTGCATGAAATGAAATTCTAAAGTGATCCTGAACTTTTGAGCGGTAGTGTATATATATATATAATTCCATTACACTGTGCCAATGTTAAGCTGTAGATTATTTCTTGCTTGTAGTTCCTGTAGCTAAAATATTTTTTTGATAAAAGCACAGATTCGAAAATTTAAACTGACATCACATTTGGCTTTTTCCAGTTAAGAAGAGATATTTTATTATAAACTAAATTTGATCAACCTGTTGTGCTTAAAATCTTGGTTTGCTTAACATGCAGTGCAGACTCTAACCAGTTTCTTCAGAACATAAGCTAAATGTAATTGTAATTCAGTGTGTAACTGCGACTAAACACAATTATACACACTGTAAACCGAATTCAGAACAAACTTATAATGAGTGTAAGCATTGAAAGGCTAAAGCCCTTTTAACCCCATTGCCAGTGTCAGAAACTGCATCTGAGAATCTTTTGTCCAATGCTGGATTTAAGAAGGCACCTTAAATCCTGCAGAATGACTCAACAAACTCTGAGGGCTTGGATGCAGCAAGCTGAGACACATGGTGTGGTAAATAATTCAAAACTGACCAAACAGAACACTTGATCAACTTGAGCATCATTCCACAAGTTCAGCGACCCTTCCTAGCTATCTGTTTGTTTAACCATCTGGTAAGCACAAACAGCGTAAACATAAACAGTGAGGAACCGCTAGGAGCTTCTTGGAAGGCCTGGCTCTGCAGATGAGGTTGCGAGGAGGCTGAGGGGGCGGCTGAAGATTATCTTTCGCTCTCACCTCCAGGGCAGAGGGGTCAGGAAGGCATGTGAGAGAAAGGGAGTCTACTGAGCGCACTCCAGTCCGGCTCTCCTTTAACGGCACCTTATAAAAATAGGCTGTTTCACAAGCTCGTCAAAAACACACTTAAGGGTTCCCGTCCAAACAACCGTCTCGCTCTGGAAACCTTAATGGGAGCGAGCGGAGATGTCTGGGTAAAACAAATTGTTTGAGAGGGGTCGGTAATCGAGACCTAACACAGATAAGAGCATTGCTGCTTAATGGCTGCACTGGGGCATAAGTGGAGTGAATGTAGGCACAGTTATAAAACGTGTGGGGCAGCTCAGCTGTCTGCAGTATGTCAGTTGCCATTCCCCTCTAATAGTCCCTGTTTAAGTACACACCGTAATGGTCATTAAAAAATAGTTAAACACAATTTTTGCCCTTACCCCAGACAGAACTGAGCAGAAAAGACATATTTGGTGTCCAAAGTTTGCCTCCTTAGTTTTGTACAGGAGCCATGAGGCTAGGGTAGGGCTAATAAGTTCATACCCAAACAATTAGCACTATGCAAACTACCTGCCTGCACCCTGATATACCCCAAACTGCAGCAAGTTCTTTAGTAATATTAAATCTACTCGTCCATGTGGTTTCTGATGCTCCATGATACGATTACCTGTGCAGACTTCTGTAAATGAAATTGCTAATGTCACGCAAAATGTACCTCGCAACTGTTGGGTCTGCATACACGGTTATAAAGGGGAGTGCCGCACCCTTGAATAATATCTGCCACATCGTTGGCTTCCACCTCACAGTAGGGTGGGTGTTTCCATGTTTCTAGATCAATCTCATCAATATCAGTTACCGGTCTATATACGTTCATGTGTATGGCATCTTGATATGGTTTACATAAAACCTAAATAAATATACAAACAATGTTTTGTTTTTTTTAAACTGGGCTGTTACTTTGTTTCATATCGTTCTTGTGCTGATGTTCTAGTCTCAAACAAACTTCCTAAAAGAGCTTGCGGTGGGGTTCGTCATATCATAACCCTTTCTGCTGTTGACAAGGCCTAATTTTGCGGGCCAGGGATGAGGCAGATAGACCTGCTCATCCCTGAGACACTCATCTCAGCACTCAGCCACTCAGATAACCTCATCCTCACCATCTTCTTCCGCGGCCTCTATCTCACTCAGACAAGCAACATGACATCATTCGCCAGACTCAGCCCGAGTGCTTCCTTTGGCATCTTAATACTGTGACACTGATTATCATGGTGGGTTAAACAGCAGTTTAAAGTCTTTTCACAGAATGTGTGGTGGAAAGACGGGGGGCATGTTGGCCATTGGTTTCTAAAGCTCTTCAAAGTACAAGTTTGACAATAACATATCGTTGCTGCCCAGTAAAAAACAAGTATCTACAAAATGCCAATGGTCTTTAATTTTAATGCAGATCAATAAAACCAGACTTTTTTTTCCAAGCCATTTTGGAGCATTTCTATTGGTCCATTCATCACGAAATTTGTACAGAATGTAAACAGCAGCAGCTGTTCCATAAATAAATAATATTATCAACAGAATGTGAAGCGATAATAGTTTTAACGATATGTCAAAGACCTCCACATGTTGTGTTGCAGAGATATCTACTAAAGCAAGTGTGCTAACCAGCTAGCCCCAGGCCATCTGTACTGTAACACCATTATACCGAAAGAGGTGAGAGAATAAAGAGAATAAGGCCATCGGTCCAACATAAGAGGATGAAGAAATAGCACTGCCCTGACAGCGTATTCTAATAACTTGTCAATCATGTTGGAGGTCCTGCCCTGGGTTCGATCATTTGAGGACAGGAAGTGCTTGGCGAGTTACTGCTGCTGCCCACTCATTCAAGAAACCACATTCAGTAGCAAACGAAAGAAGTGACAGAATAGAAAACAAGAGTTAACTTTGGCATTGCTTTTCAAGGTTTGATGCTGAACTCTCATCGTTTCCTCTAGACTTGTAAGTAAACAGCTGTTAATGCAAACATTGAAGAGGAAGGACTGGGCGTTTTTTATGATGGGGTGGACGCCACAACTTTCTGATAACATGCTGCCTTTATTGTTTATTATTTTTGAGTATAAATTTCAAGAGGTTGCATCAACAGCTCTTTATCAAAGACTTGCTTATGTGGGTTCTGACACCATATGAAATGCGCTATCCAAAACCGTAGCAGCAGCCTTGAATGTTGCAGCTTGACCTTGGTCTATTTTCACAGATCACACTCGGATGTTTGATGCACTGGGAAAATCCTGTGTGTTTGATTTTTTAGCCACCTCTTCCTTTAAGAGCGTATGTAGTTTATAAGAGCATGAGATTCCTACCTATTCATATCATCAACGCTGGTCTTTATCCACCCTTTGCACATGTGATTATGATGATCACAGACAACTGGCCTGTTCCGCAAAATCAAAGCCGGACGAGAGCTGAAAATATCTGAACCAGCTGCTCGACCGATGCTGGAACTCCTAACACAAGCCTGATTCTTCTAGAAACAAAACACCTGATAAAATACGAGGAAGGAGATTTCTCCCTCGGTTGAAGACCTTTTTCACATGGGAATAAACTGGCCCAGACCTTGGGGCAAACGTAGGTGATCTTGTTTGTAGTGCTTTGTGTACCATCTCTCGATTTCTCTTCCTCCCCATTGTAGCTTCAGCTTTGTTTTTCCCATCGTCACGTACCTTCAAGCACTAGGGTCAACAAAACGGGGAGAGGACACTGTGGGATTTTTGATGCCCATGAGCGGACGGGAGCTGCCCCCCACCCAGTTGCTTTCTGGGAGGTTTTTTGGGGGTTTTTTTGGAGCGTCCCACCTGGAGATGGCCCGCAACACTCCTTCTGCAACATGTTTGTGTTGAATTACAGCGCTCTGGCCTCCAAGCGCCGGCGGCTCCACATGGCTTAGGCCAGTGCGGCTTAGCACGCAACCATCCGGTACAGAAGGGTCGAAGGGGGCAAGAGAGGGAAAGCGAAGGGAGGAGAAAGGGAGGATCACTTGTATAGATACCAGGCTTTGTTTCTCTACACTGAGCCAGCCCAGTTATATATACGCAGTCCACAATAGTATCATCATTTCTAGTAAAACAAAGCCAGACAATAGACCACTTCTCCACCTATCTTAGCCAAACTCGGTAGATCTACACACTTATTCAAGATAGAAGGGATAGATATGCCAAGAACATTATATCACGATACCTAAATTCACAATACATGACACATATCATGACTAACACAAAGACTTTTATTCAACATTAAACATACTGGGCTGCACTAAATCCAGTTAAACTAATTACAAACTTTAAATCAAACATGCAGTTGGTTATTGTTTAAGTATGAATGATATCTAATATAAAACAGCAAAAGGTTATCACAATATTGATAACTTCATTGTGGCATTGCAGTAGAGGAAATGCAGCCAATATAGCATTTTATGCAAATGCTCTTTTACTGAACACCTATACCCTTACCTATACTGCAACAGACAGGCCGCTTCTAACCACAGACTTTCCAGTAATGGTGGAGACCCGCCTAGCTTTCCCATAACCCGACACAAACAAGCAACACAAACACATCTTTAAGACTAAGAACAACAACTATTTACAAGATTTCAACTCATCTTGATGTAGTTGAAATCACTACTTGATGTAGCAATGCCCATCACTACATCATACAAGTATCCTAAAAAGCCTTCAAATTTGGTTCAGCCAATAAGAATGGGTTGAGTACATTCTAAAATGCATTCATAATATGAATAGCTTTCAAAAATATAGAAATTATTTGCACTAAATTATACATTTTTATATTTATAAGCTATCAACGTGTATCATGATGTCATTATTGTCCAGATAAGAAATATCATGATATATAGTTTGACCCATATTGTCAACCCCTACCCCCCGATACTGTGGTGTTTCTCCTGCTCCAGTACACCTCATCAGCTAATAAACTCTTCCTGAGTTGAACTGGGTGGGGAAACATGTAGGACCAGGAAAGCACCTTTAGAGTCAGTGTAATCATTGAAGAAAGATTCAGAAATTAGAAAGACAGAAAGAAAGAGAGAGAGAGAGAGAGAGAGAGAGAGGAGCACCAGAGAAGCAGACCTCTCTGTGCACCTTTTTTCGAGTTTTATTGAATCATCAAACTAGCAGCTGTTTACATTTCCTGCCTGGGGAAAAATATCGGCAGTAAATAGGTGGGGGTAAATAGAAAACCTGCCAGAGCTGCTTACAGCAAATAGAGCCGTGTATGCTGCACAGAGCGAAGCCCCACGCTGCCTGTGTTTATAACTGTATTTGATATTTACATATTTCTCAGCTCTGCTTTGCCGAGTACTCACGACTGCATGTTGAAAGGCGTGTTTATCTGGTGCAATTTCACCATCCTCTGAAACTTCTCCCCTCATTTCCGCCATTCTCTTTTTTTTATTCTCTTCGTTCGCAAGTAGGATACACTTCCACAGCTATTTATCCGAGCATCCCACTCATAATGTGCTGACAGTAAATGGTAACCGCTCCTCAGCGAAAGGAACAATATTGTGGACCGGCTACAATGACCAGCGTCTATGAAGGTACCATGTGGGTTCTTTGAAGCGATATCTTAGAGGAACATCCATGGACAGAGAAAAAACTTCTGTGTAAGCGAGTGTGAGGAATCTTATCTAATGTAATGTAACACACAGAAGAATTTAGGAGCCTTTACATGACCATCCTACTTGCTCAGCAAAAACGTGACATACAGTTACCTTCTGACTCACACAGTCAACCCAAACAAACAACCCATAAGACGTCCATCGTGCTTGCTTCTCCTGAATCTCTAAGATTGGGCCATGAGGACACACAACACGCAGAGATCGCTGTACAAGCTTTCAACTTTAGGACAAGTCCGAACCAGAATGAGACCCAACTCTTTCCCCAAAGCACTATGGATCTCTTTTTAACTCTAGAGGGCAGTGTTATCTCAGTTTCTCCCTTGAGCATTGCTTGAGGAACAGCATTGTTTTTAGATGTATCTAACACATACATATCTGACATCTGAGCAAAATGTCCTAAAGGCTTGTACGTCCCTGTTTGTATAAGGGAGGCTGAAAGAAGCCGTCCTTTTTTCAACAGACATGTGATGTAATACTGTTTTTTGGGTGTTTTAAGTTGCAGGGGTGCCGTTAACTCCCTACATCTTCAAGGCCTTTATGTTCAATATGAGCTATTACTTAAGCCCCATCACTCGTTCATGAAATCTTCATGCTATGCTCTACGCAAAGTAATGCTTCTTGGAAAGCGTAAGCCAGGAATAGATAAGGGGTGCGAGAGGAGAGTACAGCATCATGGTGGAGCCAAAATAAGTCCACCTGGACTGGAATGCTGTCCAAACAGAAGAACAATACATCCTCCTATCCTCTATACAAGCAGCAATTCTTCATTCTGCTCAGTACTTTTTAGCCTCATAGCTTGTAGCACATCAATCTGCTAAATACGCTGTAGTTATGGATGAAGCATAGCAAAAATATACTGTAATATATTTGAAGGCATTTTCACAACCCACACTATGTACAATATCAAATCAGTTTTCATAGTTTGTTGAAATTTAGCAGTAAAAATAATCTCTTTTGGAAGAACCAGGAGAAAAAAGTAAATGTACTAGGAGCGTAATTGGTTGATATCCAGTCAAGTACTATGAGGTGCTATGCACTGGTTGTTCTTTATATGTTGTTCAGTTTTGGATATCAAATATTCTGCATGGACATATTTGCCAATGAGGACACATACACATTTATAAAAAGTAGCAACTGGGGCTTCATCTACTTTTTAATATTATTTTTTTTTATTAGGCTTACCAATGGAGTAGATTAATAAAAATGTAGATACTTGAAGACAATTATTAAGGATCAACTCTATAGATGTATTAAAAAAATTAACATTTTGTTTTATTAGGGTTATGATTAAAGATAAATTAATTAAAAAAAGCAATGCTTTAGATGTAGTGATAAAACCCATGATATACTCATATATGCAATTTACATGATAGCAATAAAATACATGATTGGCTATTGTTAAAAAAACATTTCAGCATTATTTTATGGGCTTAACCCAGAAAAGAGTATAAGGTGTGAGAAGTAGCTTTATTTACCAAGGATTGGATTGCTGTCTAATCAAGAAGTGCTAATGTTAATAACATAGATACAGAGAATAGCCAATTAGCAGTCTAGATTTTGGTACCTGTATGCTTAGCCTGACTACTTAAATATTAAAAGTCACTATTAAACGACACAGAATGTTCTACCACTTGGTAGCATTAGCTCAGTACCATAAAGGTTTAGAATTTCTATTCCCGGCCCTAATAACATATCATCATATTGCCCGTATTATTATTAGCTGCACATTGCTCTAGATCTCCTGCCAACCTAACAAACAGAAAAAATCCCTGTTCCTTATAAATCTCATAACATATGAACAACTGCTACATATAATACTTCCATGACTCTGAAGCTTTTGGATGTATGGATGTGTTTCTTGGGGATGGAGTCTGACTCCTGGGCCATGAAGCTCAGCAGTGTTAAATGCCACATCCTGACGATGCCTTGCGGTCAGCGTGATAAAACACAGATCCCGAGGAGCGACGAGGGATTGAGGAGAAGCCGGGGGGAACGCACAGGAACAGAGGTGGGAAGCAAAGGAGTTGGGGGTGGGCAATTAACGCAATTACTGGTGCTAGCTGGGTGCAGAAAGGGCCTGTAGGGGTTATTTCCAGCTCTGGCCGCCGTTTTATTTTCGGGGGGAAATTAACTCGAGCAAAACCAGGCACTTTTTGTGGGCACAGTGCAGCACATAAAAATAATGTGAAGACTGGAAAAAACGGCAAAAGGGGGTATTAAAAATTAGGCTCTCATTTGTTTTCATCTGGTGGTCTGGCTGGAGAGAATGGCTCGAGACAGAAGTGCTAATGGGCCACTTGACCCTTATCCCTAAGAAGACAAATGTAATGCCGCGATGCAATGCCAGACCATGAGGCAAACCATGACTTGTGGTCATAGGACTTGTGAATGGTAGGTCAGTGTCTTCTGGTGTAGAAGACACTGACCTACATTTATTTTTGTTTAATGAATAAAAAAAGCAATCGATGGACCAAATTAGGAGGAAGCGTTTTAGTGGCCGTTCTGGGGGTCCTTAGAATAGGCAGCTGAAAGACTGAGGGTATGTGACAACACAGCTTTCACAACTTCATTGACCTGTTGTCACTGGTGTTATTTGTGTTAGCGGCGTTAGGCGCCAGGATATATTTCGCATTAGGGGTTTCTCTCTTCTCGAGTTGCTCATCAGCTGCAGACTATTTATTGACTGTCCTTTGCAGATGGTAAAACCGCTATTCTTTCCATCCCGGCCAGCGTGACATGGAGTCGTCCGCTTAAACATGACACAATCCTCAGTATCCGCAGTGGCCATAACCAGGAGATGACTGTAGACCAGATGGAAGGAGCACAATATGTACGTGCCTCGTTTCAGTCATTAGCAAAACATGTGTGCCTTACAGCTAATGTTAATTACAGTTAATGGACTTTTAATAGGTGCATGTATAAGAGATGGTAATTTGGGGAAATCTGTATAGTTTACATTACTTTAAAATGACTTCTTTAAAGTTTTTGGTTAAAGTTAAATATAGAACAGCCATTGTAATTGTTAAATGGTTCTTCTATGTTGCACTATGTTGCATAAGGTTCCCTATAGAAACTTTTTTTAAATGAGTATGTATATATATATATATATATATATATATATATGTTACTGTTGGGGCTGTCCTGGTAATAAAGGTGGTTCTGCTTCTTTCTTCAGTCTTTCCAGCCTCAAATGCTGAGTGAGTATAAAATGAAATGAGAGACCAAAAACATACTTTACTTTCAATGTAAGTCAGTGGAACCAGAATTCTTTCCAAGTTATTTAAAACACTTCTATTGGTCCATTAGTCATAAACTTTTCACATAATGTAAACAATGACTGCTGCATTCTTGGATATACATGTTTTTCATTGGACAGCGACGACCATAGAACCCCTTTGCTACTACATGGAACCATGATGTGATAGTCAATTGTTCTAATCTTGAATTATAATGTGTGGAACATTCGATTTTAAAGTACACATGGACAGAATGCAAAATATTAATCCTGTAAACTGTAATTCAGCAAAAAGAAATTCTTGTTGTATACCTAAATATTTACATGAAAGCTCATATGTATTTCACATAAAACTTTCTGCATGCTTCTTTAGTTAGTCTGGGATTGGCTCACGTTCCCTTGTGACACAATAACAAAATACTGACATTCGGCATCATTTTGCAACAATATAAAGCCTACTTGGAATGCAGCATGTATATTGGAGCCATAAGCCCCCCCCCACCACACCCCACAGTTCATTGAGCCCATTAACCCAGCATTGCTTATTTGTACTAGCAGGCAGGTGCAGGTGCAGCACAAAGTGCTCGCTCATAGAGCGCCATATAACTGGAGGTGCTGATGGACAAACGCACGAACAGTAGTGCATAAACCCCAGAATGAAAAGACTGTAGCCTGTGGCTGTTGAGTTAAAAGCGAAGTGAAAACTGTAAAATGTCAACGTCACCATTCTGCTTCTATAATCCAGCCCTCGCTATGTTTCATTAAGTGTAATTTATTCAACTATACGCATATTAAAGCATATCTTATCGCAGCTCGGCAAGCTACAGGATGAGGTTAGCATTTCTGACACGAGTCTTTCAATAGGAATGCACTGATATGGGAATCGTGGGCGAAGATTTTTCATGCACATATCTGCCAAAAAATAAAAATACAAATAAAAATACAATTATATATATATATGTATATATATATATATATATATATATATATATATATATATATATATATATATATATATATATTTTCAATAAATACCAGAATTACATGTAGAGACTTAGAAATAAAATTGGGATATTTTCACACAGCAGCCCAGCGTCACCTAAATATTCTGATACCAGTTTTTAAATATCAGTCCAATCAAATCGTCTGTCTAATGACAATATATTTTTTTAAACTAATATTGACCCATTATTGACCCATTATTGACCAGTATTATCTCGAGATTATCATGCATCCCTACCTTTCAGCTTGTCTGTATTCTGTCTGAATAAATGGCTAAAGGTCAATAAAAAGATGTCATTATTATTAGTACCTAATAATAATGACCAATAAGGCCAACAATAAAAGTATAATAGATAAATACTTGTAAAATGAGATTAATATTGATTGATTATAATAAAGAAATAGTAAAAAGTGAAAGGTACTACTACTACTACTAGTAATAACAATAATAATGATAATTAATAATAACAACCCATATGACCAATCGCTGAATTTGTTGATAATTCTCCCAAACCATGACAACAAAGCTATCAGCTAGTCTACAAAGTCAGTAAAGCTAGTATTTTACAAAGTAATTTTTTTTTTAGCGAAGCTGCATGTTTAATGACTGTCCACCTGTAAACTCAGTCCGAGTGGTCACACAACAGAAGTAGCAGTACAGCATAGACACGGTCAAGCAGAAAGCATTCAACTCACTGCAACACATGTTTCAAAGCATCACTCACTGCAACACAAGTTTCAAAACTTCACATAGTATGCGTGTAATACAACAGAATGTGTCGCACTATGATAAATTAATGATATTATTGATGTAGCTCATGCAACTTCATACCTGACCTTCAGTAACGACATTGCACAGTTGTAACCCCATTTAAAAATAAACAAGAGTCTTTCATAATCATATTTTTTTCCAACATCCTCTTTCACTGAATTGGTTTTTGGACAGAATTCTCAGTGCCTGGGCATCATTCATCAGTAAAGCCTTACAGACTTCAGACTACCTTAACATAGCTGACCATTCATTTTCAACCAATTCTCTCCCAGCAAATTTAAAACAACCACCTTCCTAAAGCTGGCTATCAAATGCTTGAGGGAGCTGAGAGCCGTACTGTCAAGAGTTAGCTTCAGTTGTTCTTTGAAACCTAACACCGGCACTTTAACAATGACTATTCCCATATTTCCAAATATGTCTTCACGTCTTAATCACGGACTCAGATTCCAAGCTTGTGCTCGAGGACTCAGCGTGTGTGTGTTTGTGTGTGTTTTCTGGCGTTGGCTGAACCTGCCTGCTAATACGTGTCCTGCGATGGGGGTGGACAAGCTCCTGTTCGGATTTACTCTGTCAGAAAAATCATATTTTGCAGACAGGTGAGAGGGCTGTTTTTTTTCCCCCTCAGGTGCGCTGCGTGCCCATGCCTGCCCTGGACCTGCTGCTTCCACCACACCTACAGCCGCTCCGCAAGCCACCAACAAGCACTAATAGTGTTTGCATTGCCAAATCTCCGGCTGAATTAACTCTTACAGCGTTCAAGTAACAATCCCAGCGTAAAAATGCACTGCTCCCAATGCAACGGTGAGCGGACACCTACCAGAGAGGAGTTCACTCTTACAGTACAGTGAATGAAGCATTGAGTTCACACTTAAAGAGTTCATTTAGGTCCACTCACTGTAAGCACTCATTCAACACTGTCAATTTTGCCACGGGGAGCAATACACGCAGAAGCTAAAACCGTAGCTGAAATAGATGGTTTCTTAAAGCTTTTTCTGTTTGAAAGAAGACTTCTTATAATATACTGTAAAAATCATATACTATAACTACCTTTATTAACTTTTTATGTTATCGGACTTTTCATTAACTCATTATCTTTCCATTACAGCATATACCACACCTCTAAGGTCTAAATCAGCTGTCATAGCCAACTTGCCCTTCAAACAAAAGACATACCCCCTTTTGTATGCCAGTCATTTCGCTTAGAATATCATCGAATCTCTATTTTTGTCAAATTTAATTTTTCTGCATCATTTGAACACGACAGCTGCCCTTTATACTGTACAAATATTTCATGATGAATGGACTCTCAGAAGTGCTGTAAAATAGCTTGGGAAAAAATCTGGTTCCATTGTCTTTAATGCAAAGTTTTTGTCCTCTCCTGTAAAGTTACCATTTTACAGATACTTGTTTTTCTTTAGCGAGAAACGATATGTACATTACTCCAGAAGGCATGAGGTGTTTTTCTGCCAGCTTCTCGCCCTGAGGTGTAGCCCCAAAGGACAACATACACGTGATTAGACATACAAAATATCTGTGGTCGCTTTAGTTTGCATTAACTCACAAACGTCACCACAGGAATGAACACAAAAGCCTCTACCAGACAACACAAACCACCCCAGGTGAGGTGACTGAACGAGGTGTATCGCTGGGGTTACTGAACAGTAGCTGACCTACTCTGTCTCAGGCTCAGGGGGCGAGTAGCAATGCCTAAATCCACTTTACGGGGTCAGATCAACTCCTCAAGTACCCCCTGTAGAACGTCAGTGGAGCTGGTCGGCGGGAGGCGATATAATGATATTTTTGTTATCACGATAAATTGCACCATACTGCGCACCAATGAGCACATCGAGGATGTCATCAGTACCCAAGTGACCGAAGAGAGCATGTTTCAAAGAGAGCTTAATTAGTCCAGTTTAACTGGATTTAGTGTAGCTTAGTATGCCGCTGCTGTCGGAATGAAACGTCATATCTCCAACACGATAACTTTACGGGGGAAGGAAAATACATTCTTTCATTATAAGTCAGTGGAACTGAAAGTAATTCATTTTCACAATAGAAAAGGCAACATGCACACTTCATACACACAATATATATATATATATATATATATATATATATATATATATATATATATATATATATATATATATATATATATATAAACCTGAAAAAGTGTATATATACACTTTGCATTCTTAAATTTTGGTGGTCTTTTTTTAAATGTGGCACTACACTGCATCTTATCAAACCATAGTGAAGCCAAACATTGCTTTTTAAATATTGTGTATTAATGAAATGTCTTGAAGTATCATGATATTTTTGCCATATCTTCCACCCCTGAGTGGAACCTCCTGGTACCTCCAGTACATCCAGCATCTAGAAGCACAGGAAGTTTTTTAGGCTTTGGGGGATTTATTGGTCTAAAATAAAAAGCTAAAGCTCTAAAACTGCGATGTAAGCCTCAGCAGTATCAGTGGGACCAGAGCTGTCACCAAATTACCTCTGAACCAGAAACTCACTAGCAAGTATGAAATGTGAAAGTCTTGAGCTGAGCTAAGGAGCAAGTCCACAAACATCTGAATTTTTAAGATAAAAGCCCCAACTTTGACCTCCTGAGTGAAAATCACACTGACTAGAATGTCAGCTAACTGCAGTTTTATGGGAAAGCAGCATATTTTACTAACAAGTGAATGAATGAAGAAAAACTTTCTTTCCACTCACAGCCAGTTGCTCGCGTTGGCCGAGAAGAGCGCCAGAAACAGCATCAGCAGCGACTTTAACAAATGCTCCGAGGACATCTTGGAAAGAATAGAATTAAAACAAAACCACAAAAAAAAGTCGATGTACAATCCACAGGAGGCGAGTCTGAGGAGCTGGGGCTGAGTTTATTAGAGTTGATCACTTAGAAAGAGCAGCTAATCCATCATCAGGTCATGAGGGCTTCTTCTTCTTCTTCAGTAGCTTCTCAGCAGCGTCCTCACGCAGAGAGATGGAGCGATGTGAAGGAAGAGTTGGAGCGACGGAGTTTGGGCTGTTTTCTCAGCTGCTCTTTCGCTCTGTCCGTCATAATCGCCTCCTCTCTCTCGCTGCGGCGCTGACACCGTGAGGCGCGCGGCTGAGGATGGTGAGGGAGCTGCTGCGCTGGGTTAGGTCCCCCCGCGGTGTGTGCGCGTGTAGGTGAGTGAGTGTGTGAGCGCGAGGGAGAAAGAGCGACAGCGGGAGAGAAAGAGTGTGTGTGTGAGAGAGAGAGAGAGAGAGTTTGTATGAGGTGCTGCTGCAGTGTGTGTGATGGTACTGAGCTCAGCGTGGAGCTCCCACCTCGCTTTAGTTCCTCCTGGAGGGCTGTGGAGGGGCGGCGCGAGATCTGGGGGAGGTTTTGGCCTATGTGTGTGTGTGTGCGTGCATTTATATGCGTGTGTGTTCAAGCGTTAAGTATTTAAGAGTTAGGTATATAGGCCTTTATATGAAGTCGAATAGATAAATAAATTAACAAGTTAATTAAATAAAAATTAGTTGCTTCAGTATCATCACTGTAGAGATAAAGAGGAACAGAACTCTTCCAAGTCCTTTTGGAACATTTCTACTGCAGCATTTGTCATTAAAGTTTTTGAATTATGTAATAAAAATGAAAAACAGTAAAAGTGATATGAAGGTTTTGTTCTAACAGTGTTGTTGGGTAGAATATATATGGGACGTTATTAAATATCGGTAGTTTACATACAGTTAGTTAGTGTGCCCCTGGGTGTAACACATGTTTAGTTAGTACATCCTCTATAGATACGACACTCCTGCTCATTTTAATGCACAAGTACTGCACATTGGAAAACATAAATGTAGCCTGTGCTATTTTCAAAATGTTAAACTCAAACTAATATAAATATTCTGCAGAACATTTTCAGTGAAACGTTTATAGTCTCTGTTGAGTTAGATTTACTTAGAAAATCACTAAAACTTAATAATTTGACAGTGGGGACTGTCTCTCTCTCTCTCTCTCTCTCTCTCTCTCTCTCTTTCTGTCTCTCTTTCTCTCTCTCTTTCTCTCTCTCTCTCTGTCTCTCTGTCTCTGTATATACATACATATATATATATATATATATAAATTGTGTGTTGTGTGTTGAGGGGGCGGGTCTGGAGTATGCGAAAACGTGTTATGCATGTGTTTTTTTTTCTCTCCCTGTAACTGGCAGGCGGTTTGCAATCGCTCCAGAGGGTATCGGGGCAGCAGCTATTCACCCCACTCAAGGTACAACTTGGCAGCGTGTTTCTTCCTGGCCTCAGTGCCCTCAGTTACAAGTGCTTTGTGGTTAAAAAATAAATAAATATTTAGGGGCTACTATCAGATGTTTTCAAAACCTAAACTGATAATTAAATGATTATTAGTAGATTATTATATATTACTACTACTAATAACAGTATTTCTAGATATAGTAACCATCACTAAGTTTTGAATGAGGGATCAATGTGGCATTTCAGGGTTTTTATCATGGCGATAACGGGCTGATTACACTCAAAGAAGTGTTTCTTCAAGCTTTAAGAATTTAAGATGATATACACTTTGCTCTGTGTAGTCACTTCTGTGTCTGTGTGTGAAGCAATGCATTTTAAAGTACAGTGAACTTACTGTGGGACTGTGTTTGCTTCTAGAAAGACAAATGATTATTTCTCGTCTTCTTGTGATGTTTAAACCATTCCCACTTCATTTGTTCCTAGAAGCATTAGCAGCAGTCACAGAGACATTGGAATTATGCCCTGTACTGTGATGCTTGTGGGCACTGCTGAGGGCACTGCTTTTTATACTGTTTGTATAAAGTCAGGATCAAATCAGGTGTATTCATGCACTAAATTGTATTTATGTACAGTGTGCATAGAGACAGTGCAAACCTCTTTTGCATTTCTATATATGGACGTAGGATACCCTGACCAAATCTCACTACGGCACTCTACAGCTATTCAAGTGACCAACAGAGGGAGAGAGTGAGTAATACTGAATGATGCTCTGGTCAAGCAATACATGCCTCATGTCATTTCATACAATTGGGATGGTGAGCTCTAGACCGTCTGCTGAAAGAGCCTTGTGCTTGTATAGGTTTATGTTTATAAGTGACCATAAAATCCACGATTTCATCATTTAGTCCTACCATCATTATGGCATATAAGGTATAGCTTTCAGCAGCACTGATATATATCAGTATATATATATATATATATATATATATATACACTGCACTAATATTATGGAAACAAAGTGGTTAATATCTTAAAACACCAGATGAAAACCCTATCAGGAGTATTCTCTTAATAGTATCTGTAAAGATACAGCCCTGCGTGCTTTTGTATTGGGTCACATGTTAATATTAAGTAGGTGGGACCAAATTCATTAGAAAAACATATTACTCTAGGCAAGAACAGAAGCTAAACCTGTTTCTGAGATTCGACTGATCCTGAATGCTATATTTAGACTTTTATATATAAGTCCCTGAACGCCTTTTTAACCTGGATCAGGTGTTTTTAGATTTGGGTTGGAGCTGACATCTGCAGTGTGGTGGGTCTCCAGGACCATGTTTGGGTGCCCTTGCTCTAAATACGTCACTGACTACCTCTGAAAACCAGCTATAGTTTAACCAGCTTTCGGTTAGTCATTAAGTGGAACATAGTGGGAGTAGCTCTGTGCCAGAGCCCTTTACTGTAGGGCTCACTGAATGACCAAAAGTATTCATAAGCATCAGTGTTAGCTCAGCACTAACACAGTATCGGAATTCCCATAAGGATGCTAGCAGAAATGAGCACTAGAGGTGTTTTTTCCTCATTTTTCTTTGAGTTTGGACTTTGAGATTGGCCAAACTGAAGGCTTAGCTAATAGTTATGGTTCGCCACTGCATAACTTTTTAGAAACATTTCAAAGTAGTCAGCGAATAGTTCCTAGTATCCACCATGTTGTAAGGGTCACAGGGTTACACTAGTAGGCAAGCATTAGTATTACAAATTCCAGTGCAGTGCTCTATGTGTAATTCTCAAGATTCGCCACCGACACAAACCGCTCTGTGATTATTTTTTTCCTTATCAGATTTTCAAATCAGAAGGCTAATTTCACTGGCCTGCTTTGAACCGCCATGGCACTGCTTCTAGCAGCCTCTTCTCTCGCCCTCAGCGCCCACTGGCGTTGATTTACTGGGCTTTGGCTGCTGTGCAATCCCACACTTACAAAAGAGGTGCGATCCGTTATTCCCGCAGACGCCTGGGCCGACTACGATGCCGGCAACAAGACTGTCCGGAGCCAAGGAGATGGGGTTTTGGCCTGTGAACAACCTGCATGACAGTGGGCTGTCTTTCTTTATCTCTCTGCTTACACTCTCCCTCCTCCTTTTCCATTAAAAAAGAGCATCAGTCTTGGAACCACAAACAATAGAGGCAGCTTTCGCCTGTACAGGCTGCTTGGAATCGCAGCGCTCGTTTAGCATGCGGTTGGGTGTGACTCTCTCTTGGTGGCTGTGGCTGTTGGCTTCTTCCACTGGTCTCGACAGTCTTATAATATTTGGGTGTCGCTCATGCCTTCCTCCTTTGCCTGTTGCGGACAGAGCCGCTCACATTTCTTCTGTGACAGCCGTGGAAAGCTGGCCTGAATGCGGCGGTGGTGGCACACGTGATGCTATGCAGCAATACTGAATCGACCCAGGGGAAATTACTATCCGGCCACCAAATTTAGAGCTGCTCTCAGCCATCTCCTCCACTGTGTTCCAAGTGGTCGTCTAATCGCTGCTCTCTACTTTGGAAAATCAGCAGAACTAATATAGAACTAGGGATGCACTGGTATGGAATTTCCAGCCCAATAATGATGAACCGTAAGGGAAGCCCTTGGGGTTGTCAATGCTAATTTCTGATCATTTTACTGTTAAAATGAATTTAAAAGCAAGTTGAGTGTCACGCACAGGGACCACTGCTGAATTTTATACAGTTAATATTATAAAGTTAATGGATCAGACACAGCAATAACAGTAATTAAGTCTAACCTAAGTGTTATAGCTGGGGTGATATAGTAATTATTAAAAATTCACATTAGTCTGGAAATATATATGAAAAATCATAGACCACCCTTCACTTGGCTAAAAACGATGGATCTGATTTGGAGCATTTTCACAGTCTACCAAGTTTTCTCCGGGTGTTAACAGCCACATTTTCTTTTTTTAAAAAAAAAAAAGAACTCATGTATCTTCATTTATTGTCTGTTGATGTTCCTACTCCTTATGCTGGATCAGACTACACAGTATTATCGTCTTTATATTTTAGATTAGCGCCATAATTCCTTGCCATGCTTACTGGCAACACTATACGAGCAATCATCTCTCCCATACTTGTTCGAGTTCATAGATTGTTGGAGGGTGAAGAAATTGTCAGTCATGCCTACAGAAGTGATGTGTGTGATGCTGGGGGTTGTGCATTCTGAAAAGAAAATGAAAATAAGATTGTGGATCCGTTGCTGGGTGTCACGAAGAGACCAGTATGGACTGTCTACCTTTCAAAGAGAATTTGAGGTAATGAATGTGTTAACATGTAAAAGCATTACAGAAATGTAGCTTTCTACAAGGTTTGCTGTGTGTAAACAGATGTTTACCTTTTTGACTCCATTCAGGAAACTTCAACAGAGATGTTCTTGGCACAGCTCGATGACTCCTTTATTTTGTTGTTCCACCTTACAAATTCTGACATGCCAGACTTTTCTTTAAGGTGTCGCAACTTGTCCCTCATTCCTGATAGTCATATTTGGGCCCAATTCAGGCTGAATGTATGTAGTCTAATCCTGGAATTATTCAAGTAGATTATTTTTTATGTAATCTTCTCACACTTCTGTGCCACTACACTGTCAAAGTCACTTCTAGAATAGTCCATCACCAAAACAATGGGTTAGATAGTGACAGGGCTATAGTCTTTAATTGTATGTTTACTTTAGACTTTAAACAAATAATGCAATTTAGTTCTTCAAACTATTTAAATATAATTTATTTTTTATCTTTATTATTTAATAAAACATTTTAATTTCTGGTTAGGCAAGTTAAGTTGTTTGTATAGCACTTTTTACAACAATGTTGTCACAAAGGAGCTTTACAGGAGTTTGAAAACATGAAAACATAAAGTCACAGCATGTATTGACCTGTGAGCAAACCAGAGGCGACTGTGGCAAGAAAAACTGACTTGAAACCTTGGGAGGAACCAAGACTCACAAGGGGAGACCCATCCTCCTTACAGTTTATTAAGCTAAATTAAAAAAAATAGAAGTAAGAGAATCTCTGTTTGAAGTCTAAATAGTAAAAGCTTTAGAAACACAGGTAGAGGCAGTCTCTGACCGAGGCAGTATCTGACTCAATCTCTGTGGAAAGTGGGAGTGAATTGAAACAATCCCATCTTATCTGAATACTGGTACATCTGGATGACACAGTGATGCAGTCGAAGGTGATAGTGTGTTGAAACAACACTTATAGTTTGTGTGTCGCAAACTCAATAAAAAATCAGGCAAAATCATGAAACTTGATGTAACTCTATTTAAGAACTGACTATGCTCCATCTGAAATACTTCTTAGAGTGCACCAGTAAGGTGAGACTGGAAGTAGGAGGTAAGGGTTTCTTAGTATACCTGAAAGTGTAAATATGTTTTAAGTGGCACCGACCTACAGCAACCTTTATTGTTGCACAAGGTTAGTTGGCTTCTCCCAGCATGCCAGTGGCCTGCTGTGTGTGCACTGCCTAGCAACTCCAGTTCAGCTCACGCACAGTGGCTGTTTTAACCACGGTGCCCTGAGACCACAGGCTGAAAACCCAGAGCTTCAGCTGGACCATGCCAGGTCAGCCATGCTGTGTGCTAATTGATGCCTGGGTTTCCGTTCTGGGTCCAGCTGCCACCCTGAAATAACAGTGTCCCTCGCGTTTCTTCACTTCACCTACTCTCCGCTCACTTATTCAACGAATTTCATTTTGAAGGGAATGCATGTTTTTGATTGATGATGCTTTTAACTATCATTGACAGGAGAGAAGATCACTAATAGAGGGATCAGCTAGACAGGATAGACAGACCCTTTCTAACCTGGCTTAGAAGCAGATGATGTCAGCACATGGTGGTGCATCTGCCACCACTGTAAGAAATGTTTGCTATTTCATACTGACCCAGCACTTTCTGACATGTAGTTTAATTTTAACTTTAAATATATATTATAAATAAATTATATAATACAAGAGGCTTATACAAGTTTAAGTCATGAGCGACACATGGTATCAGGGAGGGTCGAGAAGCTAGCTGAGCTTTTCTCTCAATGGTAAGTGTAGTGAGTGGGAGAGGTGAACGTTGTATTTTAAATGGTGTGGTATTCTGTGCTTAATGTGACCAGGTACAACAACCAACAAGGTAGAAAAAAATAGATCTCTATGCTGGTTCTCTTTGAAGCTTTGGGGCTGAACACAGGTGTGTATAAAAAAACAAACATTTGATGTACAGTGCCAGCAGAGACAAAATATGCAGTGCTGTGCAAAAGTCAGAGACCACCCTTCAAAATATTCAGGCAAGATGGTAATTAAGTATTAGTTATAAAATATCACTTTAACAGAGAATTACAAAAAGCAAAAAAAAATACATATGTATGTGTATATATATATATATATATATATATATATATATATATATATATATATATATATATATATATATATATATATATATATATATAATACCATGTTTTTCAGTATTTAGTGTGTCTGCTCTTGGCCTTCCACTTTTCTCAGGAGGCCTGCTGTCAGATTGTCCTTCGCAGGGATATTTTTCCACCCCTTCAAAATTCAATCTTAGACATTAGTTGCATTTTCCGCCTCTCACAATCCAATAATCTCAAATGCTTTCAGTGATGTAGAGGTCTGGATTCTGGGGTGGCCAGCCCTTTGGTCTAAGAACAGCAGCAGCTTTTTTGCAGCCTTCTTTTTTATCAATTTCTTTTTCTTAGTAAGGGCTTCTTGACAGCAATGCATCCCTTTAGACCCAAAGTGTTGGGTTTACTTCTCATGGTGGAGGAAGCATGGACAGAAACTCCTGTGGATGTTTCATATTTTTTAGGTCTTACTTACTTCCGTTATCTTCTTAGCATGTTTAGCTTTACCTTTGACTTTTCCTTATGCAAGTGGATTTTCTATATCCATATATATAGAGAATGAAATAAATAAAGGGGGCGGTGTCTGAGTGGATGTAGAGCCCAAAACTGAAAGCTATACAGTAACTGATCCATCAAGTCCTACTTGACCTATTCACGTTTCCACAGAAGTGCATCGTCACTGCTAATGCCATTGAGAAGCGGCCTAATGGGTGCTCAGGAGCGTCGCTGTCCGTGATGAATTAAATCCACCCTGAATGGAGAAGGAAAAAAGGGCTTAGTCATGGAAAGGCTTTCCTTAACAACCCCACTGTCCATGGCAACTGGGATTGGGACATATATCTGGCCACAATGACATTCCAAAGCTGGACAGATTTTATACAGCCTCAGCTTGCATAGGCGTAGCCACGGCAACGGCATCCCAGAGGCACGCTAATGGTGGCTGTGCAGGACGCCTCTAACATTTACACTGAGCATCAGCCACTATAAACACATACCCCCTCTTCTCGCCCCCCCACCCGCTGGCCCTGGCCGTGAGTTACGGCCGTATTGCGGCCCGTCGTCCACCTCAGCCTCCGGTGCAAACACCTGCCGTTACTGCGAGAGCAGCAAAGACTGGAGGTCCAGCGGCTGTGTGTGGGCAAAGCCCTGACTTAAAACAACAAGACGGATTGATTTCAGCAATGCAAAGTACTGTCAGTTCATTTCACTTTTTTGTCATTTCCTGAATTGTGGAAAGTGTTTCATTTAAATCTCCTTGTCAAAATAAGCGGTGAGGCATACATGGAGGGCACGTGCAAATGTATGTGTGTCCTGACTTTGTAACATGCTTTTTTGCAGAAACTTAGATTTTTTAAAACTGAAAGAAACGTCCAAACATTTTCAATTTTGAGGTTAAAGTTATGATCATGTTAGTTTAAGATGTATACTGTCTGTATGCTGTAACTGTCCATACTCAATCTTTGTCTTTTGAGATATAACAAAAAGGTTTCAGAATATACTTTACTGCATCATCATTAATTTCATTTCAAGCTATAAACCTGTTAATTTTTCAATATCACATGACAGAAAGCATGTATTTACCAGAAATTTTAACAAAATATTTAAACTTAATACATCAGTTCTGTCCACTATGATTAAAGCTTATTTTGTTGCTTACTTTAAGTTTATATATATATATATATATATATATATATATATATATATATATATATATATATATATATATATATATATATATATATATATATATATATATACTTTCTATATTTTTCATACCTCCAAAGTTCTTTCAAACTGACTGCATTTCTTTCTTCTTATGATCTCAAACACATCCACTGTTCTGAGAACACCAGCAGCTTCTTCGTTTGATTTGCAAATTTTTTATTGTCTATTTCCCATTTCCCGTTCAATAAGGGCTTCTTGAGCTACACATTCTTTCAGACCTACATAGTAGAAGACAAAATCATCAGTGGACCTTTTTTGACCTGAAGCAAAAGTGGAGCTGTTTATTAGATGCTGAAAGTCTTGGTGGTCTACCAGTCATTGTACAGTTGTTAGGAGTTTCATTTTCTTTCTAGTCTTTTATTTCAACTCTAGTTTTGAAAACTTCTGTTTGTTCACTTATTGTCCTTTGACCTTCCTTTCCCTCGTGTCAGTGGATCACCTTATATCTAATCCACTTGTGCTGTTGTGCGACTGTTATGCCACTGTCAGTAAGCCAGTATGAGGTAGATGAAGTGGACAGACGTGTAAAGGTGTAAATATGTTTGAGAGGTGTCGACAGCAGCCTTTATCATAGACCAAGATTAGTGTCCTGCTCAGTGTGTCCTGCTCATTGTGTCCTGCCTAG